>JAJMBS010000005.1:0-341991 GCA_030572775.1 [Lipomyces] yamanashiensis
TGCGCACCCCCAACCAGGCCGAAGTCCATGAAATCTTCACTAATATTTTAGAGATGACCAGGCACCATTATTCTCGCAAAGTCAGCATCAAATGGCTACCTGCTGCTTCTAAAGTTTGCGAACATGTCCGAGCATTTGATCTTGCAAAAGAAGCAGCTTTTGCAACTAATCAGAGACCTATGACATGCTCCTTGAAATACTTATTTAAGTCAGTTGAAAGTCGAGCAATGAATGAATGGCAGCAGATATTTGCAGACCAAACACTTTCTACATATATTGGAACTCCTAGGTTATCAATTGATCAGCATCTCATGAATATCAGATGCTCTACTGCCTCTATTATCATCAGATTTTGCACAGGGCATGGCCATTTTAACAGCTACTTGACCAAGCATGCAAAGCCACCAAAACCCCCTGCTGAATGCTGGTGTGGATTTTATCTTCAGAGCATCAAACACGTGATTCTTTCCTGCCCTAGACTTCGAAATGAATGCAATGCCGCCTTTGCAGATATTGCAGTGGCCAACTGCACTTTGCAACACATTTTATGGACTAAAGAGGGACTTCAAGCTTTGATTTCTTTTATTGAACGGACCAATGCTGGCTCAGGGCAGTGGTATCATCGACAAGCACCAGTTACATTGCCTCAACTGGATGAAGTATGGTTAGACCATATGATTGACCTAGGAGTGGGGATGGGAGATCTCCCTGTGGATGAATGATGGAGAGAAGAATAGTCTAGCTCAAGAATGTGCAGGCGGTGCTGGGCAAGGACTGGGAGATTATGAATTGATATTATTGATGAATACAAGTCTAAGCTACCAAATATGTGAATTTTGTACTTTGATTATTTTTGAATTTGTGTGAATTTTTGTATTTTCTTTGTGAACTATTGGGATTTTGGGCTATATTTTAGTGATGTTTGAATTTGTTTGTTTTTTGTTTGTTTTTTTGTTTTATTATCAAGGTGGGAAAAGCTGGAGTGTCGACCATAACATCAGGTGTTTTAAGTAGACAATAAACTAGACTTCATCATCATCATCATCATCATCATCATCATCATCATTGTCAGCACTGACTGTTTCAAACTGGGTACCAGTTGGGGGTGCCACTGCTGCACTCTGTGAAACTTTTTCTGGCAGATGTGCCCCCAGAGAGACCCCGGTTTGCACTTGTCATTCCTGTGCCAGGTAAACCATTCCTGGTGATTTGTTCAAGGATTCTGGTAATTTCAGGTCTGGCCTCTCCATTCATATCTTTAACGGCACTGGGCGAGGACTGGGAGATTATGAATTGATATTATTGATGAATACAAGTCTAAGCTACCAAATATGTGAATTTTGTACTTTGATTATTTTTTGAATATTTGTGAATTTTTGTTTGTTTTTGTTTTATTATCAAGGTGGGAAAGGCTGGAGTGTCGACCATAATGTCAGGTGTTTTAAGTAGACAATAAACTAGACTTCATCATCATCATCATCATATCTTTAAAGATGGATAAAAAAGAAGGGCTATGACTTCATTGAGGCATTGATTTTCAGCAACTAGGTTGGCTTGCATGCTCCTGTTACACTGTTATTCCACCCTGAGTTCTCATACTTCACGCTGAAGCAGAGTCTTCTAATGTTTCTTTAGGTGTCTTAGGATCCTTGACAGTTGACACAGTGCCAGGAATTGGTTCAAAATGGAAGATAGCATTGGGTGGCAATGGTTTATACATGCCTGCACTCTTGGGTGCATTTGCCCTTTCTGCTTCATTTTCGGTAGTGTTTGCATCATCTGTGAGCACTCTCATGCATTTAGACAGTGGTTTTTCGGTTTTTTTTTGTCTGAAGGTTCAGAATTGGCCTGTTGAGTGGCAACTTTGTGGTCACACAGTCAAAGTCCCTGGGTGCCAGGAGGGTTGTCTTCATCCATAGCAGAGTTTTCAGTCATTTTAATTACTTAGAAATAGATTTTCTAAACAAATAAAAGGCCATTAGTAATTATAATTTGTAGCTGTTGTTGATTGTTGCTGAAGGGGGGGGGGGGGGTTCTTTAGGGGTTGCATGCTATGATACAAGGCATTCACTCCATTTTTAGCAGCTCATGTCAAAGCAAGTCTCTACCAAGAACAAGGAACTTTGTCTAAATTAATAATGCATGCTAACATGCTTATGTCTCCATTACTAACCAAAAAGCATATAGATTCTGAGATCTGTTAACAAAATTGCCACAAAATGATAGAAGTATACTCAACCAATAAGCATAAATCCAGCCAATTTAAGTAATATTGGTACAAAGTTGTCCCAAAACTGTAATTATTTTCTACTGCACAAAATATTACTAAGATAGTATGCAAACCCAGTCAGAAAACAGGGGGCTGGTGTCAAATTAGGATTATGTCAGCTCTCCAAATCAAAGCATATTGGCTTGAAAAGCACTGAGGGGCCTTGTCTGGATCAGTTATCAATAATGGAGTAAATGTGTATAGTTAACTGTTATGCAAGTACAAACTTTGTAGCAGTTTAAACCTTAATCAAAAGTTAGCCTTATGTGTTTAAATAGAGCTGGGCAGACTGTAAATAATTTCAGATCTAAAACAAATATAAAGACAAGCAAATCTTTTGGCATCCAAGACTAGTATCATTCTGTAAGCACCCAGAAATCATTATTATGCATGATGAATATCTCCTTGGCAATTAATTATGTACTGTTTGTTTGTTTGAGTTTATTCACTGCACTTTCTTTTAGAGATTGTTTGTTTTGTTTGTTATATCTATTATACTAAAAACCGCTGAGGTTATGACAGAAAGAGAAGACATTCAGAAGAAGTTTTAGAAAGTTCTGCTTCCTGCTTGCATGAAAAATGAACTCTTGAAGTAATTCAACAATAGCCTAAATCGATAATTTGAATCATAATGATACACAAAAACACTAAGGGTGGTAATAATACTATGCATCATGTATCTCCAGAAGCAAAGTAGAGTGATGTTATTAATCTCAAAAACTAAAGGAAGTTCAGACAGATTCTTCTGATATATATATCAGACATCGACAAAATTTCTAGAGACCTAAAAGGTGAAGATGAAAAGATAATCAATTGTTGATCAGAAATTAAGGAACATGTTATGAGGGTATTTCCAAGTATAAAATGAGCAAACTAGCTATGCAATGCTTATCTGGAGGTTACTATGCCATAACAAAAACTGAATTTATGTTGAAGGTTATGTTATTATGACAATTCTTGCTTGATTTCGAAAATTAGAGCAATTAATAAGGAGAATGACAAAAAGTGCCTTCTTTTAGGAGAGTGCTGTGAGAAGCTTGTTAATTTAAACTTGACAATTAGAGAAAGCCACCACATTTTTGCCTGCTGAGATGACAACTTCATATCTATGTCATAGGATATGCTCTTGAGTTTGCTAAATATCTCTTTGGCTGCAAGTAAATTTTAAGAGAGAAACTGGCAGCAAAATCTCATTTGAGCGGGTTTTCTGGTACTAATAGTAGTGTCTTAGAAAGATAGACAGACACATGAAAATCTGCAATCAATTGGAGCCAGAACCGAGGTTGATATGTCTGTGGGTAACTTAAAACAATTGTCACTCACATATTTTAGCATGCTAAGAAGGGTATTCCTGCTATAATCATTTTATCAAGTAAGCAAAGGTAAATCACACAGATATGAAATGCAGTAATCAGAGTACATGAGCTATCAGTCTGATCAGAAATTACACTAAATTATCAAATGATTACTAATATTATAATCCAAACATCAATAATATTTCCCTATTTAGCAGCTTAATGGCAGACACTAGTTGATTCCTATTTTTTAGAATCACCCATAATAAGTCTGGATAAAAACATTAGTATTATTGTTTCAATAGATAGCATATAGGGCACTTTGATGCTGCAGACACTGTCATGCTGCAGTCAAAAACACAGCTGAAATCAGTAAAATCAGCACCATTTATCTCCACCAAGAATCATACAATTCGAATAGTTCGATCAATTATTTAATGCTTGATGGACCGAAATACTCGAGAGTACTTCTTGGTTCTCTTAGTGTAGAAATTATAGCCAATTTGCGGAGTTGGGTGCCCATGCTTTACTAGGTAACAGGCTCATGAATGGTCATATGTTCCACCCCGAGAGTATCAGAGAAACAAAGGTCAATTATCCTGTGTTGTGAAATTTCAAAACACCTTCTACAATTTGTAAATTCTGTAATGTATGGTTGGTTGTTGGCCAAGATGTAGTTTCTGAATTAAGCTGTATTTTCGACTGCAGTGAGACAGTGTCTGCCACTGCAAGGTGCCCTCTACATTAGGACTAATCACTATAAATAGGAGACGGTAATCCGGCTATTTGACAGAAACACAATTATGTTCATCTTTAAAGGGAGCACAACCTCAATAGACCTTCATCTCAGAATCACCTGAGCTATATGAAGAGGGCTTACTAGTTAATATACATTTACAAATCTTTCCAAAATAACTCAATTTGGTAATGCAGTTTAGTTGCAGGCATTCTCTCTACGATGTATTCTAGTTTTCACATGGCATAATTGATTGGAAACAAAGGAAAATATGCAAGGAAAAAGCTGAATTGAATCTGAATGTAGTTAAGGATGAAGGATGATATTGCTGTTAAGAACACTACTCAAAATAGTTAAATAAAGAGCACTTATAACTATGTATAGCAAGCAAAACGGAGTGATTCGGTACTAAACATAAGACAAGAATGAATGAATAACATACTGCACACAAATTATGATACTTTTGATGGTGGCATATGCTTCTCAATATGTCAAGTAACAATATGTACATATGCAACTTAGTTCTCTGCATCGCCTATCAATTAAACTATATGATGTTTATTAAAGGAACAACCTTTTTCTGGCAGACTTGTGCTATATATACACTGGCTTAAATTTTCCATTCATCTGCATATTATATAATCAGTCAATGCTGATCAAAGACACCAATAGTTCAAAAATTCACCCTCCACATACATTACACATTCTACAAATAAACGTGACAACTTTCCTACCAAGAGAATGACTTTCGGTTTAGACTATCAACAAAAACTAACAATTGAATATGCGACACTAATAACCTAGAAAACAGAGATGTAATTCTGGATCCGCTCCTTCTGGTTCTGGGCGATCTATGCGAAAATTAATTAGCATCTAACGTCAAACATATTTAATTTCATATAAGCCACTTACACATTCAGCAATCCATGTGATGTTTCTGATTTCTTGCTCTTTAGCCTTCACCCAAGCCCAAATCGCACTGTAAGTAAATTGCTGAGTAAAAGCATTTCTGCACAACTCCATCTCACGAAGATAAAAATGATCCTCCAAAGATTTGTTATTGGAAGTGTCGAAAAATCCTTTGTAGTCGGCGACAGACTCGACAGTCATGCGAACCTAAAAGATTGTGAGTAAAAGCGATATGAGTAGCACATGCAATGAGATATTACCTGTTCAATATCGTCCGCAGAGGCAAGGGCCTCAGTTCCCTGGGGGTACAGTTTTCCGAATTTTGGGGCAAGTTGAAGACGCTCCTCTCTGGTGATTTCAGTGCCGAATGAGTTAAGGCTGATATTGATGACACGACGGTCGCCTTCGAAGTTGAGTAGGGCGGACATAATCTCGTTCGAGGGGTTAGGAAGATTCTTGCAAAAAGCATAAAAGTCTTCTAAATAAGCGCGGTAGAGTGTGTTACGAATAATTTCAATGTTAAGGTCATCCAGATCCGCGGCAGACAAGCAGTCCTTGAAGTAAGGTGCAAGAGGTGTATCAATCAAGACTGTGTTATACAACTCCTCAACATTGGTCGCAACGCACAAAGCTGGAAGCGACTCAAACCAGCCGAGAGGGTTGCAGCGCTCTAACAGCTCGTGAGTATCACGTTCATGAAGAGTTCCAGTAATGAGTAAAGCAACATTGTCGATCATGTATGCATAGGTAATAAAGTCCATAAATTTGCTGAGAGGCTGCACAGCCTGCTTCTGAATGTAACGGAACTCATCGATCAGTTTTTCATTAGCCTTCTCAGCAATAATGGAGGTAGAAAGGGAGCCTGGCACGTTTGCCAAAAAGTTTCCGTAGTCGGTGGCAGATAATTGCAGCTTCAGATCTAAACTTCTCGCTAGTATACGGATTGCATTGAACGATAGATAGAATGGCAAATTACCTTCAAGAGTATCGCACTGGGTCAAGTTGGCATAGTTAGCACCAGTCAAAAGCGCCGAGCGATATCCTCGCACGATTCCTTCAATGTAACCACTATAGTAGAATTTTAATTAGCTTCTTTTGGACCTAACCAGGATGAAAACGACTTCATGTTGCAATGCCAATAAAATAGCATAAAACATATATCCAGAATCCAAATAAACAGCCGGGTTACTCACTTGTCGTTGTTAAAGAAGACGCCTTCCATGTTTCAAAATTGTAAAGTGGTTTTGAACTGGGGAAAAAACTGAAGAATTAATTTGCCTGTTAAAACAGTGTACTCGAGCAACGCATAAATCAGAACAATAATGCAATTGATTGTACTATTTTGAATTGAAAAAAAGGAGAATTCAAATGAGGGAAACTTACCACCTGTGGATGAGAGAAGGAGCTGACCGTAGGAGTGAAAGGACACGGATAGAGATTGAAGACACCCTCGGGCCACTTCGATTGATAGTGGCCCTCGAGATATGGCCGGAACATCGACAGCAGCCGTCCGTATCTCTATGCCATAAGTCTGTTGCATTTATGCCATTTACCGCATCCACACTAGCTCAGAACTATAAAATAACACTAGACCCATGATACATATCAGCAGAGCTGCGTCCATTGATTGCTCCAGCTGATGCTTCGTGTATGTAGCCCCTCCGTTGCGTTAGCAAGCAGACGCGTTTTAACTGGCCATAGCATGACTTTGTCGGCCTGAGGACAATAGGAAGGGGTATAGAGTGGGAATTTTATTCAGTACTGGGATTGAGTATTCAGCTAGTGTTAGCTAAGGCTATATCTCACAATGGATCCTCTGGCAGATATAATATCTGCAAACCTACCGGCAGATTTGTCTGATAAGATCCGGCAATGGCCTCAGTCCAATGAATATTTTCACCATATTCGTGGTCTTTCAAGTGCTCATATGCAATCCGAAACGTGTCATCTTAGCACAAGTCTTCAAGTTATCGATAAGTCCTTGACTGGACTAGCAGTGCAATCGCGCCCTCATCTGATCTCAACTTCATCAACCCTTGAATCTTTCACACAGGGCTTTGGCTCTCTTTCTGTGACTGTTCCATATCTTTCACAAGTCTTGCCTGCCTTAGAAACTAATGTTTCTCATTTCACTCCCATTAATGATCGCGAGGCGTCCGCAACCCTCTTAGCCAATGTTGATAAAGTGCTGGATATTTTGGAGCTGCCTACTTTGATTCTGACTTGTGTACGCAATGGCTATTATGCCGAAGCTCTAGATTTAGTTGGCCATGTCAGGCGGTTGGGCATCCGATATCGGCAATCAAAAATCTTAATTATGGTTCAGGATGAAGTTGAAAGTGCATTATTGGAGATGACAACTCTTCTTCTGAAGCTTTTGCGGGAGAATGTACAATTGCCTACTTCTATTAAGGTGATCTCCTATCTCAAAAGGCTACAGCCATTTCAATCTTCTCCAAATTCAACACTAGAGCTGCAGCACATCTATCTTCTGTCTCGTTCAATTCACTTAAAGAATCAACTCATGTCGCTACAGCCTCTGCAGCCTCTACCAGAGAAGTATCTGAAAAAATACATTGAGTTGTTTAGAGAGTTTGTTTTTGCTGCGATTATTGGATTTCGTTCTATTTTCCCTAAAGAATCGGCTGGAGCGACGACAATCTCTAATGACGTTGAAACTAGCCCTCAAGACCCTCTCTCAGATTTCCGCTCAGACATTACAGTAGACAGTGGTGAGCAGCTACTGTCATCATTTATTCATGTCGTCACCACTGATCTCCGAAATACTGTGAAGCTCTACTTGCCTCGCGTATCTGACCAATCGGCGTATTCTTCTCTGTACTTGCAGATTATATATGCATCGCAGTCACTTGCTAGGATAGGAGGGGAATTTTGGAGTATTCTAGCTGATGATGAAGAGCTGCAGCTTCAAGAAGCTTTTGATGGTAAAAATCCATGGATTTCTGCGTTAGAGAAGCAGAGGGATTTGGCAAAGAAACTGAAACCATATTAATTAATGAAGTAGGGAGTTTTTGTAATTATCGATTTTCAATGTTTCCTACACCTTCATACTAAACTCAGATGAAATAACAATCTTTCAACCTATTCCAAGTAATCATAGACAATAATTAGCATAATTAGTCGCTGTCGCTCAATTCAAGAAGCTGTAGAGACATCAGTGTTTGGCTCATAGATATCGGATGGGGACCAGTTGGAGAAGAAGTAATAGGGGAGGGGGGTATGGAGCATGAGGGCAACGGTGACGAGGATAAGTCAATAACTGCCGTAGGTTTCCGGAAACGGCGCATTGATAGAGACAAATCTTTTGGTAGCAGCACACCTGGTGTATGTACACTGCTGAAATCGCTAGCAATTAATTAACAAGGCTGAACGGATGCTAATATTGTTTTGAGCTCACCTTTGATGTGTCTTCGAATTATCAGATATTTTCGAACTTGTTTTGAGATCCTCTTTAGGCGTAGTCTCTCTCCCAATGAACGCATCCAATTTTGTACGCTGCAGAGGAAGTTTTGATTTTTTGGGCTCAGTCATTGATAATCTGTACTGTGTGACCAATCTTTTAATTGGTTCAGATTGCATGATGATGTACTCAGCTACCCATATCCTTTGCGGTTTGTCATCGCACCTACTGGAAACACTTTGTACTTCTGGTGGCCAGCTTTCGCCAATAGTCACTAAACGTGGGTTATATGAAACGCGAATTTCAGATATCTTCAATCTTGCATGATGACGAGTCCCATGTACGTTTGTGATACTGCTCTTCAAGCCTCTTGATAATTGGTCCGTGATAATCACAGGATTTATACACTTGATAAATTTTTCCAGACTATATCCCAAGTTTTGTTGAGCGAAGTGGAATAATTTTGGTGCGTCAAGAACACTTTTCCACTGAATGGGCTTTTTGGAATGAGACACTGCAGGGTCGATATATGATTCGAAGAGACTCTTCGACGGAAAGCTCTCATCAAATACTATTGACTTGTGCTTTCTGCTAAACTCCTGCGTTTTGTTATACCTTAATGCATTCTTTAAAGCATCTTTCCACTCCTTGACTGCGTCAAGTTGCCACTTGGTGTCAAGTAATTTTTCGCCATATCCCGCCCGTGCAATCTCTAGAGCTGTTCTGATCCCGCACCCTTTCACACCTTCTGGGCAGTAATCTGCCCCAGAAAGCATAGCTATAAGCACAATTCCAGGTACAGATAAGCCCGGTCCATGTTTTTCCAAAGAGAGCGCGGTTGAAAATAAGGCTGCGCAAGATTCGTTTGATCCAGATCCAAGGTGGGACATTGATCTTAAAAGATTAGAGCAACCGAACATAAAGGCATCTGTATCGTCTGTAACAACAAAATCTACCAAGTTGTTCTTCTCAAGCCAGGCACACTCCGCCTCCGCTTCGCCTGGAGCATCAACGGACTCAAATCCAAAGTCGTTAATAAGCGTCTTTAGCTTGCTCAATTCCAACTTGTTCATTGTCCCTACTCGCTTATTTCGTTTAAACTCGGGCTTATTGGGGCCATCAAATACAAATATGACGTTTACATTAACCCCACGCATATGTAGGAGTCGGCGAAAGCACAACGATTTTTCGATATTTAGCGGGACCTCGTTAGCAGTAGTGGAGATTCTGTTGTGATAATTCCATAGATTCCCGTCGACTGCCAGGCGCAATTTCCGACCATCGGTGCGCAGTTTCTCCTCCGCAAGTCTAGATATGCCTAGCAGACAATTATTTCAAAACCCAACGTCTTATATCACAAACTAGAACATACTGTCCTCCACTCCAAAGTCTTTGAACACGTCCCAAAGGCTACATATTGATGAGATTAGCGGATCAAGAAGGGCACAGAGGCATCAATTGCTGCAAACAATGTACTTACTCTTTAACTCCCATGCAGAGTATATTATCATGTGCGAATATGCTTCATAGCCAATACTTCTTGAATGCTAGCACATAATGTGGCATAATCTGTGGTGGAGGAGGAAGTCATTGTTATGCTTTAACCGTAAACAGACTAGTTCAGTTTACAAGGATGGCTACTTACACGTGACAAGACCCAATGTAAAAAGTTTAATTTTTTCGTAGGCGCAGTTTGGCAAATGTTCCCAACAGCAGCGGTTCAGCAAAATATTCTTTAGACGAGACACTCACAATCTGTTTCTGAGCTCTCCAGACAACTCGAAGAACTCGGACAGAACGACCCAGAGCAAAGCTGTGTCTGTTTATAGTCTGGATACAATACAATGGTATTGTCATTGTTCTTGTTTGACCCTGCTTCTTCTCTGTGTGCTTCTACTGATCCTGCCTTTAGATTATCAAGACCCTCAGCAGGTCGTCTGATACATATCTGCCTGCTCGAAGTACAGAGGTTTCCCGAGTATCCCGCAATCTTGATCCGGGACTTCATCCCTTTGAACGTGCTCGTGAATATACGCGTGCTCTCAATGCTACAAAGCTAGTACGTTCCATCTTTGCGTGCAGTCTTGTACTGGCAAACTAACCGAGTACAGGAAGCTGTATTTGCTGCACCCTTCATAGGCCAGCTGGGAAACGGGCATATCGATGGTGTTTACTCTCTTGCTAAGAATCTGCGAAAATTAAACTCAGTGGCCAGTGGAAGTGGCGATGGAACTATAAAGCTTTGGGATCTGTCTTCCAGAGATCAGCTCACGTCTATCGATGCGCACAAGGGCATCGTGAAAGGCCTTACTGTAACGTTAGACGGCAACCTGCTCTCTTGCGGTATGGACAATACAATTAAACTATGGGATGCCAACACCACCGGTAACTCCTCCCCTGTCAAAACATTCCTGGGATCAAGTGGTTTCACAGGAATTGATCATCATCGCTCGAAGCCTACATTCGTCACTTCTTCGTCAAAGGTAGAGCTATGGGACCTCAACCGCTCAAAACCCGTTTCTGATTTATCATGGGGAGCTGACAACGTGAACACTGTCAAGTTCAATCAATCGGAGCAGTCAATCTTGGCATCAGCAGGCAGCGATAGATCCATTGTGATCCATGACAGCAGATCGAACTCGCCGGTGCAAAAGCTTGTGACGGCCATGCGTACTAATGCTATAGCGTGGAATCCCGTGGAGGCTTTTGTATTTGCGGCAGCAAACGAGGATTACAATACATACTTATATGACATAAGGAAGCTGACGCGTTCTTTGAATGTTTACAAGAATCATGTTGCGGCCGTGATGGACGTCGATTTCTCGCCAACAGGCCAAGAGATAGTTACAGGATCATATGACAAGACACTACGAATATTCCGTGTTAAGGATGGTCATTCTCGTGATGTTTACCATACTAAAAGAATGCAGAGACTGTTCTGTGTGAAATTTACGATGGACTCAAAGTACATTTTATCAGGCTCCGACGAAGGAAATATCAGAGTTTGGCGTGCCAACGCCTCATCCAGAGCTGGCCCACAGTCGGCACGTCAGAGAGCTAAGCTTGAATATGATGCTGCATTGAAAGAGAGATATAAGAACATGCCTGAGATTCGACGAATTAGCAGGCACAGACATCTACCGGCTCACATCAAGAAGACGTCCGAGACCATGAGAATTGAACTTTCAAGTCGAGAACGAAAAGAAGAGAATTTGCGACGAAGAAGTAAGAAAGGATCCATGCCGTATCATAAGGAAAGAGAGAAACATGTTGTTGGTGTTGCTATTAAGGAGTCCTAGAGACTTGCTGTTTGTGTGTAATATTGGGCAAATAAAATTCTACATTGTGCTTGAGTAAATGCAAATTTGATTAAAGCAGTAACAATAGTCTGAATTGCAGGTACGGGCAGACTCCATATGGAAAAACAATATTAAAAATGTTTTGAGGATTATATATTCATAGAAAGAGAACACTTCGTCCTCTTTACCATACAAATACACCATTTTAACGAATCTTCACATATATAATAAACCCAGCCATGTCAATTTACAACGGTAATAAAAACTTTTTCCAGTGCAAAAATTTAGAAGCGCAGCTTAGTGAAAAACCATTTGTTCCGTCCACTCTGTAAAATAGTTAACATCTGAGGATAGCGCGAGCATTGTCTGAAAAGAATATAAAACTGACCTGGTATCTCTCCTCGAAAGCCTTCTTGATGGCCTTCTTGGCATCCTCTCTTTGCGAGGGCTCCTTAAAGGTGTCGTTGGTAACAACGCTCTTCAACGACTCGAGGTCGAGGGTGTATCGCGTGGGCATTAAGTGGTTGTAGTTGACGACCTTGATGAATGGCTTTATCTTTGATCTCTTCGCAACCTTCTTGGCTCCCATTCCCTTGGTGACCTTCAAAGGGTAACGCTCGACACCAGCGACGAGAGCGTGTCCGAAGGGATGGCTCTTGGAGCCGTCGTCCTGTGGCTTCACGATGACGACCTTCTTGCCGGCATATCTACCGTTGACGATGATGGCTATAAAGACACACGAGAGTCAGCACGTCGAAGGACTTCAACTATATAAACAAGAATAAATCAATAGATATTCAGTAACTCACCAACTTTGCCCTGCTTCAAGAACTTGGAACCCATTATTTGCTGTTGTTGCCGAGGGCTGTGATGTGTCGACTGAGCGTTCTACTAGAGCGGTCAACCAGATGAAATTCCCATTCAAGCTTGTGGTGCCAAAGGCTGTCGTAGGGTTTGCTTCTTAGCTGGCGGGCGCGTGACTGCTTTCTTGCTGGCTGGCAGATTTAGGGCTACGTTCGCTGAGGGTGGGAATAAATTGTATACTAGACCCTTACCAGTTGTTAGCTGATCCACGTGAAAGTTGATCAGGGTTACTGCCTCAACTATGTTCTGTTTCCAGGACAACCCAACTGGTGCACATGTAAACAAACAACACGTCAGGTTATACAGATCCCTGCCACTTGACTCCGCCAGCCATATACAGAGAGCGCACAAACGCAATACCGTACGTTACTGACCTAAAGTACCTGCACTTTTGTTCTTTTCCTCATTCACCAAGTATATTTATTGAAATAGACTCTTTCCCAATAATATATAGGTGCGATACTTGCTAGAGTCTAGAAAAGCCGCGGTGTCTACACTGAAAATGAGTCGGCCACTCCCAGGATTAAAACACTCCGATTCATCGCTGTCGCTGAATCCGCATCCGATGTAAATATATCTTGATCTTGATATCAAACACCCTTGCTAACAACATTTCCAACAGGTGGGATTCTTCAGATCCGGAGCGACGTCCTCCGCCTCTCCCATTAGCCTCTGACTCTAGCGGCCTAGGACCACCTACTCGTGGATCTCAGATGTCCGCCTCTACTTTGCGCAGCAGAAACGGGTCTCCGATGCGACCAACCCTTAAGACAATCCCCCAAGATGTGTACGCAGATAATAGTCAAACCTCAGATATACTGCACATAGTCAGCAGAATGCAAGAGCAACTCAAAGATATCGACTTGACCATCCGGTCGTCTGACTACACAATCAGAAAAGCTGAAAAAGAGGTTGAAAGTTTGTTACGAAGATCTAAGGACAATGCGGGTGATTTGGTGTCACTTCGGGAGAAAGTTTTGAACACTGAGCATATCCTAAATGATCAGCTGAGCGGTATCGTGAGTGCAATGTCGATTTCGCCAATATCGATTGCGCAGGTTATCCAAGATAGCATGAAGGAAAGTATTGACTCGTTCGAGCTATCAAGGAGCCATCGCCAAACGGGCGTGCTGGAAGAATCTATGAACAAACTTCGTAACTCGATTCAGCTATTAACCAACGATCTGGAAAAGCAGAATCGGGATCTTCACATGTTAAAATCTTGCCAAACCGATAGGAACGATTTGGAATTTTTAGCACAGTTTAAGGAGCTTCAGAAGTCAATCAGTGATAGCTCGCGGTCTCTTGAGCAAAAGGTTGTACGCGTATCTTCTACACTTGGTGAGGTCACTGCTGACGAAGAAAAGAGAAAACTGTACACTCAGAATCTTCTTCTAAGCCTACAAAATGTTGAGCGAAGTCAAGCGGATAGCGTTCAAGTTTCAAAAGAAAGGGATGAAAAATATTTGGACATTTTGCGTCAATTGCAAAACTCATTGGTGGCCGAAATACCCACACAAATCGCAAGACTGACCGCTGTCAATGAATCAGGTTCTGAGCTGTTGACTCAGATTTTGGCGTTTCAGTCAGTATTAACTGATCGGCTGTCTGAAATTAATGTGTCTGAAAGCTCTCCTCTTTACAAAGATTTCAAGAGCGGCCTTATTTCTCTTGAGAAGCAGCTCGGGAACGCCCAAGAAGATGTATTGGGCAGCATTCGCTCAATTTTATTTGAGCGTACAAGGCTTGTACAGGAGGATATACAACGCATGAATTCTGTTCATGCTTCCTCCAGTCAGAAAATTGATGTTCTTACCACCACTGTTGAGGATATCAAATTGACAATTTTGGCTCAGCTAGAATCCGGCAGTCAAATCAACAATCAAATTGGCCCTAAGATAAGCGATATTTCCAATGATATTACGACACTGTCTGCCAATTTGGAGCCACTCTCTCTTTTACCTGCAATATATTCGAGCTTTCTGGACACTGCCACTCGAGTTAATACACAACTGCCTGACGAACATGCTACGTTGTCTGACGAGATATCTGCGCTTCGTCAACAAAAGCTGGAGCTATCTCAAGAGCTGGCTTCTCTTGATGCTACTGTCACAGCTCGCACAAAAGAGCTTGAGTTGCTAGAACAGAGGGCATATGCTTTCCAACAGCAGTTGAACGAAAATATATTTGTCCAACTTAAACTTCGCGATGGCACCACAGTTGATAGTGCTGGTTCTGCAAAAAAGGTACGAATTTTTGCTACATATTGTACGTAAAAATGATAAATTCTAACGGTGGGTTATTTAGACCATGAGAATAAGTGAGTCTGATGGCGAGACCAGCATTTATAGCAACAAGTCCTCTAAGGAGATGAGCGACGAATCTTCCTCAGTTGATATTTCATTTCAGCCATCAAGCATTTCCCGGGGTGATGGACACCGTCTGTCGTGGAGTCGTAAACTCGGTGGCATGTTTGGCTCTGGAAAGGAAAATGAATTAGTTATCGCTAAACGCGGTGCCAGTGGTGTCTATATGAATCGCAAAGGAAGAAGTGTTAGTGAACGTCTTAATTTTTAGTTGTCGCAACTGTAGCCTTGTTGGTAGAATTTTACTTCGAATGTTCTGGAAATTTTACTCCGCATTATCGAGGAGACGGCTGTCCTTTAATTGATCTTACGATATACGTAAGCAAAATTTCAGTGCTTTGGATTTGTATTTCCTTGTTAGGAATAAATATTGAATTGTTCAGTAAATTCCACGGAAACCTAATCATTCCCTCATCATACACTAGTTAACAGAAAAACTCCAAATTACATTATACATCTTAATATGCGCTCAACACGGTCGCTCTAAAACCCATCTTTACTTGCTCGAGGCGTAAGTATGTCTCTTTGTATAGCGACCGCCGATAAATTAGCAGACTTCGAGGTACCGATCCGCGTTGGGGCATGTCCAGATCGTGCTCTTGCACTGGACATATGGCTAAGTAATCGCTTCCCTGCCGGCGTTAAAATTGCACGACGAATATCACGACCACTCTCAAACCGTGGAATAGCCCCATTTGCGCCCTTCGCTTGTGCGTCGTATTGACATTTCGATTTGTGCATCTTTTTGGAAGCAATTCTATGGTGCAATTCATCTCGTTTGGGCGTTTCAGCCAATTTGAAACATGATCGAATGGGAGTTGACGATACGCTACCCCATGTCATTGGCGGTACACCTAATTCTGATGGAGAAGGCGATGCTGCACCCGATACAAACGAGAAACCACGCACAATTGGTGAGGCACTAGCGCTAGACATTGTTGAGCGCGATACTGGCCGATCCGGTGCTCGCATGCTGCCGCCGTCATTAATATGCGACTCGGGTTGCTCAAAGCGCGTGTTGGATCTCTTGATCTCCTTCAATTTTGCGGCAGCAAGCACCGCTGGCGGTAAATACCCAGTAGCCGGGGCAAATAACAGCTCATTTCGTGCAACACAGTGCCTTACTAGCGGCGCATTTGGGCGGTTGTCTTCAGCTAAAACTAAAGCGGTGGTGCTCGATTTCTCTGCGTCGATACTTTGTTCAATAGCAAGGTAATCTGTGCTCCGTTGTCCAAGAATATTATTTCCATTCCATTGCCATGCGTATTTTTCTCTGTTAGCTTTGTTGGTATCGGCAATTATATTATTGAAAGACTCGTTATCTTCTGAGGTAAATTTTTCTTGAAATCGAGTGAGTGATAAAGAGGCATCAGGGAGTTTGGTCTCAGAACTGGAACCTTCAGGGCCATTCTGCTCTAAATTTTCGGAAGTATCTGTTACCAAAAAATCTGGCTCGTCAGTCTCTGAGCTGTCAGAGTCATCATCAAATTCAAAGCTATCTATTGCCTCAGACTCGTTCAGTCGAGGTGTCTCTTCGCGTGTTCCTGGCAGATGAAATCGCATTGGTGTGGCATTAATTATCCCTCTACTTTTTGTGTCGTGCTGTCTCTTTCGCTTCTGCCTCCTCATTTTTAGTGTATATTCGTGTCTGACCCCTCCGGGCTGCTGTAATCGCTCTAACTTCCGCTGTAATAGAGCTGCGCGTACTTCATCGCCGGCCGCTAACGCATCTAAATGAGCGTTTTTGCATTTTAAAATCACAAGATCAGGAAAATAGTCTCGTTTCAATATATGCGAGATGGAATTCACGTATTCCTCTTCGCTGATGGATGCAGCATTAAGAGATCGGCCTGATATTGTATGTGGCAAAGCTGGTAGTGTCGGCTGTAGCTCAGTAGGTCGGCTTTGATCCACAGAATTTTGCGCTCTCCACTGAAGAGACATCACCTGATTATGTGAAATACTCTTCCAACGGCAACCACAGAAGAACCAACTATTGCTGCCTGGTGGTGTGGTGTTGGTGCTGTCTAAATTGAAATCTCCCAAGCAGTTTCCCGTGTAGATTAACCTCTTGCTTTTTATATTT
The DNA here is from genome assembly GCA_030572775.1 of [Lipomyces] yamanashiensis. Taxonomy (NCBI): domain Eukaryota; kingdom Fungi; phylum Ascomycota; class Lipomycetes; order Lipomycetales; family Lipomycetaceae; genus Myxozyma; species [Lipomyces] yamanashiensis. The sequence goes on from JAJMBS010000005.1 coordinate 17,246, forward strand.
TGGTCACGTGCTGGGGCTCAGATGCTAACAGCCATCAAAAGTCCCAACGTTAACTATCTCTTCAGAAATTCTCCAGATATAGTTTTGACATCTGTATCATTGTATATATATTCATGGTAATCGGCCGAGTTGCAATTGTGAGGCAGACCGTCTCACATTCCCTACGACGGTCCTTCACCTCTTCCAGGATATCAGCTGCAGGCAGCGATGGTCAGTCGTCTAAAGAAATCGCCAGAGCCAGATCAATCTTCGCCTCTGCAACTAAAGAATTTGTCGGGTCTGCACACTCGGAAAATGAAGTCCCGGACATCCAACATGTTCCTCAGGTATGACCGATACTCTCTCAGAGCTTGCTGTTGAATAATGACTAACGTCACCCAAGATTGCGCTAATAGGAAGGACTAACGTGGGAGTATGTTGTCGCTCTTTCTTTCAGAACGTAGAATACGAGTGAACTGATTGCATATTAGAAATCTTCGTTAGTAAAGGCACTTCTTTGGCCCAACGAAAAGCGTGAGAAGATCCACCCAAAACCATCGAGGCAACCTGGAAGTACTAAGAGTTTGGATTTCTACTCGATTACCCGTAAAAACTCCCATGCGAAGGATATTGTCCTTGTGGACCTTCCTGGATATGGATATCAGTCGACTGCCGAGCAAGGAATTGCAATTGAATCCTATATCAAATCAGCCCATAATCTACAGGCGGTCTATTTGTTGATTGACACTAATGTGACTGTCAAAGATCACGATCTACTGGTGGTAAGGCTGTTAAACAACTACCGCGTTAACTGGCATGTTGTAGGAACAAAATACGACAAGAAAAAGACACATAATGCGAGTGACATAGAGTTAGACAGGGTGATTGAGCTTTCGGAACTTGCCGAAGAAAATCAGCATTATACCAATCATTCTATTCCGATCATGACATCGTCAAAATCGATGTTCGGTATTGACGAGCTGCGTTTATCCATACTCAAAAGTTGTCGACTTCAATGACAACACTACGAGAAAGACAAATTTGCGGATACAAGAAAAAACTGAACAAAACTGAAATTAAAAATAAAATAATACAGCAATTCTTAATCATTTACTATACAATAACATTGACCAGCTAAATATCTTATGCGTTGAGGGGCTTCTTCGCGATGAAAAGCATCATAGGAGTGAAAAGCTCCAACTATTAATCATATTGTTAGCATAAAAATCAAAGGATGAAATAGAACGAGTAGTACAAACCTTAGCGCCCAAAACCAAGTTAATTGCAGCCTCTTCTAAAGCCTCGGTAACCTTTTGCGATCCAGGAGGAGCCAGATGAAGCTTCTCCAATAGACCGACAGATTTCATAGTAACTTGTCTTCCAAGCCAGCTAGTTCTGAAGATGGTAGCAACATCGCCCAAAGAGCGGCAGTACTTCCACTCACCACTCAGCGGGTAGTACCAGGGGACCTCATCGCCCTTAGAAGCCAAATCCTCCTCATGAACGATTTCAAATCCAACAGCCTTAAGAGCATCTCTGGCAACGTCGATCTTGTACATCTTGGCGATACCGTCTCCAATTTCAATACCGTAGCAGACTTCACGGTGAACAGGGTTAGTCTCGTCATATTTGTCAGTCATAACCCATTCATAAACACCGAAGGTGCCACCAGGCTTCAGAACCTTGTAGATTTCTCCGTAGACACCTTCGAAAGAAGGGGCGTGAACAGTGGCCTCGATGGCATAGACAGCGTCAAAAGTCTCAGGTTCGAAGTCCATCTGCATGAAGTCGCCCTTGACAAAGTTCAACTGGTTGGCCAAGCCAAGCTTCTTCGCGTAGTTGTTAGCACGCTCGACCTCTGTATAATTATGACTTAAAAACTATTGCTATATGATGATTCAAAACTAAAAAAACTTACGATAATCGTTATTGTTCAGACCAGTAACATTGCACTCAGTGAAGCGGGCGATTTCCTGGGCGGGACCTCCGACTCCACACCCAACATCAAGAACTTTCATTCCCTTGGTTAATCCCATTTTCAAGGCAAGGTAGTGCTCATGTCTAGTCATAGATTAGATACCAGGTATCGATAGCAAGTAACTAAAGAAAATAGTGAGAATAGTTACCTGGCAATAGACTGCTTGAATGCCTCGCCTTTATAGAAACGTGAGAAGTGAAATGACAAACCCCAGCCGTACTCGTAAACTATAGAATAGCTTTAGAACTGCACAATTACAAAGCACAAGTAAGAAAAAGTACTTACAGTCGGTAACCAAGTTGTAGTAGTGCTTGGTGAGGGTGGCGTACTCGTTAAGACGTGTCTGAAATACAATTAGCTTGAGGTCTACGGTATACTATCGAATGACAGATCATCAAAGCATACCTTCTTGTCCTCCTCAGTCTCATTGTTGGGTCGCTTGTTATCCCAATGCTTGAAATACTCATCAACAGCAACCTGCTGCGCGTCGTCGTTTTTGCTGATGGCCGACAAGAAACCAGTGCGCGAGGTGGAGTTCTTGCCGTGCATGGCAACCTTGAACTGAGCGTCCTGAGCACGGTCTTGCTTCTGGGGAACAAAAGCGGTAGACATTCTCGCAAAAATATATAATAAAATAAGCTAATTGAAGACAACTAAACGGAGAGAAAGGAATGTAGAGTGCGGATAGTAAGGAGAGATTTAAAGCAACTGGGGGAGGCGAAGGGAAGATAAAGGGAAACTCACGCGTGGCAGGCCAGTCCCCTCGCGTTCGGTTTTGGCAGCATTCTCAGCTTAAGCCACCCGAAGCCGACCATTCTCGGTCCATCAGCTTCGTATTCGCCTTAGACCTAACCCGGCGACGGAGTGGATCTCATCGGCAAGAGCCCTAACCATATTTGTAAATTTCTGTATTCGGATAACAATAAACAAAGGTTGTTGTGTAGTGTGGAGTCGAATAAGAGCGGTATAGTCTACTTGTCTCTCTTATAAAAAGTAAAAGTTAAATAGAGAAAATTTGATATTACGATATATACTACCTGCCATCTAAATCTAGCGAAAATGATGACAGTGTGGCATCTTTTACAATGAAAACTAAATTGTTGACTGCTGTTGTCACACGTTACTGTTATCCACTATCTATTTGACTAGAGCGCTTAGCAAATATACTTACATCCTACTGCAAAATATATTTTTATGTTATTAGATTGGAGAAGGAGCTAAAATTCGAAAGTCGTGGAACTAAACAGTTGTAGAACTAGTGTAGGGTAATTCTTGAGCAGAGGAGCGAAATACCGATAGATAGATGCTCTACAAAATCATGAGAATTCGCGATCGTATCATGCCAGCAATTTACTCAAAAGCTATTTACAAAATAAAATAAAATTGATTTGACTTAGAAAAATCATATTATTTTAATTATTATAATCAAGACCTGATCGAACTTCTGCTGCTAACAATCTTGACTTAATTGATCAGGATTTAGCGACTGATGAGTACTTAGTCATACCTGAAGGACTGCACACAACACAAACCAATTTCCGCCCTAAACACAAATAATTATATACGCAAAGTCTGTTCATATTTATACCTTAAGTATTACTATACTATCCGAAGAAATATCTCTTGTATTTAAAGAACGACTGTAGTTGGTACTCAGCCGTAGTAGTATAGTAGTAGATTTTATCGACGTCAAGAAGTACAAGATACATCAAAAATACAAAAATTCCTCAGGATCAGTTGATTGATTGATTGATTATATTTTTATAGACGACATGGTGCAAATACAAAAGTTCCAAAATTACAAAAAGGTATCTAAAACCCTTAACACAAAGACTCATCGCATGGTGGGAATTAAACCGACGTCTTTCTAATTCTAATGATCTCTTCAAGTGGTCACCGTCTTTTCAACACAATTCCTCTAGTTCCCATGGTTAATCATCCTCAATTACTGGATTCCCTTCAGACCAGCCGTCATTCTTCGATGTAAATTATAAATTCATACATCCAGTATTTCAACCTTCCTTCTTGTGATCCGTTAATAAAGCTCGAGCTTGTTCGCCAGAATTATCTCGATAGGAGATTAGACTTGGGACTAATCACACGATTCAGGCTCGCGGGCTCATCCAACTGGTGGCCAAACTAGTGCCGTCTGTATCGGGTGTTGGTGCAAGATAATAAAGAGTGCGCGGCCGTGTCGTCCTACCACAGCTACACTGGGGGTTCAGACCTTGGAGGTCAAACCGTTCATAGTGTTTTCCAAAGCGTCCGTGACCTGTTCTAAGTTCCACAATAGAGCTCAGAAGCGGGCGCGGGGCCCCGTAGAAATATCCGAATGGGAAGATTGCCGACTTTCACACTGACCGTGACCGGTTGCTGGATCTGTATGTAGCGAGTCGGGGTCCTTTGTTGTTCCGTAGGCGTGTTCGGCTTCGAGGCGTGACCAGTTTCGATATCAAAGTCAGACTCCCAGCGCAGGCATGCATTGGCGATGCATGTAGTGCGGGTAGAGGCTGGATCGTTGTTGTTGTTGTTGTTGTTGTAGATTTTATTGACGCTAAGTAGTACAAGACATATCAAAATTACATAAATCCTAACTCATCATATACCAATTACTGGATTCCTTTAAGACCAGCCGTCATTCTTCGATGTAAAACATAAATTCATATATCCAGTATTTCAACCTTCCGTCTTGTGATCGGTTAATCGGGGGTGACTAATATAAAGTTCTAATAATGACTAAAATTCTAGTCATTTCCTTTGGCCGCTCTTGAAGAGTCAAGATCATATTTTTTCAACGCGGTTCCTTATGGCCCAATGGCAAGGCGTCCGCCTACGATATCTTTGATCTAGTAAGCGGGAGATTCCAGGTTCGACCCCTGGTGAGGAAGGAATAATAAATAGCCTTCTCACAAAGACGCGATTTTTTTTTTGTTTTTGATTTCACTAGTAAAAATAATTGGAAGAACTTTCTTTTCGGCTGAAGTGAGCGAGATCTGAAAAAAGGGAGTATTTTGCAGTCCTTACACTGGTATAGTTTCATTTCAGCTCCATCTACGTAACAGGGCAACCTTCTACAATCCGTTATTCGGTGATATAACTATAATATTTGAATACAAGTAATGTACAAAGCCTTTCTATGTTCTCCCGGTGACTATTTCAAGCACAACATTAATCACGGTTCCTGCAACCCAAAGACTAATGCTTGCCAGGCCAATCAATCTAGTCATCCTCCAATTGCTGAGCGGAACGCAAACCAAAAACAACAACAAATTCAAAAAAAGAGTGGAAGCAGATATTATCAGCGAAGAAGAAATCTCGAGCTCGTAAGCGTCTCCATCTGTGTAATCTGCAACACCAGGCAACAATATCAGACCCGACACTCCGATGCCCACAAGAATGTTGAGCATCGGACTTCCAAAACAAGCACTAATTGCCATCATAGGATATCCCATTCGAGCCACCGTTATGTTAGAAACATAATCGCCTAGCGAGTTTCCCTATACGGACTAGTCAGTCAAAGCACTTTCCATCATTTAGTTCAACTCAGCAGGATTGTCTTACTAATGCAAAAACTGTCAACCCAAGAATTGCATCGCTGATTCCAAACATGACACCAAACGCCTTGAGAACTCCCACTGCCTCGACCGCAATGGTAGAAATCCATGAAATGCTCACCGTAAATCCAGCAAAGCACAATATTGGAAGTAGTTTCACTGGTGCACTCCGACTATCAGTAAAATATATTACTGCCAGAAGTAATATCAGACCTCCCAAAACCACATATATAAAATTTGAAAAAAAATTATCACTATCGTAAATGTTCATAGTATACACTGCAAGAGGCGAACACAAGCATTGAATGCAAATAATCCACTTGACCCACCCTTTGTAACGAGGTCGATTTCCCTGAGATATCTCTTCGCTGTAATCTTCGAGAATGTTGGACTCTATATGAAGAGCTGGTATGTCATTTCCATCAGCATTCACCGGCACAACAGAATCCTCTATGCGCTCCGTTTCTATCACAGAAACCGTCATAGTCAATAGCAAGACGGTAGGAACTGCTAATATACTGATGAACTTGTTTAGAGGTGATTTCTCGTGGAACTGCTCCACCGTAGGAAACAAGAGTGTCTTTGCTTCGCGGATAAATTTGATAAAAGAATGAACTGAGTATGTAGACAATTGAGACTGGGAAGACGAGTTCACTTCAGATATGTCAGACAATGTGTCAGGTAGGCTAGTTCGGCTAGGATTCGCGACCGGTAGACTGAGGTATTGACTCGCAGTGAGAGGGGACAAAAGAGATTCTGCTTCACGAACTCGGTCGTTATCTGGCAACAGCTCCTCATCGCGCAACTGGCTTGCTCCAATAGGAAGCTCACTTGGATCAAGAGCAGAAGCAGGCTGGAACGCCAGAAAGCGGTCATAAGGCGAGGGGGAACGAGATTTTCTGCTCACTGCGCTGCCTGTTCGCAAATGACGTTCCCTTCCGGAGCGAGACTGAGTTAAGCGCAATGAGGAGCCTGTATCAGGGCTAGGATTTGATAGAAGATTAGTGCTAGTGATTATAGACAAAGAAGGACGATGTTGTGCTGCCATTGCGAGTGGAGGACTGTAAAGAGTTTCAGATGTGGAGGAGGAAGAGGCATTAACGTGATCAACAGTAGACAGGCTATTGGCGTGGCTAGGTGAGGTAATAGTCTCCGTCGGCTGCCTAGTACGCATCTGATAAATTGGAAGATTCTCCGTCTGCGCAGTAGGAACTGCGAGGCCCTCATCTATACCAAAACCGTTACCTCCACCGCGGCTGGAGGCACTATGACGGTGAAAATGTCTGCGTTCTCTGGAATGATATGCAGGCACACCCTGACTTGCAGACCGCGCTCGTCGCAGATACTGCACACCTGAGCCTTCTTCCAGTGGTGATTTTGTGCTCACGCGACCGCGTTCAACAGCTGACCGTAAATCGAGAGCACCTATCAGTGAAGGTCGGATAGGAGTAGAAGACGTGAAACCTCCAGGCGATCCACTATAGTCATAAGCGCTTCCAATAGTATTGCCATGATCTCTCTGGGTATGTACATTATATGCAGAAATATCATGCCTAGCCTGTAGTGTATATCTGTCGACCGCTCGTTCAATTTCAATGCTGGTAGAATTTGATTGTGGACTCAACAGAGGAGCCGACTCAAGATCATTTGCAGCAAGTCCTGAGCCGTTAACAACATCTGAGGAGTAGGAGCGAGAATCATCTTCGGATAGAGTAGAATGTGGTGAACTAGCACTAAGCCGCAGACTCTCTGTTGAGTAATGTGTGCTTATGTTGCCGTAGCTGCTATTCCGAGCAAGCCACCAGTGCCAGGAAACGACGAAGATAACGTAGGCGATGTAGAAAGCGACCATAGCGGCACATTCCCACAGTGCAATATATCCGTCGCAGAGACAGTACATGGCGAATGCTATGGATACCGTGAAAAATGTCAGGTCACGTAGAAAGGAAGCCTTATTGACTGAAAAAGGGCATATAATTGCCATTGATCCAGCAACGACAGAAGTGATAAACGACGCGGCACCAATTAATTCGCCCACAGCCAAAGAGCCGCTACCAGCTTTCATTGCCGCGTAGGTGCTAAAAACATCTGGTGATCCGTTTCCCAGAGCAAGTAAAGTAACACCTGCCAGACTCTCAGGCATGCCAAATATCTGTGCGATTGTATTCAAATTTGGACAGAGGTAGTCAGATGCGGTGATCCCAATGGTTGTAAACACGGCAACTAGCCAGATGGATATGAGAATTAGAGCGATAGGACGAAATTCCCCGGCGCTGCAGTAATACAACTCGACATAATCCAAAACGCCGATTTTCTCTACGGCGCAGTAAGTTCTTGCAAACTCACATTGATTAGAGGCTTTATTTATATCTTTGCACTATCATTTGCGTGTGAGGAGATGTTATAGAAAACAACAGAATTGACGCGTACCTCGAGCCTGTCAGCATTAGTGATGGAATATGATAACGGATCAGGATGGCGATTGTGATTTGCAACAATGGACGAGGCAGACACGATGTCTTCGAGAGCGCCAGACACCACATTTTTCGTATGTGCAAAACATACCAACGCTACGAGAAATAGAATGAGATGTTTCCCAAAAGAAGCAGACCTGCTGCGGACGGACGACTGCATCGTAGTGTTTCGCAGTCGTTTCGGACTGGATAGCTGGATTAATTCGAGACTTGGATGACGTACGTATTATCCAGACCGCAGACAAGTCATTGATCCGCTCCAAAACAGGTCCAAACTGACAGGCGCAGACGTGTATCGCAATCCTGAGCACCCACAGGCAGTTCCTTTAGACTACTGAGCAAACACAAAGGGTTGACGATAATGAGATCTATCGCCAGTCGTCTGATAACTTGACTGCTCCAGTCTGGCACGTGCAGCGAGCAGACTAAGTCGACGTCAAAAGTCTGGCCACAAAACCCTATTTCCCTCTGTTTCTCGTCTCCCCTCTTGAAACTCTAAAATAATGAGCGCCATTGTTTAAGCTTTTTCTGTAATCTCTGATCTCCCATCTTAGAATAACCCTTGACCTAAGTGAGGTTGCCGTGCCAACGCGACCGCAGCGAGAAAATCAAAACAAATCAGAGCCGCACAACCACGCTTCCATCATCGTTGTGTACTTTGGGAGTTGATGTACACACACACTTCCAGGCGAACACCTGCACTTCTACAGCAAACTGGTGATTCGTACCCCGTTGTCAACATTCAAAGGGAGCTCTTTGGATTCTAGACCTTATTGCTCAGCTTCTCTTACAATGGTACGCCAACAATCAGGCGCGTTCGAGTCACCGGCCGCAGGTCGCGCATCTGCTAAATCTCGAAAAGTTCTCAAGAGCGGCCAGTTTCCCTCACCTGCGAAACTACGGACCGCTGTTATTGATACCCCAGTATTGAACGATGATAGCACGGAAAAACTTGCTCGAAGTAACACTCGACGCAGCGCTCTGGATGAGATTAATCGTAACATCATCGCTGCAGCATCGCCTGTTCATAAATTACAACCAGATAATGATCTTGTTGAAGGCACTCCTAGAGTGCCACTTCTTTCAAATTTTGAAGAATGGATGAAACTTGCCAACGACAATGTACGTATTGATCTGTCTTCCTTCAAGTTCAATATGAGCAAATGCTGACTACGAACAGAAAATCAATGCAAACAATAGCTGGAATTTTGCACTGATTGATTACTTCCACGATATGTCTTTGCTTAAAGAAGGCGATGGCATTAATTTTCAAAAGGCTTCGTGTACACTGGATGGCTGTGTCAAGATTTATACCTCCCGAATCGACTCAGTAGCGACTGAGACAGGAAAGCTTTTGAGCGGTTTAACAGACAACGCAAGCAAGAACAAAACCACAAATACCGATAACAACGACTCAGCTGATGAAAACGATTTGGGCGACGAATATGAGCAGTCTAAGAAGCCTAAGCGTCGTGTGCGCTCCGATCATACGCTAGTTAAGGATTTTGAGGCGAATCAGCTGAAAAAGCTTGATCTTGAATTTTCTGTTGACCCTCTCTTCAAGAAGACCACTGCAGATTTTGACGAGGGTGGAGCTAAGGGAATGCTTTTGAATCATCTGTCAATAGACGGAAGTGGCCGTATTATATTTGATACCAATGCGGAAGCCAAAGTAGATCAACCTGAAAGCAACGAGTACTGCACTACGCGAGATCTCGACCTTTCAGCCCTCAAAGGTACTTATTCATTTACACTTGGGCTTCATGGTCACTATTAACATATATCTACTCAGGCCTTTTTTTCAATGACATTTCAGAAAATCTTGACAAGATGTTTATTAGTCCATCTCTCAAGGGTTTTGAATTTCCAGACAACTCTGACTTGGTTCCCAGTGACATTCCATTCTTGAAAGAGTTTGAAGATAATGCCAACGATATTAATCAATTTGGAAATCCGGATGATTTTGTTATTGATGACGACGACCATGTCTTGGCCGACGATGCTGAATCGGATTTGACAATCAAGGAAGAATTTGGTAATGGAGGAGATCTCTGGCTGGAAAACATAGGAACTAAACAACAAGATTCTGATCTGCAAGAGCCACTCATCACTCATGAAAATGATGACGATGAGGACGCCGATGACGATGATGACGTACAAGCCGTTGGATCATATGTTCTGCAATTTGTAAAAGAGAACAAGATGGCCCAGAATAACGACATGGACGTCTTTGCCTATTTCGATGAAAAGATCAAGAAGAACTGGGCAGGAACTCGAAATTGGAAGGTTGAGCGTATCAGGCAGGAAATAGCTGAACCAAAACGGACACAAACCACCCGACAGAACAGAAAGAAGGAAGACTTTGAAATTGACTTTATGAACGACAGTGCCGATGATGAGCACCTGTTTGACAATGGTAACCTTAGCGGCATCCAACTTTCAAAATCTCAATGGAGATCGGAGACAAGAAATCTGCTGCCTGACGATATGAATTTTAACTCGAAGAAGCTGTTGCGATTGTTCTTAAAGCCAAAGGTTCAACTTCGATTTTTGAGTCCTAACGAAAAACTGTCCCATACAAAAAATCACTTACTGCTTCAAACTACTGCTGAAAATGGACGTCTGCAAACTCTGTCTCTCAAGGAATCTCGAATTAGCGGCGATGCTATGCCAACTGAGGACTATTACGAATCTGAAAATTTTGGATTCGACGACACAGATGATTTTGACGGTATCTATCCATCAAATTATGATGCAAAATTCTTTGAAAGAGACCTTATCAACGGAGAATTACCGGTTACTAACGAGCACGAAAATATGTTTGTAGATGCAGCTGAAGATATAACTGTTATGTCAGACGCAATTGTTAGCATCCATGGCGACGAGATGGGAAATAGGACGATGCAGGAATCGCTTGCGAATCATGTGGGCGATCGCACTGCCGCGATCAAGGCAGAGGAAGAGTTTGAATTTGGTAGTCAACTTGTTCTCAACAGTAGTCGCACTTTCAAAGCCGACTACGTGAACTACGCTCGCGTGGCGAAGAAGGTTGACGTTAAGAAGCTGAAGGATAATCTGTGGACCAAGTTGGATGAAAGCGAGCCATTGCGTGAAGAAGCCTGCTCTAAAAAGTCTTTACTTTCGCCAGACTTCGCGTCTGAAACTGACGTAAAGACTGAATCTGGCAACACGATGTTTTCAGAGATTGTTGGAGGATTGACTACTATGTATCCGACAAAAGCGCTGTCCGACATCTCCACTAGTTTCTGCTTCATCTGCCTTCTGCATTTGGCAAATGAACGCGGGTTAAGTATAGAAAATAACTCGGATTTGTCAGATCTAGCTATCAGAAGGGATTTCGATGCAGTCATCGAGCAATATTAGTTTTATGCTGTAGTCTGTTACAGTCTCCTTCGACTTGGCGTTTGAAGGGGTTCTAATTTGTTGTGTATTTTAATCATATCCAGCTATTTATTTATTTCCAAAATTCTCATGTAAAAATAGAAAAATCAACTACGCCTATCGTAACATGTCACCTAGTCTCGTCGGCTTATGACGTTCATGAGATTCGTGCATTCAAATCCCGCTCCTTTTGCCAAATCGACCACTCTAACACCATCCAAACTCAGAACGCCTACACCAAGCGCAACTAGCTGTATTTCTGTCTCATGAATTGCACCTGGGCCCAACGGACCGACTCTAATATCATTCACAAGAGAAACCAGCTCATCAGCCTCAATTCTTCCAGAGCTATGTATACTTTGAAGAGCAGTATCATCCATAACAATCGAAGCTGAGCTCAATGGCGGCTGAGTAACTTGCGAAGAAGCTCGAAGATTTGCAGGCGTAGGCTCGCGGGGTAGAGATTTTAGATTGCTCATTTTCCATTTCTTTGGCTGTATGATTAACGCAATGCGTTTGGGTGAGCGCGAGTTGTTCGAGATGTAAACTTTCCACGTGAAAATCTCACCAGCAGAAACCTGGGTTGGGCCGGTAAATGCCACACTCAGTCCTTCGTGTGATATTTCGCGACGAGCAGCGGGGTATGCAGTTGGCTGCTGCGGGGCTGAAAACGATACCTGCGATGCGCGAGGAGACAGAATACTGGAACTACTATTAGCGTTCGCGGCATACGGCCCTGGTGAAGGTTGAGTCGGAAGTGTCCATGGACCACCTCCTAGCATGGGCGATACATCTCCATTAGAGGCTGATCCAATACTAGGAGAGCGCAATTGTTGCATTTGGAGCCATGCTGATGAACTTCTGCCAGACACAGATCTGAACCCTCCGCTAGGCGGCAATGACAGCAAATCACCATTATTATCGTTTTGTGCAGCTCTAACGAGGTCAGCAGCCTGCTGTGTCGCGGTAGGAGCTGTCGTGCTTCCGGCTTGGAAATCAACGGTGGTATTCCAAACAGTTTTGACGACCGGTCCCAAAGCATTGACTTCTTCCAGGTTCATTTGACTCAACGATAAATCTCCTGAGGGCTTTAAAATAGGCGTGTACTCAACACTAATCGCAACTGACTTTATCACATCGCGATTGCTGGCAGATCGATCGTTTTGAAACATAGTGCTATTTCTGTTTTGAGATAATGAGCCACCTGAAGATCCTGCTAAAACTGTCAAGGGGACTAAGCGAAATATTTCAGAGACCCCATCCGTAGGGCGACATATCATTGGAAACTTCCCTTGGGGGTATTGAAGATGGTCTACTTTACCACCAACAACAATAAATTCGATCGAACGAATAATAACGTCAACTTTTGCATAAGCAGTAATATCGATATCGAGGTTAGCAAGCACCACATTCTCATCTTCGGCAAGAGTTGCTCCACTCGGAAGACGAGAACAGCGAAGTCGCAAAGTAACACAAGGAAATACTGGGATGTAAATTTTGCCAGATAATTGAGGCAGTTTGACCACTACAGGCGTTGCGGTGGACTCGGCATGGCCAGCACTGCGCACAGATGGTGAAAGAATTTTGGTAGCTGTGAGAGTTGGCGGTATTTGCAGATTCCCAAAATGTATATCATGAGATAGCCCGTCAAGGAGATTCATACCTGAGAAAGGAGCAAGAGGTATGAGATACTCCTCACTTAGCTGTTCGTCAGTCATGAGAGCACCCTCTGGATCACTGTCATCGTCTGAAGAAGATGCTGTCCATAGAGACACAGAACCTCCCTCTGAATATTTTGTGCGCAAACTTGCTCTGGCTGAAATTGCAACGCGCGGGGAGATCAATCTCGCTTTTGGGCGGACTATCTGAACTTCGACTAACCAAATAGCAATCCATTTTGCCTGCGATCCAATTGCTCCAGAATCATATATACCCTCACTTTGACTTGATGACGGAGACTTTTTTAATTTTTCATTATCTGCACATGAAACGTGGATCAAAGATGAATGATCGAGAACTGTAGAAAAGATCGGGTGATTTGTCTCCTGAAGCTCTTGTACTTTTGCGGACTGTTGGTGCTGAAATCCAAGAGAAGAGTATCTTGCGTTCGTAAAGCTGGCAGCAGCTACCTCGATTGAAAGTACTAGTCGAGACAGATAGCTGTTGAAATGCAATTGAGTCATATCTGGGACTTCAGCGGCTGACAGATGTAGTCGAACATAGACCGGTATTTTCTCATCTTTTGCACGGCATTAGCTACCGCTTTCCTTTAGTAATTAATGCAGCATAACACATACCATAAAATACTGAGCTTCTAGGGGTGATATCTGACAATTTATCCGCCGCATTGCGCGGGCTGAGAGTCAATCCGGATAGATCAGGGACATGAACATCAAGATTCCCTGTCGAAAGCAGCTCCAAGCTTGAGCGCTTCGAACGGGTAGCCCCATCAGTCGCCATACTGCACTACGCAACTGATCAACTCTGAAAGGCCGGCTGATCTCGAGTCTATTAGTATCCAACTCCGCTGATAGTGAGCCAGCCTGCGCCTGTTCGCTGCGCGTCGCGCGTGTATCCAGCAAGCCAGACCAAAGACACAGTGGCAGTGTAAGCCGTTGCGGGCTTTGTGCGATCAGCTGACCCGATCAGGGTCGAAACTCTAAGCTGTCAGCCCTCAGGGACGGTCGGTGCACACTGAGCGCGGCCCACGCGGCACACTTCAGGCGCTCACTCCACAGTCAGCGTCAACAAAGCGGCCTCTAGAATACACTCATTGTGCTGCTGCTTGGTGAACTTGGTGAGAACTTAGCTCAAACAGCCACACTCAGCTCAGCAGCAGATCCAAGATACTCAATACTTCGCCAGATCAAAATTCATCACCGCTGCAACCGCTGTATTCAAATTATTCAGTCCTAGACTCCGTACTCCGGTGCACGCGACTGATCAACATGGTCAAACCTGCGTCATGGCTCCGAGGCAAGACCTCCAACCTGCCCAGCAAAAAGTCGTCAAAGTCGCTCAATACTTTGGAGGAATCTGCAATTTGTGAGATTTTCTGTTTTTCTTTTAATTGTTTTCGCAACTATAGCCTATGCTAACCTGGCAACGACGCGCAGTATCAAACACATTGAAAGCGATGGACTGCATTATGGCAGATGATTTGGAGGAGGCAAACCACATCTTGGACGAAACAGATACTAAATCCGCCTATCCTGATGTAATAAAATGTTGCTACTCACTCTCTGGCAGGCAATTTACTAATTCCTTGTCTCTAGCTCGGAAAAGGTGTATTGGCATTTATCTCCGCCACCCTGGGCTTTGAGGCTGATATTATCAAAGATGGTACGTAATTTTATGTTTTCAACAAGCTTCTAATTGATTCCACTAACGAGAACCAATAAAAGCAACCGAGAAACTTAATGCCGCCGAGGCATCAGCTACAAAGTACAGATTAAGGGCCCAGAAAGCTCGTCACAAATCATGTGCGTTCCCTCCAGGCACCGAGTACTATGTAGCAGTCGCCGAGGCTCACCTTATGGGTGCCGTTGTTTTATTCCTGAGTGAAAGTGCAATTGCTAGTGTGAAGTCTTTCTACAAACTACGTCGCGCGTATCAGATCCTAGCAGAGATCTACAATAGCAACCTGGACGAAGACGCCGAACCAGTTTCTGATTCTAAACTCAAACAAGAGAATGCCATTTTGGAGAATGATCTCTCTAATGATGATGTAACCGATGCTGATGATATGGAGGATCTGGATCATTCGCTAGATGCGCTTGATCTGCAGTTATCTCTCGACCAAGAACTAGAGACTAAAGATGATGATCTAGTCGCGAAATATGCCCGCAAAGATTCGACTGCTTCTCTTCCGGCAACTAAATTCAAGCCATTTGCTACAAGTCTTCCAAAGAGCTCTGGTGCGGCTTTTCTGACCGAAGAGTTTATAAAGTCGGGTGTTAATTTATGCTTCGGCGTACTTCAGTTAGTTATCTCCATGATCCCGCCCGCTCTAGGAAAGATTTTGTCAATTATCGGATTCAAGGGCGATAAAGATGCCAGTATATTAATGCTATGGGAAGCTTCTTCTTCTGAAAATATTCACGGCGCGTTAGCATTGCTTACCTTGTTGCTGTACTATACTGGTCCGGCGCAGACCTGCGATATTGAGGTAGAAAACGCTTATCCTAAGGCTCGTTTGATGGAGGCGCTTGCAAAAACGCGCAAGAGATATCCAAATAGTGCATTGTGGCTGTTACAGGAAGCGCGCATGAAAGGAATGAATGGGTCTCTTCCGGATGCAATAACAACTCTACAGCAACCCATGAAGATTCAGATGAGACAAATCGAAGCACTAGTTGTCTTTGAAATGGCTATGGGGTATCTGGATATGCATGAGTTTGAGGAGGCTGCGCGCAAGTTTATATTGATGACGCATTTAAATACTTGGTCTCACGCATTATACCACTATGTTGCCGGAGTGTGCTATGTTGAACTCTACCGAGCTCAAATTCGCTTAGATAGTCCAGATATTGCGAAGCGTGACAAATTTAAAAAGAAAGCCGAGCGATTTCTATTAGATGCGCCTACACTGGTTGGCCGCCGGAAGCTGATTGGACGACCGATGCCGTTAGAGGTCTATCTCTCTCGCAAAATTGCGAAATGGAAGTCGTGGGTGCCTGTGGAAGATAAATCAGCGAGCATTGTTGATTACGTTGGAGGAAGTCCTGCAAATGAGATCATCTACTTCTGGAATGGCTATAAACGGATGCCAGAAGATAAGCTTGTCAAATCATTGCAAGAGTTAAATTTTTACTATATCGACAAGCCAGTGAATGTCGTTCCAACAGCGCTTCCTGAGATTGGCAACGCGTATTTCAAGAGCTGCACGGATACAATTCCTCAACTTGCGGACGAGGATGAGATTGCAGTTAAGAGCTTGCTACAAAGTATTGTCTTGCGGCATCTTGGTCATCAAGAGGCCGGATTGAAAGCTCTTACAGATGTAGTGCTACCAGTGCAACGAGGGCAAGTGAAAGGAAAAGAGGACTGGGTTATTCCCTGTGGAATCTACGAGAGGGCTGTCTTTGAGTGGACAGCAAACGGCATTTCAGGAAAAGACGAGACTGAAAAATGGCTTACAAGGGCCGCAAACTATGCACATGAGTATGAGCTCAACACTCGAATTGGCTCTAGGATTCAGACTGGGCTGGAGATGTTGAAGAGCTTGTCGAACTAAAATATAGACTTTGTTGATAGAAGGGGGAGTAAATCAAAGAACGGGCTATTATAAATTAAATAGCTGTATATATTCTGGTAGGATAAAAATTATACTATATTAACTGAACCTCATATACGGTATAATACTCCAAACTGCTATGACAGCATTGCGTAAGTAGCGCAGAGTAGCGCAACATTATATATATTAGTCGTATATTATGTCATCTAATATGCCCTTGATCAATGAGCTGGGAGGAAGTGCGCCGAACATTCAACGACTGTTCAGCGAGTATACACTACGAGAAGATCGATCGCTACAAAACTTACTATTTGATAGTCTTGGTATTTAGAGTCTACCAAATGAGTAATAAGCAGATAGACAAAACAATTGCTCGCGTCCGGCAAAGGTAAGGAAGGATTCATGGCGAAGGTAACAGTTGATCTCAACATTTACTTACTCTGTTTGGTGTAGGATAGCAGATCAGCAATATTACGAGGCACAGCAGGCAATTAAGACTGTTGCTGCTCGACTTAACAGAACAAAACAATATGATCAAGCTATCGAGGTTCTTTATCAAGGATCTCAAGAGTTATTAGCAGCTGGCGAAGGTGGTAGCGGTGGTGAATTAGCTCGGTATCTTGTCGATACTTATAAGTTGGCCAGTGAACCTGTTAGTTCACAATCCAAGGGTGAGGAGATTAAGAGGAACTGATATGTGTGTGATTCAGACGATGTTAACAATAGTCGGAAATAGCGCGAATTATACAGCTATTTAAGATGTTCAGACCAGAGGAAGTTCGTCGGAAGGACTTTATTCAAGATGCTATACAATGGTCCACTACAGACAAGAGTAAATCGGGTGACCCAGAACTTTGCCATGTATTCGGTGCAGCTTACGCCAATGGTGCGAATTCCTGAATTATATGCCTTGAGCTAGATAGACTTAGGTACTAACGAAATGATACAGAGGACAAGCCTTACGAAGCAGAGAAGTATCTTCTAACTGGAACGAAAGAGAGCGCTGCTGTTCTCAGTGATCTTCTTTACGAATGGTTTTCTGAGGAATTTATCCCGCAAACTGCACCATACTACCTCTCTCGCGCTGTCTTAGGATACTTATCGGTTGGTAATGTACGTGATGCCAGCAAATCTTTGAACGTGTTCATCGAGAAATTAGTTGTTTCCGGAAAGATCCCCAATACGCAGAAGGTTACATCCTCATCAGGCGATGAGGTTGTGGTCTTTTCAGATATTCCTCTTTTGAACTTCTTTGAGTTATTAATCAAAGCGTGTCACAGAGGCAATCAAGATTTATTTCGTCGTCTTAGATTCCGTTACAAAGGCGCAATAAGCGACGCTGGATGTTTCGACAAATCTCTTGATCGGATAGGTCTTTTATTTTTTAATATCCAACCGAGAGTACAAGGTGACCTTTTACAGAATCTGATGAGTAGTTTTATGGGCGGCGGACCCTCGCGTCCAACCAATACGCCTCGTCAGATTCAGAATGATCTTGATTGATTTTCTGATAAGGAGATAGATGCGTGTATATAATTGGTATTTGCTGCTCTAAGATACAGTGCGGAATAATTTTGGGCAGTCTTTGCGGATAACTGAGAAGTACGAATACAGAAAAAGTTAAGAATGTGTGCAGTATCTTTGAATTTTTCAGACAGAAACGAAACCAAAAGCCCAACAACTGCTATATAAAATAATACTATTATTACAGTTTGGTTTTTCAAAAAAGAGAATTCACAACCAATTGCATGGCATAATTAAAGAGTGTAGTGTGAGCCATGTAAATCCAATCCTATGGATTTAGTATACTCTAATAAGCGATCAGCTTCTTGGCTGACTCAGGCAGCAGTAGTATCTGAGACCCTATCAGATTAATGAAAGTGGGTTTATGGTAAGTATATCAAATTATAACTCAGAAGGGTAGAACGCAAAGGAGATGGCGATGATCATGTAAGTTCCCAGAAGCATAGCGCCTTCGAGCCAGTTGGATGTTCCGTCTTGGATTTGAGCCTGGAGAAAAAGTGTTAGATTAAAAAGGATATGTAGAAAAAGACGTGAGAATATCATACGTTCGTGATGAAAACAGATACGAAAAGAACAGCAGTTTCGAAGGTGCTGAAGAAGAGAGACATAGGCTGGCCCATGATCCAACCCAAAATTACCAAAAAAGGAGTCAAGAACAAAGCGATCTGCATACTAGATCCAATAGCAACTCCGATAGCAAGCTCCATTTTGTTCTTCATGGCCACCATGACAGCAGTGACGTGCTCCGCAGCATTTCCAACAATTGGAAGTAAGATTAATCCGATAAAAGTCTTCGAGAGACCAGTGGTGACAACTAGAGAGTCAATTGAGTCGACAAGATAGTCGGCACAGATTGAAACCATAAGAGTGATAACGGTTAAAGCAAAGAGACACACAATAGCAGACATCTGAACAGGCTCTTCTTCGTCAGCGTCGCCTTCAATACCCTCGAAAAGGGTAGCATGGGTCTTCAATTGGAAGGCAAGGTAAAGAACGTAGATAAGAAGTAGGACGATCGCGGTACCACGGGAGACCGCAAGCATACGAGATTCGCTAATTCCCCCTTCTTCCACGCTGTCGATGGTTGCGCGGAAGGCCGCGGGAATCAAGAGAGAAGAGGTAGCGAGAGCCATGAGGGAGGACATGGTCTGGGCTACGATGTTTGAAAAGTGCTGCTCCTGGTAGTACATACCACCTGCTAAGAAACAGCATCCCAAGACAAGGAGAATGTTTGAAAGGATAGATCCAAGCATGGACGCCTGAACGATAAGGATTTCGCCGCGAGCGAGAGCGACGACGGCAACGATGAGTTCGACAGCGTTTCCAAAGGTAGCATTAAGAAGGCCACCAAGAGTCTGGCCGACATGTTTGGCAAGCTCCTCGGTGACGAATCCAAGAAGAGCAGCAAGAGGGACAATGGCTAAGAAGTTGAAGGAAAAGACCAGGTATGGCGATCCATGGATAGCGCCAAAAGCGATACCGATGGGGACAAAGACGAGAAGCACATTAACGTATGAGGAGAGCAAGAGCAGACGCATAACGTGGATAATCCCTAAGATTCCAGTCGGAGGCGGAGCGGGGATATCATCGGGGCCGATGCCTGAGCCAGAGAGACCGTTAGATTCGTCTTCTTCATCGATGCCATCGATTGTGTTAGTATTGACGAGAGGAGTGGACTCGACGGCTTCCATGTGAGCCAAGAGGGAAGCCGACGATGACATTCTGGGGCCCGCTGGACGGGTAAGGGCGACCTTCGCCTTTTTCAAGTTTTGCATGATGTAAGATACGTATGGTCCAAGGCGACAGACAGATTCTATGATATGGGATACAAGACTGGGAAGAAGAGTTCGTGGAGATTGTCTTTTTCCTGCCTCTCCGAGTCCCCGCGGCTGAGCACCAGATGAGCTATTCCAACACTCTATTCCTGATTCAGGTTAGCGTGAGTTCTACGAGCCGCACTGCGCCCTTCTTCTCGCCGAAACTGGAAATGTCAACAAGACGCTTGCACGCAGAAAGGACTCGTCAGGGGTCAATCACTCACGGAGTGTGGTAGGTAGAGAGAGGCACATCCAGAGCGTCTCACGGCAAACGAGAGGCGCCGCACTGGAGATTGGCCGAGCTCAGCCAAGTCAGATCCCGCCGGAATCCGCACCGGACGGCGGATTACCATCAGCTCAGTCCCGGCGCAGCGCCATTTACTGTACTCTTGACTCTTTTACAGTCATACTTGGCAATGCGTTACGTTATTCACCTCTAATTTCTTGATTGATTGATTGATTATTATATCAATATATGTTGGAAGTCCAGCAGTATACAAGCAGTATTCAAATTCACTATTACACAAATTGTTGTTGTTGTTGTAGATTTTATTGACGCTAAGTATTACAAGATACAATCTACATTACATAAATTGATCTTAAGTAGATTGATTGATTGATTGATTATAAATTTATAGACGCCATGATGTAAATACAAAGGTCCCAAAATTACAAAAACCCTACAACTCTTAATACAAACACTCATCGCAAAGTAGGAATTAAACCAACGTCTTTCTAATTCTAATGATCTCTTCAAGTGATGTCTTTTCAGCACAATTCCTTCAAGTCCCATTGCTAATCATCCCGGGCAGTAGCCGGATTCACCTCGTAATGTGGCAAAGGCAGAGAACTCTTAAACTATGCCAGCTCACGCTCCCAATGATCAACGGTACAAGACACCTCAAAATTCATCTACAAACCCCTTATCAGCGTATAGGGTTATAGGGTGCGGTTAGGGTTTGTATGGTTGGCATATAAGTAATTCTAGGTAAATGATTTTGTCATTAAAAGGCCTGGCTAGCTCAATTGGCAGAGCGTGAGACTCTTAAGTTGCTTAGTTCTTTGGAGCTGTGTGATCTCAAGGTTGGGGGTTCGAGACCCCCGTTAGGCTTCATTTTTAAATTATTTATATTTTTGTTGTTTTGCCGCTTTATTATTTTTATTTCGATGAACTATATAGTTAGTTGTAATATTACTAAACTGTGTTTATTTGGTTATGCAGGGCCTACGAGTTCGCAAGGAATGAGTCAGTCCCGCTCAAGTTGGGACGGAAGGGACAACCACCGAACCCCTCTTCCCGCGTCCCGTCTCGTTCATTTTTATTTGTTGTGTCTCGTTCGTTACAAGGGGAAAAAAACTCGGTTTAACGTGTTGAACTGACGCAGAATCGTGCGTTTAAGGTTAAGGTCTGTCACAAAGTGAGTCCGACTCAGATCGGAATCAGTCCCGACCCCATTCAAACTAATTCCAATATCTACCAAGTATCTACCAAATACCCACTATGTACCGAAGCATCCTTTGAGTTAATTCCGATATTAACTAGATATTTGCATAAACCGTTCAAGCGCTTTGAAATTTCAGTCTTATGATTGGTAGCATCATCTATCTGTTTCGTGATATCTTCTCTGAGAAAGAAGCTGGCTCCCTGGTCAATTGACTGGGGCTGCCAATTGTGGTATAATCCAATTTCTGCAAATCTGGCTTCGACTTTGATGAACCAGGATGCTTGATAGACCCCAATACTTTAGCAATCCTCTCCAAGCATGGTTCAAATTTACCTCTCATCAAATATTTATCAGCAAGGGACTTAACAAGAGTCCTGAGAGGGTATTTGGATTGCGATTCAACATGGAAAGTAAACACGGGCTTTTGTGTGTTCAATCAAAATCTCCGTAGTAAATCTCGACAGAGATTCTTCTGGCGAATTTATAACAGATTGGACCCAGGTGGGATCATCTAACCTGCATCTATGAATATTTGTATTCTCAGTAGATATCTTGCCTGGAGTCGCTCCAGTTTTCACTATCGACTCAATGTCGCCATCGTGCCTATCAGGGAATCTGATAACAGAATTCAGAGAATGCAGTTCCGCGCCGAACTGCCATTCACAATGAATGGACCCTGAACATCATGTGATTGGTATAAAGATGTCACAAAGTATAAATACACAGCAAGTAATGGACGTTTTCTGGCGCATTCTCCGCATTGAAAAAGCTGCAATCGGGAGGGTATTGAGAGACTAATTCATAATAAAAGACTAGCTAAAACCTTTTGCAGCAATAAATTCACCCAATAAAAGAGTCAGCGAAAGAACAGGTAGAGAAAGATGGAAAGCCTTCTGCAAAAGGTAAGGAATAGGTGACGAAACGGGGGAAGATCTGAAGTCAACTGAAGATTGATTGATATTCTAGCCAGCTGATGCGGTTAGGACTATAATATGAACAACTACAGTTGCTCATTTTGAGATACCCAGTAGGATAGAAAATAAAAGAAATCTAGTAATACTATTCGTTCCTAGTATATCAATGCAAATATTTTGGAAAAAAAAAGATTTTAGAATAAGATGAACAGTGCAATTATATTAGAGGAGGAGTGTTTATAGTCTGGTTGGTGCGGCTTAGACTGAGAGCTAAAATGCTCCCTCATCAGTTGTCGATTGGATTGACCAGATATATAATATGAATTGTAGGGGTTCTGAGATGTTCTTCAGTGCGCCTAGTCCAGCCGATTTAATAATTGTATTGTGCAATGCAGGTGTAGTAACTAATATGCAGATTTCTATATTCAGTAAGCAACGTAACTGTTGTCCAGCTCCTTCTTCTGCTTACAGTAAAGTAGTTAGCCATGCAAGCGCAGTTCTATCTTACAAGACAAGATTCTCGACACTAGAATCACCCTCCAAATCCTTCACCTTCGTAGCAACCCAGGTACTAGCATACATGTTGGTTCTATCAATGCTAGTGTTCTTCTCTCTCACCTGCTCAGCATGGCACTTAAATCCTTCGCGGTCATAGACCTTGGTGTACCACGGGTGCTTTGAAGCCGAGCGGAACAGGACTCGGCCGCCGTTCTTCAGCGCATGGTTAAGCGCACGAATCTCGCGAGTAGCATCAATGCCATCGGTGTTGAACCAATCCATATGGTCCATCACAATAGCGATCGTCACTGAATGACGACGAATGCGAGCAACCACATCGACAATCTCATCAGTGTGGATGCGAATTCCGTCTAAACCGCCAGTCTTGCTCAGTCTGTGGTAAGACTCACGTTTAAGATATCCAGGACAGTTGGAGTGTGTGTATTTACCCTGGAGGCAAAGGTAGTAGAAATAGTTGTCGTTAGAGATCAACGAACGATCAATGATAGGATCCAAAGTGTCGGTGATATACGTAAGAAAATCTCCCGCGGTTGAAGAAATCATCTCAGCCTGATGCACAGGCACACCCAGAGCCTTCCACAGGAACATAGGGTTCTTCAAAACAATCGAAGCTACCCAAGGATTAATAATAGCGGGACGAATCTTAGTGGTATAAATCTTCTTCTGCTCAGCCAACGAAGTTGCTTTGCACAGACGATCAACATCAGCAGAGCATCCAGTAATCCAGAAAATGTATTTGGCAATACGGATAGCCCAGCGAGTCGAACCAGTATCGTAAAGGCCCTTGGATCCAGTGAAAGTCTTCTTGTTGCGTAACCAATATTGCAAAGCATGAGACGACAGCTTAGGAGCAAGCTTGGACACCAATAGTTCGCCAAATTCAGCGTGACGTCCCTCGCCAAAAAGCTTCCAAATATCTGCATATTCAAGAGTAGAGTAGGCAGCAAGCTTGAGTTCGATCAAATGGTTCTGATGAGGGTTGAGATCAACGCAATGAATTCTATGAGGGGCAGTAGGCAGCGAGGCGTAGGTCAGGATATTATCACCAGCTGAAGTTATAGCAAGAACAGTATCGGTGGGCTTAAATTTCAAGATTCTGTCGTCCTCACGAGGATCCTCCCAAGTAAAGGCATAGATATACTGACCTGCAAACTGGTTGTACTTTGCAAGACGCTCATCGTAGAAGATACGCCAAACCTCAGACTGATAGAAGAAAGATGGAAGAGGGAAGTTACGCTGCAAGTTGACAACAGCAGCCTCATATCCCTTAGAGCGAACGGCAGCAACACCATCTTCGTCAATCACAGGCATCTCAGGCGAAGTGCTGACGGGGAGGAGGTAAGGAGACTCGGTAGCCATGGCATCAATCTTACGAGCGCGCTCAGAATCGCGTCGCTTGTGGCATCCAAGCCAGATGTAATAGGGAATGCGACCAAGAAGAGTGTTTCGTGAGTTGACAGACTTGATGGTACCAAACTGGTACTCAAGGTAATCACGGCGCGAAGGATCAAGGTAGACGCGGTCAAACTCAAACCAGAGTCTCCAAAATGTACGAGAAAGCCAGTTAACATGACGTAAGAGCTCACCACCGAGGTTAGTGCGACCGCACAGGTTAGCAGTAGACTGTGCGTAAAAGTCAACGACAGCAACAAGGCCATTGTTGGATAATATTTTCTCAATACGATCAATGACAGCGTAAAACCTGATCGATGTTAGATATAAGAAGGAGATAATTGCGGATACAGAGCAGCCTACATAGGGATCATAGACAGGGAATAAGACATCGTCACGAGATCAGCCGTTTTGATGTTGTCAGGAAGAGAGAAAGCAGTAGCATCGGCACAAATGATGTGGACATTAGACCACTTTTTGGACGAGAAGCGGTCACGAGCAATTTTGCAAAGAGAGGGAGAAAGATCAATAAGATAAACGGCCTTGAATTCAGAAATCTTCTTGTACTCGTCCATTTTCTCGATATTCCAACCAGTACCACCACCAATCTGGGGAAAATTAGATAATCAAATCAGACAGGTATTCAAACGAGTAAAAAGTCATACATCAATCCAGACGGGATTGTCAGTCGGCAGATGTGCTGCAGCAAGTTTGAGCCTATACGAATTAACATCAAAGGCCAAGCTTAGACTATGAAGGCAATAAGAGTGCGATCGATAGAGATGAGCAGCAGCAAACTTACATCATCTCGCGACCCTGAAGAAGAGTCGAGCGCGTCAAATCGTAAATAGAGGCCTGACTTTGGTAGAAGCTCTCAAGGGCCGTCTGCTGGTCATTGAGGTCTGTATTGCTATCAAAGGGCTTGAGAAAGCAGCTCCAAGCAAAGATCACGACACTTTTCGCGTAGGTATAGTTGAGAACAGCAGCTAAGCCGAGCAAGCCGGCAAAGATGGCAAGCGCAATGTACATGATTGTTTGATATTGCTGTTGAAGCGAGAAAAACGCAGCTGAAACGACAGAAAACGCAGGACACAGAGAGTCGCGGAGTTGATGAAGAACAAGACGCAAGACAAAAACAAGAACAGAAGTAGCAGAACAGATGGTCTAAATACTAAAGAGAAAACACACCCCTGGCTAGGTAGTCTCTTCGGAGAGCTCACGCTTTCGTGATGCCGTGGTCGCTACGCGAGCTCTCGTTGGTGCTTGTCACGGTTTGCCGGACATGCGGTCGCCAGAAAGCAACCGGTTGTCCAATCGCCCGCGCACGCACGCGCGTTTCTTGCTTGCTGCACTGTAAACAATCGCGCGGGGTTCGTACTTATTGATGTCACGTGTCTACGCGTTGTGGAGAAAGCTCATGGAGCAAAGCTCAGGATCGACACGTGTCAGATCAACAAACTATACGCAATACAGTAGTACAGCGCCCTGATCTTTGTGTCTTCAGTCATGGGTTCTGAGAACAGTCCTGAGTTTCGTGAAGAGTCTCAGATTTTGCAAAGTGCAGACGAGAAAGGAGGAGAGTCGTTGCGGTCTGCTTCGCGAACTTCGACTGCTCGCGCTGATCCTGTGTCACAAGCGAAACTGCCTTCGCGTATCCTGGCGCCAACCGCAGCATCGCGTGCTCGAATGTCTGCCACATTAGGCAAGACTGCAACACAACCTGCAGATAATCTTCCTCCCGTGTCTTTAGGCAGGTCTCGACTAATCTCTGGATCAGGCAGCAAGACCACCACTTCCACCAGACCTTTCGCTACATCGTCGAGACCGTCATCGACTAAGGTTGCTGCCTCACGCTCTTCTGCTCCTAGCTATGCCGCACCTACTATCAGTTCTCTGTCTAAATCATCTTCTGTTTCTGGTGCGCCGGTTTTAGTTAGGGCTCCAAAATCTAGGAACGAAGGACTTACCAGACCGGCGTCCAGCAAATTAGCTCCTACCGCCCCTATTGCTAAACCACCTTCCCACGTCGCTTCGTATTCTAGCCATCGTTCAAGTAAATCTGTCACGGATTCATCCAAGTTTAAAGATGATATACAGCGGCAGAGAATTAGTGAACTTGAGTCTAAAGTGATAGATCTTACTGCAGAACGGGATCAGGTTCTACTAACAATTAGCGACAGAGACAAGGAGATCAGTAGTCTTCAGAAAGAAATCGTGACACTAAAAGAGCAGGTGGATGATCTCAAAGATATTGAGAAAAGAAGCACAACTCCTTCTACTGGTGTTGCTGATATGGTCAGAAAACTCGAAACATCTGTATGTTGAATGATTTGTTCTACTACCTTGCGGTTGCTAACATGTCAATTATCTAGAACTCTACTATTCAAGAGCATGAGAAGACTATTTCAGATCTTTTAGCCAGAAATAGAAGTTTGGAAACGAACTCGACTCAGCTCAAAAAAGATATAGCCGATCTCTCCGACAAGCTTATTTCTGGTAATGTCGATTCAGGCGAGGCGGCAAACACCCAAAAGCAACACGACATAACCGTCGCTGCGCTCCAGGCCAAAGTGAGCTCATTAACCATTGAGATTCAGGCAGCCAGTACTGTCATAGGCAGCTTAGAAGGAGAAATGCGTGCCAGGGAGTCAAAGATTGAGAGTCTGTCAAGGACTCTGGTGGAAAATAAAGCAGAATCAGAGGCTGCAGCGAAAATCAAGGAGCTGGAATCCGAAATTTTTAAGCTGCGTGACTCCAGCGTTGCAGATGCAACTCAAATTGAGATTCTAAAGTCTACAATTCAATCTAAAGGTGAACATAATGAGAAACTAGAAGAACAGCTTGAGTTGCTTCAGTTAAATCTGTCGCATACACAGACAGCACCTGTTCAAGACACGGCTGCGAGCCCATTAGAAACACTACAACCAGCTTGAGGCGCTCTGCTTAGTATTGATACAAACCCAAATTATATATAAGTTACAAGTATATCTTACAATCATCAATAGCATTAGCTAATATATTTTCTGTATGTACATGCTCAGTTCTACTCAAACACGACCTTCTTTCCTTGAAATGGTACTGCCTTGGCTTTAGCTTGTCTGGCAACCCAAGATGGATGTAGAGAAGCTTCTTTTTTAGCTGTAGCCTTTTCTCCGAGTGGTGTACCATTCGCGTTGTTCGCATCTTGCTGCGCTTGTCTTCTTACCACACGCTCCAAATATTTCCTTTGCTTCTCTGCCTCCTTTTCCTTTCGTAATGCCTCTTCCTTGGCTATATGTGTAGCTTTGTTACCATACTTCTGTTCCCAAATTTTTTGACGCGCGCGTTGTCCTCGCCTGTTTTTTCGCGGTTTAGCTGATGCTGATTTCCGCTTTCCACCTTCCTCATCAGACAGGAACTCGTCATCAGAACCAGGAGAAATATAACCCGCGTTTAACGAAGGCAAGATAATTGTTTTCGCTTTTTTGTCAAGCTCCGGTAATTCCCTCTTGGGTTTGTTGTCGCTGCTTTTCCTTGTCATTTCTTGTTCGGCTGGCAGTTCATTAGCTTTGCTTTCCGACTCCGAAAGGTCCTCTTCAACACTTTCGTCTTCATTGTCGGATGGCTCTAAATCTGAGATCTCGCTGTAGTCTATCTCTTCTCTGTCATCGCTCTCGTCATCGCCTTCATCGCTGTCGTCGCTATTTCTAACAAGATTGCGGTACTGGTCCATGTCGATATCATCTTCGTCGTCGCCCGACTCATCTGCGTCTTCTTCTTCAGCTGCGTCTTTTGATTCACTCTGATCGAGCTCGTTTTCTTCATCATCAGACATATTCACATCAACATCACTCCCAAAAACCATCTCGTCTGCAGCATCCTCTTCCTCCTTGACAGTTTCTTTCTTTCTCTTGATATTAAGTGCTAATTCAACCGCCGGCGTTATTCCCTCTAGTCCTTTGGTGATGATCTGCTGTACTGGCCTCATTTTCAGCATTCGAGCTACAATGTCTAATTGGACGGTTTCGTCTTTCTTCTGCTCTTGAGCTGCATTTTCCTGGCTTTTCTTAAGCCTTTGTTCAAGATTAGGAGTCGATGCTTCGGACTTTAGTGCAGGTGGTTTGTCGGGAAGCAAGTGTGATTCTGATAGAAATTTATCCTTTTGTAATTTTCTGAACATATGTGTAGCAGCAGTGGATGACGTATCTAAAGACTTGATAATACGGAGCTCTCGTTCATACTTCGCAACTAGATCTTGATTCTTTGATCTACAAAATCAACGAACTAGTGAGTATTCTTCCGTCACAAAAATGACTACAACATACCTAGCAGCTTTCAGCTTTCGAACAATTTTCTGAGTCTCGGGGGCCTTTGCTTTCTTGAGTGCGCGCGCCAACTCCTTTGACCAGTAGTAGACTCTCTGTTCAACGAGCTTACGCTTTAGCTCTGTTGCCCGTTTCTCATTAGATTCTTCAGATTGTGTAGATGCGCGTTCTTTATCATTAATTTTTAATGATTTTCGCTTTATCTTCTCTAATGCTAGTTTAGAGCGTGCCAGACGCGTTTTCTTGACGTTGGTTGAGCTCTTGCTGGTGGAGGCTGATTCGAGCATATCAAGCTCCCATAGGAGATTTTCGCGCTTTCTTTTCGACATTTCTGGCAAGTTTCCAAACAAAAATCACAAAGCCGTTTCGAATCCTCAAAACAACCACTGCTGTTTTCAAAACCTAGTGAGATCCGCAGCTAGCAAGTTTCCTGGCTCGTCATCTCTGAATTTTTTTTTGAGTTGGTTTCACTGAGAACAAAACTCCCAACGCCAGGACGGATTTCGATCCGGGTAAGTCAACTTCAAAGTTTAATTTTGGCATCCTCGCGAAGAGTCGATTAAGATCGTGCTCAGCCAAGTGTTAATGGAGCTGCCTCTTTGTGTATGATGAAAATATTGAAGATTGGAGAAGACTGATAATGGACAGTTCAGAGAATCTGCTAAGTGCCAAAGAGAGCTTGCTTGCTCAATACAAAGGCAAGTCAGTTGCAGAGCTTCCAACACCAAGTTTCTTTATCAGTATGGCAGTAGTCAGGGAGAACTGCAAGCGAATGCTCGACAGAATTGATGATCTGGATCTTAATCTTCAGTTCAGGCCACACGTGAAGACTCACAAGGTAGGAGAGAAGACAGTTTGCGAACTTTGGTTTGGATAAGGACTGATATAATAAATATTTAGACTGTCGAGATCAGTAAACTAGAGCTAGGAAATGGCGACAAGCATACTTCAATTGTCGCGTCAACTATAAGGGAATTGCGAGGAGTTGCTCCTTTGGTTAAGGCTGGCATTATTAAAGACGCTCTCTACGGTATTCCAGCTGCAAAGTCAAAAATACCAATCTTAGAGCAGATCGCTAAGCACATGGCTGTCTATGGCGCAAAACTCAGGCTTATGGTAGACTCGCTTGACCAATTGAGCGCGCTGAGTGAATACTCAGCTGGAAAATCGGATGTTCCGCTATGGTCAATATTTTTGAAAGTTGATATTGGAGATCACAGAGCCGGACTAGATGTTTCTTCCAGTGCTTTTGATGAATTGGTGAAAGAAGCGATTGCAAATGATGGAAAGTATATCTCATTATTTGGCGTATATGCTCATAGAGGCGCTAGCTACGGCTCTTCAGGAGTATATGATGCCCGAGCACATTTGCAACTTGAGGTAGAGGGCCTGAAACAGGCTGCAATAGTACTTCAGAAGTACTCAACAGCTACCTATGTTCTGTCGATGGGTGCTACGCCTACAGCCCAGATGGTAGACACTGAAGTGAAATCATGGATGGAAGGCCTACTAAGATATGGCCAAGTAGAGATTCATGCTGGTAATTATGCTATGTTAGACATGCAACAAGTGGCAACTGGCCTTGTGGCGCCATCTAACATAGCCGGGAAGGTCGTCGCAGAGATACTGGCGTACTATTCAGACCGGGGTGAGTATCTGATTGACGCTGGTGTTCTCGCTTTAGCGCGAGAGCCTGGCAGAATTCCCGGCGTTGCGATTGTCGAGGGACAGCCTATATCTGGGACCCGCTGGGTGGTGAATCGCGTGAGTCAAGAGCACGGAATTATCGCACGAAGATATGACGAAGTCAAAGGAATAATTGATGATGAAACTACTTCTCCAGTCAAGGATCAGTGGAAAGTTGGCGAAAAAGTTATTCTGCTGCCGCAGCACATATGTATCACGTCGTCAATGTACCAGTGGTATTTTGCTATCGAAAATGATGTTGTGGAAGATGTTTTAATACCTTGGAGGGGCTGGTGATCATAAGCATATTAAAATTATTTGCAGAAAGCAATAAAAAAACTATGTACAATTCGTGTATATGTATCTTTAAATCCCAAAGTACGAAGTATATACAGTATACCCACTCGCCTAATCTATAAGATTTAGTCGCCGTCGCCGTTTGTATCAGACGAATTTAAAATGCAAACAATCTCCAAGAATCTGGTAGCCTCACAAATAGGCAACTAAAACATTAAATAAAAACACCTCCTCGGCGTTTCCAACCCAAAAGCCATACAGATGCAAAAACAACAAAAGCAAGCAAGCAGCTAGACCCAGTAATTAAAAATGTAGTTTGGTAGCACTTTAAACCATAGCATAATAGAGACTCCCCTGAATAGTGATCATAAATTCCAGCATATATAAGCTCGTAAACAATAGACCCAACCGCAGGAAATACGAACAGCACTCCCCAGTTGGTGCCAAATCTCTCGGCACCCCAGACTAAAGAAACAAGAGTCGGCGCAAGAGTAAACACAGCTCCGTAGCCAGCACCAAGAGTCGAGCTTACTAGCCAAAACCACCATCCGTCATGAGATGCGATTCCTCCTAAACCAACAAACCAATGGCCAAACGCAAGAATGGCAGTAAAGAATAAGAGAACCCACATACGCGAGTACTTCAATCCACGGGTTGCAATTTGATCTGAAGCCACCCCCGCGAAAATCCGCATAGCAGCAGAAAAAAATGATATGATTGCAACATTAGTAGAAGCAGACGGTCCAGGTTTTCCTAGAGAGCGAATGATACTACCCATGTTATTCAGAAACATTTCTCCCGGTCCGGTTGTAGCAAACAGTCCAATAGCAAGTCCCCACGCGGTGGGATCTTGAACAAATTCCGCCACCATCTGTTTTCGCGTAAGATGAACAATAGGACCTTCCAAATCGTCCTCTATGCTGCCTGAGCTGGGATCGTTGGGTAAGTTCGGAATTGAGGAATGCATGCTGATAGTGTCCGAATCCATGCTGTCCCGATCATCAAGAAGAGGAGATTCTTCATCATCTGACGATTTGCGCGTGCTGCTGTGGCTAGGCCGTGACGCTGACCTCGGTATTGACGGAGCTGCAATGTTTTCAGGCTGAAATCCATTTTGATATCCCAGTGCAGCAACGAGTCCGATGGCTGCTAGGAAGACTGCGAAGAATGCAAAAAGTTGGGGAACGTATACCTCCCCGGTCTCTTTGTCGGTAAAGAAATGAGCTACAATTTGTGATAGCCATAAACTGGAGAGTCCGTAGGCGGTAATAGGCAAGCCGAGAGCCAGGCCGCGGTTTGAGGAGAAGGTCTTTGCGCATGCTGTTATGGAACCAAAATATATGCAAGCAGTTCCACCGCCAATAAATAGAAAGGCTACCATCATTGCCGGATATGGCAGAATGCTGGCATAGGCCCATGCTGCCAGAGCGTAGGCGAAGCCAAAGAAGATGGCAGCCAGTAGGGCAAGGAAAGCAGATCCATAGATATCGGCCGTAATTCCGACGATTCTGCTGCTAGTTAGATGAAAGCAAATGAGGAGTTTAGAGGTAGGATAACATACGGAGTAGTGAGATACATGCCAGCTTCTCCGAGAATCGAGAGGATGTTGACTTGGACTTGGGTGTATCCCAGATGGGTTTGAAATTGGGGAGCGTAGAGGGCAAATAGCATGATGGACCCTCCACAGATGCTGCAGGACGATTAGTATTTGAATAGCGCAGGCTGCCCGGGATCCAAAAAAGCATTATCTTACCAGCATAGTAAAGCAGAGGCAAACGTGAGGATCTTCCTCGTCTTTTCCTTGAACTCCTTGGGTGTCTGGCTCTGGCTTCCCCGGTCGGAGTCGGGTGTCGTCTCGGCTAGTGGCGAGTGCCTCTCCGGTTCCGGCGGAAGCTCGAGGATGTCTGCCACAGCAGCATCAGC
This sequence comes from [Lipomyces] yamanashiensis, assembly GCA_030572775.1. Taxonomy (NCBI): domain Eukaryota; kingdom Fungi; phylum Ascomycota; class Lipomycetes; order Lipomycetales; family Lipomycetaceae; genus Myxozyma; species [Lipomyces] yamanashiensis. Next base: position 49,690 of record JAJMBS010000005.1, read on the forward strand.
TTCCGCTGCCGCCACAAGCGGGTCGTCCTCTGGACGCAGCAGAGGCTCTGTGTATCGCGCCATGGGGATTGAGGAAGAGTAGCAGCACTATCAGAACAAGAGTGCCTAACTTTGCCAGCAGTGCTTTACGGCATTTGACGGGCACGCAAGGTTGCCCAAACCCGTCTTAGTGCCAGGCGCGAGCGCGATAGAGTTTTGGTGGCCAAATTGCGCCGCACGTCGATAGAGCGATACTGCCTCACCTTCTTGCTCCTCCGAACTCAGACAGACTCAGCTGAAGATTCCCGGTCGCTGTGCTGGGACTGCTACCTTCTAACTGCTTGGTGAACAGCGTGTGCTATAGACAAGGCGCTGCAGACAGATAGAATGGCGCGCCTGGACTCTCTGCCGGAGGAGATCCTCGAGCATATCGCGGGGTATCTGACACCTCCGTTCACAACCTCTGCTGCTCCGCCGATAAAGCGCAACATGTTTTCGCTCAGCAAGCAGAAGAAAGACGTCTCTCGTGCTCGAATGCCCGCAAAGCCAATTATAGACTCGACAATCCCACGCGAGGTCAAGCCAGATCCAAACGCACAGCTGCGGGCTCCTACAGACTACGCAGACCTCGCCAGCATGGCTCGCGTGAACCGTCGACTGCATGCTCTGGTTACGCCGCTACTGTACCAGCACATCACTTTACGAGTGTCCGAAGTCACTGAATCTTTAAAGAGCCTGCTTATTGCTGCAAGTGGCTCGCCAGGTCTCTTTATACGTTCTATTTCAATCAGAGATCCTGATCCCATCGTCCATCCTCGAATCATCAATCCGAAATACCGCAACAAGCTTATTTTTGCATTTTCCAATTTCTTAATGGAGTTTTTCAGTCGCCTTTCTACGCAGTCATCACTCGTTTGTTTTCATTGGAATGTATTTGACACCCTAATGATTTCACCTCTATTTATGGATTGCTTGCCCCTGGGCATACAGGAGTTTACCCTAGATCAAGGCAGAGTCATACCGCTGAACAAATTCGAATCGGTCCGCAAACTGGTTTACCGCGCCCATATGCTTTCTTGCACATTAAATTGCATGTATGAGCGACGCATCAGCAGGTTCTTGTCTTTAAATTGCGAGAATTTACAAGTCCTTCACCTGCAAAACGTCAACCTTGCCGTGTGTTTCGAGTTTAGATCTCCGAGTGGTGGCCTCCAAAAGTTTCGTGCTATTGGGACCCGAACGGTCAGCGAGGCTGATATTACTTCGTTAATTTCTAGCTCGGTTGAAGAGGGCGACTACGGTAACGGGCCAGTATCTGAGGAGGTCCTAAGTGATGGCGACTCTGCAGAAGAATCATTCTCTGACACATGTTCGCCAGCAGCAGATATCTCTTCTTCTGAACAAGACGCCTGTCCTGCGGGTTCTGAAGCAGCCTCTGTTGATGATTTAGAAGAGAAAAGTGATATGCTGGTATCTCTGTTCCCGTTAGGCCAAACAGTTATTCCTCGTCGACAATATATTCAGGCTAGCAATATTGCAGACAACAGCTATTCTGCTGAACCTTCTTTGTCAAGTCATTCAGCGAGTGATTCAAGTACAACTCTTGGTCATTCTGATCAAACTTCCCCAAGCCGTCATAAAAGCTTACCAACAATATTCCCCCCGACATTTCCAAATTTGGAAACAGCGCATTTTACGGATTTTTTTACCTCACCTTCTGTTACCACTTTTTCATGCGAGTGGCTTACTATACTTCTTGCTGACCACGTCAACAACAAGAATCTATCCATCAAGTACGCAAGCAGATCAGTAAACAAAGATGCAGTATTCGCCAGAGAGTGGGAGCTGGAAGTCCCCGTCCCTGGAGTCGTTGGATTAAATGGCGAGCCATTAACAGACGAGGAGAACTTCCGGCGAGCAGGGTATGTGGTTGGCAGTAAATCCGGATTTTGGAAAGGGTGGGAATGGGAGTATTCCGCGTTGAAAGGATGGAGCTTCGCTACACCTGGCGCGGGAAAGCGATCATGACCTGATGATATATGTTCATTAATCATTGATTTTTTTTTCTTGCTTTTGTATGGTACACATGGATTAGGAGCCATTTTTGGGAGTATATATTTATTTTGATATTTTATTTTCGGTGTTTTTTCGAATCAGCAAAGCATGGTGTTGGTTAATAGAGTAGAATATGGAGAGCTCGGATGGTCACATATTGGTCGATTGAAGAATAGATTTACAGCACAAATAGCATTGAATGCGTTTATGTCTTGATTTTTAAACTGAAAATTTATTTCTTTTTATAACACTTTCTGTAGTGGTTTTTTTTTGTTACATAATTGCAAAAAATGCCTTCAACTGTTTCTATTTCATTCCTGTACTCATCTTCAAACCGAGCATCTCACATTGGGAGATTTCCGAAAAAAGTAACTCGTGCGGCTCAAAATTTCAAGCTCAAAATTTGTTCTCCCAGCAAGTTCTGTTCAAAGCTGAGCGCGATACACCTCTTTTTCACCAGTACCACGATGGCCATAATAGAGACCAGATGTCTCTTTCGTACGCCTGAGAGGCTTACGAGGTTTTCTGGTAGAAAAATACTGCATACTAGGCTGCATCTAGATTTTGTGCGGCAGAGGTCGACCAAAGCCAAATGGAAGAACACGGCTGTTTCAGCGGCAGACAGCAATGAGCCACAAAAGACAACGAAGAATTCAAGCGTGAAAGGAGCGAAGGACGCTAAGGATATAGTAAAAGATTCTGAGAATTTAAATTCTTTGATTCAGAGATTCACGTCAATTGGAAACAAAAACAAGCTCGACAATACCGTGGTAATAAACCAAATTCTGGCCGGTATCGCCAAACGACGTGCAAGGTTAGAGGATATTGCCAAAAAGTCCGCGTTATATGGCGGTGCGTACTCTGGATTGCATACAGATGGTGTCATTGTCACTCAAGCCGATATAGCTATGCAAAAAGTTGATCTGGGTGATCTGGTTTGCTCCAGTTCTCAAGAGATTGGTGTTGTCGTCAAAGTTTTTAAAGTCGGGTTTTCCGCCAAATTGCTGGTGCTCACTCTCAGCAGATCTTTACAAGCATGGAATCGGGCAGATATTGGATTCCATATTAAAAACTTTGTTCCTCGAGAAGTGGCTTTGGGCAGTGTTGTGTCAATGACGATAAAAAATACAGATCCGCTGCTCGAGTATCCGAACGTCATTGTTGACCAGGCAGCATCAAGAAGCAATCTTGCCCACGATGAACTGCTGGTGCTAACCGCTCCCGTTGAGATTGCACAGCAGATATGTGGACCCCTTCGACGATTTGAAACTGAGGTTACGGCTATGCATGCCAAGCTGCTACCTCTGCGAGCATCAATCCATGAAAATCTCTCTTTAGACGGCGAATCGAAGATTTGGAATTTGATCAAGCTTGCCGCTCATATTAGACCGCATCTGCATGTTCCATCTGAAATGCTGAACATTTTTTATTATGCAGTGCATTTGATGCTAGTTAGAGATCCTATCCGATGGCAAATCAGCTGTTCTACGCATTACAAGCAGCTGGAGTATGCTGCGATGAGCAAGAATAGCGTTCAGCAAGTTGAATCTGCAATAGATTATTTACGAGACATAAATGGCGATATCTCTAGAGCGTTCATTGTGAAGTGTCGTAAGTTGATTCGATATTATCGTCAGCAATGCTATGCAAAGAAGCATGATAAGCCTGTTGTCGAGGTAGAGGTGAACTTTACACCAGAAGATCGCGCGATAATTCGACTAGTTATCTTAAGAGTTATGCTGAGCTTAACACGCGTTGATCATCCAGTGATATTATCGGTAGTAGGCCGGTTACTTCGAGAGATAGATATGTGGCACATAGATGTATTCACCGCAGAGACCGCTCAGCAGCTGTTGTGGGAAATTGGAGTAATCCCGCGCTGGGCCAATATGAGCTTATATAATATTCTGGATGGACGGGATATTTTTGATTTGTCGCAATTGAGCTACAAATCTGAACGAGAGGCAAGCAAATCCTCAACCGAGTCTCTGAAGCTGACTGACTCAATGGCTGATGTCCGCTACGACTTTGGAGACATGCCAGTGTTTTGCGTTGATGGACCCGAAGCTGAGGAAATTGATGACGGATTTTCTATAGAGCCTGTCAAGGACGGAACTTGGGTTCATGTTCATATAGCTAACCCGACATCTTTGATTTCACCTGATCATCCGATTTCTACTGCGGCTATGGATAAGTGGGAGACTATCTATCTCTCTGAAGCTTCTCGTGCGATGCTGCCGCCTGAGATCATTTCTGCGTCAGGACTCAAGAGAGATGAGGGAGAAGACGAGAACCATCCACGATTGGCCTTGACCTTTTCGGCAAAATTAGAGAGTACTGGGGAGATTATAGACTATACTGTGCGATCATCGTATGTGCGCAATATCAAGCCAGTCACCTACGGCGATTTGTCTGAAGCTATGCAGTGGAAGTACACGGCATATGACTATGGTCTCCCTAGCAGATATGATTTTCCCTTTGAGCAAAATACTCAGTCCTTTGGACAATCAGCCTCTTGCTTGACCGAGAAAGATAAGTCGCTGTTACAGATTGGATTGGAGTTTTCCGAGAAGGTCAGAGTGAAGCGTGGAAGCATCGGAGGTATTGTCAACCCAGTTCAGCACTACAGTTTGTCTGTGTCAAACCAAGTGAAAACTTGTAGCAGAAAGCTTGAAGAAATACCCACAATGCCTGAGTATGACTTTGACGGAATTGATCCTCAACTGAAGATTTTCAAGGGAATGTATCCGTCTCAGTACGTGATTGCAGAGTTTATGATGTTAGCGGGTCGCGTTGCTACACGCTACGCTACTGAGCGAAATATTCCATTGCCGTTTCGTCATGGTGCAATTGACGCCGACCAGCAGCCTACGAGTGACGACTATCGCTCGAGTGGATTTTTGAAGAAGAAGTTTCCTGTTGCATTCACTGCCGCAGATGTATGGTATTCAGCAGATTCAGGGCCTGCGGCAGATATGGGAATGCCGGAGGGATATGTACGAGTTACGTCTCCGCTACGACGATTTCTAGATATGGTAGCCCACTGGCAGCTTGAGGCAAGTCTACGCAATGAGCCCCTGGTCTATTCCGAGAAGCAAATGCAGAATATAGTTCGTCAGTACGTAAGATTTAAGGAGCGCACGCGATCGCTGAGACGAGCCACGGGACTGCAATGGAAGCTGCAATATTTTGAGCAGCTGAAAGCACAGGGCAACCTGAAATTGACGGTGATGATGATGGGCAACTGTGCCTATCCAGAGCCTATGATGGGATACTGCGTGGACTACGACATGATGGTTCAGGTAGTGACTGACCGTATGATGGACATCAAAGTGGGCGATTATGTGGTTTGCAATGGGATTGAGAGTATTGATATCTTGCGCAACAGAGTGATCGTGCGAGCACCTCTCACGCTCAACAGCGTGACGCAGTACGAGTTTCCCAGGTGAGCGTGCACCTTTACTGTTTTGTTTCAGCAAGTACTAATTACAGTTATTTTAGGGATGAGTGAATGTTTATGTATATAAAACCCTCTTATTTTCTTTTGTATATAGTCGTTTGAATGTGTAACTAAATAGTGTATATTATTAGTCATATATTACTTTATACATTACCTAATGATATAACCCTTACCTGAGGGGGCTGCTGGGCTATCAGACTGCGGCGCTCGTCACTTGGATGAATCCAGTCGTTTCCCCCGCCTCTGCTTCTTCACGGTTCGCCCCAGCAGGACTGATTGACCAGAGTTCCCTATTTCTGAGCGTATCTGCGCTCGATATTGCTTTTCACCACGTCTGCTGCTGCTGCTCCCGCATCTGAGCCATCGGCTGAGCGGCCGCCGGTCGAGGTGGCTGTCTGGCAGCCCGATGGCGAGGTCACAGAATGCTTCGTATGCCGGACCCCGTTCACCCTGTTTTTCCGGCGGCATCACTGCAGGTGAGTTTCTGTGTTTTACTCAATAGTGTTTTAGTGTTCGTGAGCCTGGTGCTAACGCGGGGTCTTGCTAGGATATGCGGCCGCGTAGTGTGCGGGAACTGCTCTGACAACTTCATTCCATATCCTCCCGGCACATACGCTCTTGCTCCAGGCATGCCCTCCGAGCCTGCGGGCACCTTGCTGCGCACCTGCGACGATTGTATCCGTGAACCTACGACAGTCCACCGCGAAAGATACTCGTCCTTCCCTTCGGCTCCGCGCCAATCCTTGTTCGCCAAACGCCCACGATCACTATCCTCCGCCATAGCGCCGCCTTCCGCTCATGCCTCTTCATCTACTTCCGGCTCCTCCGCCCACATTCTTGCATCCCCGTCTTCATCTTCCGCAGGTCCCTCCTCATCTTCTTTACCGCCACCCCGATTCTCTTCATTCAGATTTTATAGAGCTCCTTCTCCGTCATCCTCGTCTACCTCACCAAACGAGTCAGCCGCAAAGCATTCAACCGTTGAGTCGACCGTTCCACTCTCGGCCGCAAGTGTCACCGCCTCACCATCTACCGGCTCACAGCATAGAGGATTCCGGCTGCTTCGGCGTGATAATGCCGCTGAAGCCGCGTCCGAAGATGACGATGATGATGACGACCGGTGTCCGATTTGTAATTATCGCCTTTCAAAGTTCAAAACTGAGGATGAGCGAGAAGCTCATGTCAACGCCTGTTTGACCGGTGCAACGTTTTCAGGATTGCCAGAGCAAGCTCGTCGTCGTAATCGTATGGTTGTCTACAGACTTCCCGAGTCCCAGCTTGGAAAGGAGTGTGTTATCTGCTTTGAGGAATTTGAGAAGGAAGACCTTGTGGCCCGTCTAGAGTGTCTTTGTGTTTACCATCGTAAATGCATTAGAGCATGGTTTGAGAAGAAAGGTGCCGGCGAGTGTCCTATCCATGCCGTTCATACGTAAAAACTTGATTTTTGCGCTAAGCTTTTTTCTTGTTTTACGTCTCTCGCGCATTGCATATGCTAGTGACTCGGCTTTCCGTATATATTTTTTTTTCATTTGCGTTTTTTTTTTTTTCAATATTCCTCGATGATTTTTTGGGTTGCTTGATTTGATTTTGCTTTAATTTGTTGGATAATGCTCTGTTATTGTGTATGCTCTTATCGTTACCATTTACTTGCTGGTTAGGTGTTTTGATCCGAATCATGTGCTCTCATTTTAAATTCATGTTGCGTGTGGAGTAGCTATAGTTATAGTTATAGTATTGGATCCAGGATTCTTATCTCTCTATTATTTGGTCCTCTTCTCACTTTTATGGCATTGTGTTTTTGTTTGAACTCTGAGTGTTACGGTCTGGTGGGTTTTCGACTTTTATCTGTTAATTGGTTTCGTGCATGTATAGATAAAATTTAATTTTTTTTATTAAAACAAGACAATCACTAAAAATAGCATGGCAAATAAGTACTGCGTCGGCATTAAAAGACTGAATATAACTGAATATACAATATGTATCATATCCCTTGCAATATGACAGACTAGAGAAGAAAAACGAATCCCATATCTAACAAAGCAAATAACACAACGAACAAACCACAAAAAAGCAGAAACACAAACAGACTGCGACACTGTCTTCCCTCAAATAAAATTGATATCTTTTTGTATATGGTTCTCAGTCCAAGATTAGATTGCAATTATCTAGTTAGATTTTGGGCGACGGGGAGGAATATCGAATTCATGGCTAGCCTGCTGGCCTGGGAGGATAGGTGCAATAGACAGAATCTCCTCAGTTTGCTCTGCGGAAGTCTTTCCGGTAATTTCTTTATGAATGATCCATTCCAATGGCGCGGGTGCCTCTTTGAAAAGTCTAGGGTGGCACTCAACACCTTCTTCCTCTCGCGACTTGGCTTCTTGACGCTGACGATCTTCAATTGCAAATTTCTCATCGGTAGCAACGGTGTGGTCCTTTCTGGCAAGCGCATTCGTCACCTTGAGCCATAATCGTCTTGACTCAAGAGCGCCTTGCTCTTCAATCGGTCGGACCAGTGGGAAAGTGGGCTTGGCCTTTAACGTGTCGAAAAAGACTGACTTGACGCCAGTTTTCATATTCTTGACTTCCATGACCTCGTTCCACTTGCCGCTAATCTCATACAGAACATCACCTGTTGACTGGCGTATGATCTTTCCCTGGATAGCATTATATGTACCCGAGATGAATCCTTTAACCTTGAATTCGATATCAGCAGCAAGATCATTGCCAGGGCATTTGATAAGCGAGTGATCACCAAGCTCGTATTTCAGCTTGCCAATCAAGATATTTCGGGCGTATATATTTGGCTGGGTAAGCTCGTACTTCTCAACGTTTCCCTTGAAGTCAGTCTTGTCTAAAAAGGTAAGATAACCGTGTCCTTCCATCAAACTCGCAGCGGAGTTTCCAAGGAATCTAGAACGCGGGACCAAAGTTCCATCGATGCGGATGTTGTTTTCAGGCGACATGTAAAAGTAGCTGGATTTGGGAGGATGGTGGGAAGTTTGTTCGGAAATGTAGTAGGCACGGGTTTCATTAGGCAGATCCCAGTAGCAGGTGAAGTATTCGTTGAGGACGGGGTTCAATGGCTTTTTGACCGCCTTTGGTGCAATATGCCATCCGGAAAGATACCACTATTCAATATTATTAGATATAAGATGACATATTTGAATACGCCAAACAGTAAACTAACTCTAACGACGCCAAGCATTCGCTCAACAGGATCTTCAGCGGCATGAGCCTGCATCAGCAGCTCAGGATGGTTAAGCTGGTTTGTGATGCGCTCAAGCATAGATTTGCGCTCGAGAATGAATGTCGGGAGTGTAATGCGCGACAAGTCGGATCCAGGACGCAGCGAAGCGATGATCGACAGGAGCATGTTGTGCTGGTCTCCCTCAACCTCGTCGATATCTGATAATTAACCAATTAGGTAAGAGATTCATGTTTAAAATAACGAAGTAAAAAATTCTTAGGATATGAGCATACCATCAACAGAGACAACCTCCAGGCTCTCCTTGTCTAACAAAGATTTGTGACGTCAGCTTAAGCTCGTATTAAGGAGTTCAAGGTCAGGCAGACTGTGCTCAAAGATAGAACAGAGTTCAAACACAATCTGCGAGCATCCTCAAGTCTGGAGACACCCCAACACCAGATCAGCGTGCGAACACGGCTGGACCACGAGTACCCAGAGAACAATAGCCTTCCTCAATTGAAGCCAGGGTTACGACTCACGATTCTTAGTTCCGAAAACCATTGTCACCAGCCACTCAGTATAAAATGCAGATAAGTGTATTCAAATGTGTGCGCACGCAATCTCTCCCAAACAGAGAGTCTAAACAGCGAGTGGGTGCTTTGGGCTGTAGGGGAAGAATCGAGAGATTGGCTGTGTTCTTGGTTGCCCACGATGATGAAGAGCTGCTGGCAAGCGGCAGGAACCTAACCCTTAGAGCTCGGATAGGAAATTGTGCTGTTGTCGCCCGTTTAGGAGATGTGGTTTTGGATAGTGTGCAGGCACGTGCGACGCGACTGTCAAACCTAAGTTTATCGATAGCATCTGTTGGCTTGTTGGCGACTACACGATATATAGGGGCATCTCCCAGGATGCTGCAGGTGTTTACTCAGTTCTGATGTAAAACGGATAATCATTAGTAGTGAACTCTACAGAGGAGCTCCCACAAACAGGCAAAAATAATACAATAATGATAAAAAGTAGATCCCTGCAGCTTTCAAACCTCTCATCGACAACAGTGCCGGATTAGCGGGTATCAAAACTTCATCATTCAAACAGGTAACAGTCTCTGGTATCTTAGGCAGCCGCAGATGCACCTGTTCCTGCCGTAACTGATGCATACTTGCCAATGCTGTGACTGGCTCCTTGACCGTAGAAGTAAACAGCAACTCCAGCTGCTACTCCGCCAAGCAGTACGCCAGTCAGCACAATCCCAAGGATATTCCAGATAATTTTCTGTCGACGCAGGGAAATATCCAGCTGTCTTTCAGGTGATATCTCCTCTGTCAGCTCGGTCTCGAGTACAATGCCCTGACGCTTCGCCCAAAGTCGAGCAGGCGTAACTCTCGAAGCACTGGTGGAAAACATAGCGTAGAATGGGTATACAAGATATATCCACCACAATGGCACATCATCATATTTCTCCCTGATTTCAACCTTATGTTCACTATCGGTAATTAATCTAAGCGGATTGCGTAAACGAGAGCGCCAAGATGCAAGCTCGCTCGTAGAAATTATTGCTGCAGCCGGAGACCACGCAGGACTCAGCAGCGTGGGATCAGGAGCACGGATATGCATACTTTGAAACTCCAACTTTACATCAATCTGTGAAGACAGAATGTCGTCAAACTGAGTAGTTATGTCACCCAAATCAATGGAGTTTGTCTCGCTGTTCTGAGGACGCGCTTGCACAACAAGATCATTGAAGAATTCAAGCGAAGCCACCGCTGGCGACTTTTCATTATCTCTCAAATCAATTTCGCTTATCTCATTCTCACTCTCAGTCAATGAGCTTTCGATCAACGAATGCTGACTAGCTGATTCGTTATCAGAGGGTACATGAAGAACAATTCGAGGCGTATCGGGCGCGCTGGAAAGAAGGACCTTTGGGCATTTAGTAGCAGACACGGGAGAATGAATAAAGCACTCTTTCTCCGAAACCTGAGGATAAACTGCAAAAAAAAAAGATTTGCCTGTGAGCGCAGTGGGAGGAGAATAGGTGCAGATTTCATCTTTGGCTGAGCTTTCCTGGGCTGATAGCGCATTTGATTTAACTCTAGTGTCATGTTGCAAGGACGAAGGAACAAGAACAGGTGGAGCAATTTCAGAAGGCTTGCTCGATCCAGCAGAAACATCAATTGACAAGGACACAGGAGGCTTCTCAAAGCTCTGCTCATCTCGCATTCGCGGAAGAGGAAGCTCATCACTGGTAACTGGAGAAATCCAGTCCCCGCTCTCCGCATCACTAATTCCCTTAGTATCCTTGTCGCTAGACCTCATAGACGAGTTATGAGCCACACTTGCGTGTTCTGACTCTAGTTCAAGCTGCAGATCACAGGCGCTATCGTTAATTTGACGATAGTAGGCTGACGCGTAGTTAAAGTCGTCTTCAACCGGAGTTTCAGAAGGGAATTCGCCCACGGATTTCTCAGTTTTCGGGTTTTCGTCCGCAGAGTCACCGCTCTCCATAGATAACTGCTTATGACTATCTGCAGTTTTGGACAAAGGAGAACGAACAGGTGTTGAAGCAGGAACGTGCGAAATAGCGAATTTGGGACCCGACTCTGTCTTCTGAACATCTAGCACAATGTGACTATTGTCGCCATAGGCCATCCTATATTCTTCGTCCAAGTAAAGCTCGGCGAATCCAGGTCCATCAGGATTTTCCTTGCAGTAAGTCGCAGACACTACACTTGATGGCGAGTAAATGCTGTAAAGCTGAGACGGGTAGCTGGCAAACGAAGTAGCTGAATAAGGCAAAGTCTGCTTCTCACTCGCACTCTGCGGGCCCTCCAACAATTTTGGCTGCTCCAGCAATTTTGGAGAAGTAGCAGGTCGACTAATTTGAGAGGCAGACATCGGAGAACCAGGGCAGCGGCCAACAGTCGAGATGGAGGAAGGGAAACGTTCGTCGGTTGCAGAGTGAGCGCAGGAGAGCTGCGCTGCGCCATCGAGATCGCGAAACGTAGCAGAATCAGTCATTATTCCTCGCCCAAGAGAAGATTATCGTTTAACGTGCCCGGTAATTCTTAAAATTTATCTTGAAGTAGAAACGAAGGGAGTTGGGTGTGGTGAAAAGAAAAGAGTGAAAGGGACTGGCTAGAGATGCGGCTTGGGGAAGTAGAATTGGAACACACAGCCAGCCTGATTCCCAATCCATCAAAATTCGAACTGACAACCGTCCATAATTACGCTGTTACCTATTGCTATTCGTTACAACCATGCTATAAAATTGTAAAATATTTAAGATTTATTACAAAATATTTTACCAGCCAGTTTATGCTATTATTAAGCCGCATTATCCTGTGAAAGACCAAGGTCGCTTAGAATAACGCATAATAGGCTATCTTATAATGAACGCCCACCCAGAAGATCAAAACTCCCTGAATAAAATCCCAAATATAACATACTTTGTTTCGTCCTTTATATTTACAGACTCTCACTTTTGAAAAATCAGAGAAATACGAACAGAGAAATACGAAGAGCAAGAGCCAAGCAACCATATCCTGGCTTGCTAAGCGAATCACACAGACTCGGAAGATATATCTACCCCTCCTGAAAAGATCCACTCATCATCGTCAAGATCTTGCACGATTCGCTTTAAATCTCTCATCACAAGAGTTTGCAGTCCTAGATAGTAAGATATTGTTAGTCGTCGGTTGAGCATAGTCCAATATTGATCTGCACTTACTTGGATCTGCCAACTGTCTCTCGGTATTTCCATACACTGATTTTAAACGCTTTTTAACTTTATAACTTAAAGCTATAGATAATGTAGGTTAGCTATATGTACCCATCGCAGTATTGGAATTTAATCGTAGAACAGAGTGGAGATAGACACTTACACTCATCCTCCTGGATTTCTTCACTGAGAACGACATCAGTTTGCAAGTAAACCATTTCCGGCTCATTGGTGAGTGGATTTCGCACGATGATATCAGCCCTGTTATCTAATATGTTGCTCGAAACGGGTCCCATTGGCACAGACTTCGGGGTCGCAGGAGACACATTTCTGGTTGCAGTCTTGTTCAAATGATGATGGTGATGATGGTGATGATGATGGTGTAGATGGCCTGTTGGTCCTGCAACAGGCGACTGAGGTACATGCCGGTCGATTCTGTTTCTTGAGGGTATCCGTCGTCTGATACGAGGGGGGCTCGCACCGTCTGCTGGCACCAATGGTGGTAGACCTGCCGCAGCGGGTCTAGTACTTAAAAAGGCTGCATTATCGGGTGTAAATAGTAATTCACTTGATCCTCCAGGTCTTCCATAAAACGAGGACCCTTCTATCGCAGAAGGCATGGGAGAAGCACTCCGTCTACCGCGAGCTGTAGGGGTTTCGATAGATGTATCTGATGCCGCGCTATCCACGCTTGGGTTTGAAGGCGTTGTTGCGAGCGTTGGTGGTGGTGGAGCACCCCCAGTAAATCCGCGTAGCAACCTTCTACGAACGTCGTATACTGGCATCACAAGTGTAGGAGGATGGATCGATGATGCTGTGCTCACTATTTGCAACGCGGCGATATAAACAAAAGCTGGATGCGGCTTTTCTGATTATGCAATTTATGACAGATAATTGGTCTGTTGAGGTTCGACTCCGCAGATGACAATTGATAGTTATAGGAGATCTCGATAGCTAATAGAATGCAGTGCAAACAAAGCAGAGTATTGACGACTGCTCAATACTTGCAATTAAACAATAAATAGTTCTTCTTTTACTCACACGCCCTGCGCGCAGTTGGATTGAAGCCTGGCTGGTTGCGTATTAACCTTACTAGCGTCCAATTACAGCCCAATAACAACACAACTACCGGCGTCGACACTATCTCTGACACCAGACTGTTCAAATTATTCTCACTGGATAAAACAAAAAATCCCTCTTTGCCCACGCTGGCTTGTTTGCTTGTCTTCGCCCATCTCACAGACTGGAGCATGGACCACAGCGATTGGCAGCGCGGGCAGCTAGCTTATCGAAGATACGGGAAGCGCATTTGCCTCGCTATATAAGCCCTGGAGCCGCTCGTTCTCCCGACTTCCTCTTGCTCTCGTACATTATCTCCAGCCTACTCAATTCACTACAACATATCTCAAAATGTCTTCTAACCCCCCTGGAATTTGCTGCTTGACCGGTGTTCAGCACGGTACGACTCTCTTTTGTTTGTTGGTCTCGGTGCGCTGCACTGGGACTGCTCGAGCGCAATCGCAGCTAACAATTTACAACTATAGAGGGCACCCCCGTCGGTGAGATGGTCGACTTCCACGGAAGTAAGTTACTCAATTAGTTGAATATGAGCTATTTCCATCATTATGCATGCAATTGATATTGTCCGAAGTCAATCGAAGCAATAGTGCCAGCTACTGGGGGTATTGGAATTATGCGCAAACTTATCTCCAACTTTACTCCGTACTCAGCAATTGCAATTCACTCTAGGACACAATACCTTGCATGCTGTAGCTCAAATATTCCCTGTAAATACTAACTCTTCATTCATTAGTCCAGACCTACATTGTCGGTGAGAAGGGAACCGGCAAGAAAGTTATCTTCTTCATTACCGATATCTTCGGTGTTGTTTTCAACAACGCTAAGCTGTAAGCTTCTTTCATGAATCTCAACTTTACGCATGGCTTTTACTAATTTTCATAAAGCATCGCTGATGACTTCGCTGCTCAGGGATACCTTGTTGTTGTCCCCGACCTCTTCAACGGTGACCCCGTCCCCTGGACTTTCTTCTCCTCCCTTCAGGACTACGACCTTGGAACTTGGCTCACCAAGCACCCCAAGGAGGTCACTGAGCCCATCGTCGAGACCGTCCTTGCCGGAATCAAGTCTGACTTTGCTCCCACCTCCATTGCTGCTATCGGTTACTGCTACGGTGCCAAGTACGTTGTCCGTCTCCTCGGAGCTGGCAAGATCGACGCCGGTGGAATTGCCCACCCTTCGTTCGTCGATGACGAGGAGGTTGAGGCTGTCAAGCTCCCGTTGACCATTCAGGCTGCTGAGACCGACCCTATCTTCCCCGTCGCGAACAGAATCAAGACTGAGGCTATTCTCACCAAGAACGGTGCCACCTACGAGATCACCGTCTTCTCTGGTGTCGTTCACGGTTTCGCCGTTCGCGGTGACCCCTCGGTTCCCCAGACCGTCTACGCCAAGGAGCGTGCTTTCCACAACATGGTCTCTTTCTTCAGCTTCCACTGCAAATAAGCGTCTCGCTGTTAGGCTACGTAGCGTCGAGATTTAAACCATCAAATGAATAAAATGAAGAATGACCTTCAATATACGAAACAAGAGTACTATTATATCTAATGCGACCATCGTACTTCCTATTCCCAAAAGTATTTGCGCCATGCTGTAACACTTCGAAACCTATATAAACCTTACCTAATACAAACAAGCTAGGACAATTACTGCCACTTGGTGCTTGCATATTCCATATCTGCCATAAATGTCTTGCTGCTGTGGACGGTAGTTCCTCCGATAACAATACGCAGACCAGGAGTTGAAGCGTTAATTTGTGCCACTAGCTTTGCCTCCTCATAAGTGACACCACCTACAAAGAAAACAACGATATCAGCTGCTTTGTCTCGCGAACTACCACCTCCTTCTATGAACGGGTACATGCTGTCTTTCAGCCGACCTTTAACTAGCGCACCAAGAGTACGTTCTAGGAGGGTGACGTGCTGCGTATAGACATTTTCCACCCCCTGTAATCCCTTAAATCCCGACTGAGCGCGCGAAAATATCGAATCAGCTTTGAATAAGTCTTCTTGTCTCTCTCTGTCACCAGCATAACGCATAAGAGTCTTTAGGGCCAATATTTTAGTTGAAGACACATGCGCACGGCTTAGTTGGTCTATTATAGAAGGTAATTGTGAAGGCTGATCTGCTCTTTCGTACCGTAACCCATATAATGCCGCCAATGTGATTTTAGTATCGTCTGGTAAATTTTGTGAAAGAAAGAGGCGCAGTTGCTTAAGATCATGAGCATGGTTGTCGTTACAAGCCAGTGATTGTTCTAGTTCACTGATTTCCAATAAATTGTCTGTGTTAACTCGTCGCGAAAGTTCAGAAACCAATGTGACATGCTTCGTGACATTTCCAGAAAGCTTTCGAAACTCAGGGTATTCGTCCACAAAGCGTCTCATATCTGCAATACTTTCAATGTTCATATTCGACTTTGTCCTTGCCTGATACTTATCCACATATTCTTTGATTGAAGCTCCTAGATCACCAAAGTTCATAAACATACTGTCATTGTAAAAGGGATCTTGATCAGCTGCAAGGACGATTTCCTTCATATCAGGACGCACGTCAGGAACGCCAGACAGATCTACACGTCCATTTTTGATTCCAAGATAAGCGTGTACCATCGCCTGGTACGTCCATGGTGTCAGAAGAGGAGTAACTGGATCATTTTTGCGATCCAGAATTAGTAGAACCGGTGGGGTATCCATTACGCGAAAGTCGAATAGTTTAGGATCTTGCTGAATGCTATACAGCGTTTCAATCGCCAGACTCTTAGCTAGCGGGCTGTTGGCTTCATATCGAATAATCGGTTTCTTCTTCAAAGTTAAAAGAACAGAAGTGATTGCTTCTACCGAGCGCATAAATGGTCCTGTTGACCACGATTCGGGTGCATCTCCAAAGATACAGTTTTCGGGAGCGGATAAGTTCAGCCCAAAGAGATCTTTGTTGATAACTAGATAATCGGCGAAAAGTTCCTACCAAAATGTTAATAAATAATGCTAGAAAATAACGAAAAAATTTGATTACGTACGACGACAGCTTTGACTACCTCGTAATCATCTGCTTCAGCCATGCGCTCTAAAGCGCTCTTCTTGATCACGTTCGAAAAATACAGCTCGTACTCGCCATATTTAGGATCTCGGAGCTCATCAACAATTATCTGTACAGACTCTGAGGTTGGTCTAGCAAAAATAACACATTTCAAATGTCGCATTCTTTCTCTGTTGGGATTATCGAGTCGACTGTGCTGTCGTGTAAGCTGGATATTGAGGCTCATTGCAAAACATTTAATCGTTTACTCACTCTATCAGATAAACTTCATTCTTCAGTAAAAGTGACTGAGTTGTTATCATTGATAATATTGAAGTCTAAACTAGTTAGCAAGTTTGTTCTCTACAACGGATAACTGACAATCGTATCGTACTGTTTCTGCATCTAACAGCAATATCTTCATCTTCCCACCCGAAGACTCATAAACGCCGGTAACACCATTCCCAGACGAGGGAGTAGTGTCCAGTAGTTTATCGGCGTAAGTCTGAGCAGCTTTGAAGAGATCCATTTTAAATGCTGACACTAAGCTGAGAATGGAACGAGGACAGACAGACATCTATCTACAATTCGACCAAGCATCCAGCGAGGCAGACAGTGCTCAGGGGTTGTGCCAAAGCGTAAAGCACAAGAGGCATTAAGGTTTACACAATTGTGTAATTTGGATAAATCAGCAAGAATAGCAAGCAGAAATTAGCTAAAATGATGTCATCTAAAAACTTTAACTGCCTCGCGTGTTAAGTCTGGACAACGGGCCAACAGCGGCGCCGGTCCGCTTCATTTTTTCTAGTTTCGTACTCTTCCCGACAAGCCTTCGCAGGCATTCAGCGTCTTTCAGTCTTCGTTTCGTTCTCAATTGTTGGTAATTAATTCAGGTGTTGAGTTTTTTTTGCAATAACAGCAATGATTGGCATTATTGACGACGCTATGAGCGTTGTCGCGAAGCAAATTGGCTTGCAAACAGATCCTCTGAAGCTCTTCTTGACCTTCATTCTGTCATATCCGCTCTGTGCTGTGCTCAAACGCTTGCCTGATTCAACTCCGCTTTATAAGCAGCTATTTTGCATTTCGTAAGATCAATTATTTTTTTCTAGAGAATAAGTCTTGTTACTGACCGGTATTTCGACACAGGGTCTCGGCTTTCTACCTTCTCGGCATCTTCGACCTGAAAGATGGCTTACAGACTTTGATGATCTCCGCTACTGGAACATATTTACTGGCTAAGTATGTAAAGTCACCACTGATGCCATGGCTAGTATTTATTTTTGTCATGGGCCATCTTACTCTGAACCACGTTGCGCGCTACTATGATCCTCTGCAGAAAGGAAGTGATGGAGCCATGGACATTACTGGTTCTCAAATGGTGCTGGTTATGAAATTGTCTGCTTTTGGCTGGAATGTTCATGATGGCCGACGACCTCCTTCAGAATTGAGCTCATTGCAAAAGGACAGAGCATTGACTAAGCTACCACCTTTGCTCGACTATTTCACTTACGTGTTCTTTTTCCCGTCCCTGATGGTCGGACCTTCATTCGACTACTCTGAATTCAGACGCTGGTTGGATTTCTCTATTTTTGAAGAAGAGCATACAATTCCCCATCCCGATGGCAAGCCCAGAAAGCACAAGCGAAAGATTCCTCGCTCTGGCCGTATTGCTGGAATGAAAGCCGCTGAGGGTGTTATGTGGATTACGATATGGGTTATGCTATCTGGAAGATTCAGCGATCAGTATTTGTTTACACCTGAGTTTCGCAGTCGGTCGTTTATTTACCGTGCATTTTTCTTGTGGCCCCTTGGGTTCACCTATCGAGTTAAATATTACGGCGCATGGTCACTAGCAGAAGGAGCGTGTATATTGTCTGGCCTTAGCTACAATGGCATTGATCCTGACACTAAGAAGCGCAAGTGGGATCGTGTGAAGAACATTGATCCTTTCCGACACGAGACTGCACAAAACGTGCGTGTATTGCTAGAAACCTGGAATATGAACACCAACAAGTGGCTCAAGTCGTACATCTATTTACGTGTTACCCCTAAGGGTAAGAAGCCTGGATTTAGAAGCACTTTATTCACGTTTGCGACATCAGCATTCTGGCATGGTGTATCACCTGGCTACTACCTGACGTTTATCACGGGTGCGTTTTTGCAGTCGTGCGGACGTAGTGCCAGACGATACATTCGTCCTTTTTTTATGTCTCCAGATCTGAGTCAGCCGGGACCATACAAGAGGTACTACGATATTTTGACGTATGTGGTTTCGCAAATGGCTCTGCAGTACACGGTTCAACCTTTTGTGATTTTGACCTTCAGAGGATCATTGTATGTCTGGTCAACAGTATATTTCTATGTACACATCATACTCTTTGCGATGATCATCTTGTTTTCGCAAAAGAAGGTGAAGAAATATATTGAAGCTAAACTGGCCGCTCGCACCGGTCCTTCATCCAAGCTTGGGAAGATCCGGTTTGAGGTTGAACAAGCCCGTCTAACGCGCGAGCCAACTCTAGGGGTTCCAGACCAAGACTTTGAGGAGACTATAGAGATGGTGAAGAACGAAGTTAATGATGATATGACTATGATTCGGAGAGATCTTGAAGATTTTAGACGGCGAGCGTCTAACCAATTTGAGGAAACTAAGAAATCGTTTCCGCGCTCACGGAGTCGGAAAGAATGAGTCTAGAGTGAGTGAGGCTTATGAGGAGTTTTAAAAGCAGGAAAAGTGATACTGTAATGTTAGATTTTGAATTAAAAAAATATCTTGTATTTGGCAACCAATTAACCTAAATCCGTACTCCTCAGGGGATACCCCCATAAATAACAAAACATCGCGTAATCCAGTACTCCGATAGAAAAGAAGAAAAAAGTCACTAACAAAAATCTATCTCACTTAGATGATAACATGAAGTATATTTACAAACCAATCGAAAGCAAAAACGAGTCGCTCTAATGATCAGACAAAGCCGCCTCGTACGAAGGCGGCGGAAGATCAGAAGCATTGTCGGCGATTGCTGGAGAAGAAGCAGGAGCAGTGGTGTGTGCCACGCGACCGGTAGGAGCATAGATTGGAAGCTCATCAATATGATTAACACCGTCATGCATTCGTTCACGGATTCGCATGAAGGACTCGTCGAACTCGAAGGCGCCTCCGTCCTTGAAGGTGACGGTCAGCTCCAGCGGGACGCTAGGCAGACCGCCGTCAGCAACCGGGAGGATGACGGAGCACCACTGGTTTGGTCCGAACCACGGCTGTACTAGATGAGCATCACGAATGTTTGTAAGAGGAACTGCAAATGATTGAAAGAGGGCAGATTCAGGCGAATCAGGAAGATAGATGACACGATGCGAAGTCAGGATCAGCTTTCCACTAGAGGCGTCCAGTTTCGGAGGACGAGTGGTTGTAGGCGCACGACCAGGATACATGTTAGATTCTAATCCAGAAGCATTTCCGACGGCTCTGATGCGAAGACTTGATCTCTGGGAGGCTTTGTAGATGGTGGATTCGTTTGGAAGGGGAACGAAGCCTGACCGGTCAAGCATGACCCAGTCCAGAGACATATTGGGTGCGAATGCAGATGCAATAGAGGCTCAGATAGAAGAGCAGTAATAGCAGAACAGAGTATCTGATGATAGCTGATCAGATCCAGTCCCAGTTCAGGACGATCAGGCAGAGTATCGCGGAGTGTCGAGTGCAGCCGTCAGCCCAAGCACGGATATCTAATCGCAGACGTCCTGATTGCGCATCAGACGTGGCTGTGGTAAGTTTCACCAGCCACCGGGGAAGCACCGCCACAGGAACAGTCAGCAACGAGTCTGATTCGCGGCCCGCACAGAATCCGCCGCACGCGCTGTGCCAAACTCCATCCTGGCGCTTTTTTGCCCTACCACGCTCGCTCTAACTACAAGGCGTGGGTGCGTGCAATACTTCTCCCCAGACGCTCTTCGCTCCTGCTCGTCCTTCCTTTATCGCTCCATCCCCCCCCCCTTCCCTCTCCTCTTCTCCCTCCCTCTTCTTATCCTGCTCTTTTGCAGGTCGGCGTTTGGCTGCAATGCCCGCTACCAGCGCTTCGCAGCGCCCTTCTCATCGCGATGCTTTCGACCCGCTCCGCAGCGACCGCGACTCCGACAGAGACCGCGACGACGCAGCACGCGAACTCGACTCCTCCTCCAGAGCATCTGAATCTGTCCACTCCAAACACAATCACAGCTCCTCCACCCAGTCTTCTGCAGACAAACGCAAGTTAGTCATTGCTTGCATCGCTTGCAGAAAGAAGAAGGTATGGCGCAACCTTCTTGTGCTCTTGTGACGGCAATCGCGAGAGAATCAAACACATCAGCAGACACCAGTTCTCTGTCAAGCGGTATCTCATTTTATTCTTTACTTCAATTGCATCGCAAGATGCTCTTTCTACTGGCTCTGCTTTTGTGTTTGCATCTTCTCCCGTTGTTGCCGATCGGCTCTATCTGCTATCTTAGTTCGTACTCCTTTTGCTAATCTCTATGCAGGTTAAATGCTCTGGAGATCGACCAGCATGCGGCAACTGCCTTCGTTTAAATGTTCCTTGTCAATATCCTGCTGTCAAAAATAGAGGATCTCGTTTTGGTTATTTTGAAATGCTCAACAAGGTATGCACTGTTCTATCTTGCAATCCCCTCCCTCCTGCCCTGTTCTTTTTTTTCTCGTCCGCCGCTTCCTAAATGTCTTTCGTACCCGCGCATCACTCTCTCACTTCTCACCTGCCGTTCGTTTTCTTTTATTTATATGCCGCTCTTTTTCGAGATTTCGGTTTGCCATTTTGACCTGTATCTTGGCTTAGTCTCTGATACTGTTAATCCTATTTTTGGGTTTCGGAGATGCCTACACCAACCACCACTTTATTACCGAGCGAACCAAATTTGCCGTTTTACAATCTTTCCTTCACCTTTATTTCGGAAACTTTTTGAATTGCGGATATATTGTCAATATTTTTTTAAGAAAGCTGTTTAGCAGTTTTCGGAGATAGTTACTGAGTTGAATTGCGAATGCTGCAGGCCATGCGAGAAGCGGCGTTGGAAGTGAACCTGAGAATTTCTCGACTTATACTAACATCTGTAATAGCGTCTCGAGATGATGGAACGACACATCAAACCCCCCGCGGTAGGAAATCCTTCGTCTCCTTATCATATTTCCAACAAACTTTCCGCTCTACCAATCTCCAGACCCCCTCCTCCACCTCTACCTACCACCGCATCATTTGGAAAGAACAACAGCAGCAGTACCGATAGCACAATTAACGCCAGCACTCCCCGCCTAAAGCGCAACGCAGATGGCTCGTTCAAAGGTCTCACATACGGTGGCACTCCTAGTAGCGAAGATGTTGACAATGGCTACGGGGCAAACGGAAACGTCACCATCGACTCAGACTCGCCGACCAGTTCTCGAGATCGCCTTGTATCTAATCCTGCCCTCGCAAATGTGCAGATGCCTGACTTTGAAATAATTGAGCACCTCACCGAGCTTTACTTCCGATATCTCAACAACCAATCTTATGCCTTCCTGCACAAACCTACATTCATTCCACGCTTACGTGCTGGCCAAGTCAATCCACTCTTAGTACTTACTGTATGTGCAGTATCAGCGCGATTCTCGAGACATCCAGAAATCATGACTCAACCGCGGTATGCTGCCGGAGAATCATTTTTACTTGAAGCTAGGAAGCTTTTGAGTCAAGAGTTTGATGAGCCTACGGTTGAGACTACTCAAGCCCTGTTGATCATGGGCTTTAGTGATTTCTGTGGCTTGAATGGTGGCCGCGCTGCAATTTATTCCGGCTTGTCAATGCGTATGGCTGCAACTTTGGGATTAAATAAAGAGTTTGATGACCCTGATCTTAGTTGGATAGAGAGAGAAATTCGGCGAAAGACCTGGTGGAGTGTATTGGTTTTTGATAGATTAGCACATTCCGGTCCTAAGCGTTCATTCTTGCTCATGGAAGAGGAGTGCCAAATCTCTCTACCTTCGAGTGATCATGCTTTTTTGAATAACATTCCTGTCGTCACGGAGATGCTCTCTGGAGAATATCCTCCGAACGATCCTGCGCTGCCACGCGTTCCTCTCGAACTACCTGGCTATCATATCAAATCGGTAATCATGTGGGGCCATATTGCTTACTATGTTAACATGGGTCGCAAAAAGGAGAATTTTGCACCTTGGACTGAGTACTCCGAGTTCCACAAGCTCGAGCGTGAAATTGATAGCTTTTATTCGTCATTGCCCCCGCACCTTGTTTACTCGAGAGATAATTTGATTGCGCTGGACGCAACGCAACAAGCTGGTACTTTTGTGCATATGCATGTTGCAATCCAGCAATGCTTATGCGCACTGCATCGATGCGTCTACCCATACGACCATTCGAATTCAAAGTTTGAAGCCCCGCCCATTTCATTCATCGAGAGATCAGCCAACAAACTTACGGCAGCTGCGTGTTCAATTTCTGGAATTTTAAACGATACTTTACAGGTTGAAGATGTACTCCCTGCGTCTTTTGTTGGATTTGGTGCTTATAACTCTGCGACTGTACACATTGTGAACGCGTTTTCGACCGATCCAGCAATCTCACAAATGGCCAAGAAGCACTTGACGGTCAACCTTAAGTTTCTGGTATTGATGAGGGAATATTGGTCAATCGCCGGCAGCTGGTGTACAACTCTTAAGGAACGTTACTTCCATAAATTACAGCTTGAGCGGAATCCAGACGTTGTAGATCGCGGGTCACTTATTTCAAGACCCCCATCTCCGACTGTTCGATACGGAACGCTTGATTTCAACAGCAAGGAGATCAATAGCCCCGGCGTTGCAAAATCAGATGGTGCCACTTCATCTGGCCAAGGTTCTAATGGTCGTAGAACTCTATCAACAGCGGCGACAGCTAATACTTCTGTTGCTGCGGCTTTCGCACAGCACCAACAACAGCAAGAGGAGGCCGCACAACAGCAGCTTATCCAACAGCAACAACAGCAACAACAGCAACAACAACAGAGGAGACAGCAGCAGCAGCAACAAACGCCGCAAATTGTTGCTCCCACACCAATGATAGGAGGCCCCAATCACGGATCGACCCAGCCCCAAGAGCCTGCTGTTCTTCCACCGCTCCCACGCCAACAGCCTGCCCAGACATTTTCAGATACATTGGTGTTACCATCTACGTTTCCTCCAGTTGATGACGAGGTGCCTAATCCCTACTTGTATGATTTTGACGAGACTTGGCTGCGGGCACTCGAAAACAACAAGGACCAGATTGTCATTGATGCTGATCGGGTTGGAGAGAACTCATTTTTGGATTTTGGCTCTTCGAATTGGTTCACAGATGCGCAGAGCTCTAATCGACAATACGGTCAAGCTAGTCAAGCACAACAACCAGATGTTCTTTCCCAGCAAGTACAGCAGTTGATATATCAGCAACAGCAAGCACAACAGGAACAGCAAGCCCAACAATTGGCAAACGGGGGTAATGCTCCTAATGGGGATTCATTTTTCAATGAGATTTTTGGGGATATGGTATGGGATATTAACGCGCCGGCCGCGCCTACTGACGTGACGGCTGCAATAAATCAGTCTGTGGACACAAAACCGATTAAGACTGAGCGTCAGAGCCGATGAGACGTTTTTTTATGTCTTTTGTTCTTTTTTTTGGATGCTTTTAAATTACGAGCAACTGGGTAATATTTTGTTTCGTAAGTGTGGGGAGTTTTGTTTTCGTAATTGATATTTTTAATTGGTAATTTATTTTTTTTACTATTTGCTGCGTTCTTGTTCGTGCATTGGTGTGTTTTTCTATGCTACTTCGATATTTTTGCGTAAGGGCCATCTGTAAGATTTCTGCGAAGGCGAGGTTGTGGATCGGCTACTAACAATTAA
The DNA here is from genome assembly GCA_030572775.1 of [Lipomyces] yamanashiensis. NCBI lineage: Eukaryota > Fungi > Ascomycota > Lipomycetes > Lipomycetales > Lipomycetaceae > Myxozyma > [Lipomyces] yamanashiensis. Next base: position 74,096 of record JAJMBS010000005.1, read on the forward strand.
GTCAGTTGGTCAAGTTTTACAACTTAGTTATCCATCATTGTAACAATATAAGTTAAGCTAAACTAGAATTTCTTCCTTGTTCACAATATTGTAGAATTGTAGATGGCTCCTTAGAGGGAGGTAGTTGATTTCCTTAATCTATGCATGATAATACTAGTATACACAATATCATCTTTTCTCACTTAGCTTCCCCTTCCACGATACAGACGTCTAGCTCGTGAAGGAGTAGCCGGCGCTGCGTGGAGCTTTTCGACTAGAGTTAATGCGTTTTGAGTTTTTACTCTTCCATATTTGCGCATTCGCAGTTCGGGATTGTTGAATTCTTCGATATTGTTTGATAGTAACAAATCAATAGTTTGTCTCAGTTCTGTGAAAGTGGTGAGTAGACTGTTATCGTCATCGTCGTCTGTGCTGCGATGGCGAAGCAGAAGCGCGTTTGCGGGCGGGTTGCCGTTAATTGTCACATTTCTGTTTTTGATTGTACTGCCGTTTGAGGAGATAGTGTGAGCGGTTGATGTTTGTTTGGACTTTGACTGTCCTATATCTTGCACAAACATCTCGACGTATTGGACGTCGCGGTTGAAGTTGAGAAGAGCTGCTCTACTGATTCTGCGACCGGCATGTAAGATCAGGTCGAGCATCGACGTGGCAAGATGGTCAAACGCGTCGAAGTAGAGGAAACTTCTGATAGATCGGGGAAGGTTAACAAGAGTCTGGTTGACCAAGGTCTCAAGAAACCGGACCATGTCAATCAAATAGCTGCTCGGGCTAGTGCTTTCTGCAGCTGCTTCCCAGTCATACTCGGCGATTTCCAAGAAATCATCAATCTTGGAATTGATAAGCTCAAAGATCCGCTGCTCAGCATTCTTGCGCGCCCGAGCAAACTCATAAACCGCGTTCAATGTGATTGGCTCGAAGAGATGAACACTCGATGTCTCGTTTAAGGTGCGTTCGATGGCTGAGGCGGCGCCTTCAAAGTATTCTAAATTGATAAAGATTTGCACGATTTCCTCGCGGTTACTGCTCTTGAGACGCGTGAGTAGTGTCGCACAGACGACATCAACTAGAAGCTGATCGACCGAAGTACGCAGTGTGAATTCGATCTGACCTGGATTCTGTTCGGTGAATTCATCTGCAAAGTTGTAATGCTGATTGATGAAATTGCGAAGCTCAGCACAGCATAAAGGATAAATTTGTGAAAATGGAAGGACGCAAGGAAATGTGACTTCTGAAGAATCAACACCAGCTTTATACCAGCTGATATTAACTACTTGCTCCCAAAGTTCACGCTGGTTGATCACCATTGGCATGTAGTCGTCTTCCATCACACTTTGGCTAAACTCTTGACCAAACCGTTTTTTGAGGAAGTCTGAGTATTTTCCAAACAGAGACAGCATAAAGCTATGCAGACGCACAACCGAAAACTCAAAGCTCTCCATCGTCTGAATAAAAAGTCCGAGCAATGTTCGCACTCGTAGCAGTGTTTCCGGGTTCTGAAGGGTTGGTAGTACAGGGTCAATGAGGCTTGCAATCCGTTGGCACATTGATTCCCATAGAGTTTCGACTGACTCGGCTGTGCGCACTTTGTATGCCATACGTACTGTTGCTCGCTCGACAATTGCAAATCCACAGGCAGAATGGAGTAAGTTTTCTAAGGGTGAAATGTCATCGTCGGTGAACGTGATTGATCGCGGTAGAAGACGATCTGTATCTTGAACACGATCGTATGCATACTGTTCGCGGAATTCGTTGAGTGATCCGAGTGCGGTGTAAATCAAGACGCAGTCATAGAATGGTGTTAGATCAACTTTGATATGAGCATTGTCAAGAGGGTCAACTAAATGCACTTCTATTAGTAATTAACAGACGTAGATACAACTTGAAATACGCACACTGCTCGTCGTCATCATCTTGAGCCAAGGCTAGTTCAACAGCTGAGTTAAGTTTATAAAACCGTAGATGAGGATCTTTATCGACTTTTGCTTTCCATTTCCGTCGGCGTACTTCAGTAGCACTGAAGGCAATCATTCCAATTTGTGCAGTGACTTCGTATACACTTTGAAGCCATACAGAGAGATCGGAGACAACGTCTTGCTTAATTGTGTCCTTCATGACTGGGACTGAATGACGGATACGCTGCGCAAAGTCAAACTGAGCGACTTCTTGTAGGTGGTTTTTCTGCAAATCATCAAGGTTCTATAGAAGAGTTCGTTAGCACAGTGATGAAGCCTGACGAGGATATAAGACTAACCTTGAGAGCTTGGAAGTATTTCTTCTGCTCGATCATGTCATAAACCTGGTTGGTCATGTGAAGTACCTTAAGGCATTGATTCAAGGCAGTGGTAGCATCATTGATATTATTCCGTGCTCCTTGAGAATCTTTGAGCATTTTATTCTATGTCTCGAGTCAGTAACAATGTAAATCAAATCAATGGCAGCTTCAGAATCAAGGAATGACCGATATACCCTTGCCACCAATGCACGTCCAGATTGCTGAACACTTTGATTGATTCCAAGGACACTGGAAAGCATTTGCTCTGAGCTTTGCTTGACTTTAGCCAGTTGCTGTACAGCTTTTGTGTATTCTTGCTGGTTGCTGTTACAGAGCTCTTGCACTTCGGTCTCTTTCTGCGCCGTGATTGTCGACAATGTCTCGACAAGTTTGTCCACGGTGTTACTATTCACGGCATCTTCAACAACAGGAGCAAGCTGTTCCAAAAAGTCGTCACCTTCGAATGAATTGAGAAGTGAAATAGGATCAGAGTTGAGCAGCAAGACTTCCTGTAAATGGTTCATCATGACGTCGGAAGGGTCGTCGGCCCCGACGGCAGAAAACGACGCCGAGGGCATTGTCACGACGGCCGTGGTGGATGCCATCAAAGGCGCGCTAAAGCGACTCGTCACTAAATGTGTACACTGACGATGCTGCGGACGAGCAAGAGAACGGGGTTGATGAGGGAAGATTGAAGGAGTATTTGTTGACTTGGGAGGGATGACGACGCGGTTGTCGAGGGGTTTACACATCCGCGTATTAGTTTAAGGTTTGAGCAGCGGCGCGCGGCGCGGTGACGACTAAGCCGTATTCAATATGATAGAAGGCACGCATCTATAATGACGATGAAGTTTGATTATCAGTCATTTTAGAAATGGTGTAATATATACTGCAATATACAGTTAGACTACAGTATAACATAAAAGTTCGTTCTTTAAACTAGTGTCTACAGAGAAAAGATTGTGATATAATAATATATTAAGCACAAAGCTTCATAACAACAGAACAGAAGTGCCAAAACCATAGATCTATACAAAACTTGTCAGATTACCTTTCATGCCTGCCCAAGGCCTGTCACTCCGGAGAGGCATAGACACAAGGGTAGAGATCATCGAAAACCTGCTCTGCATCTGCAGTAGACTGCAAAATGCAAAAGAGGAACCCAGACAACAACCTAGAGCGAACGAGGGTCTTAACAAATAAGAACCAAACTCGACCGGTATCTTGGCGTGCCACTCAGGAAAAAAAAAGCTCTCACTCTTAGGCATGAAGGCGCACAACTCATCAACCAAGTTGGATTCAATGGCTTCTTTGAATAAATCAAAGAATGACGTGTACTATAGAAATGATCCTACTACAGAGGGAGTTAGCAAACGCTTTACCAAAGACGCCTATTGAAAGCATATGAAGAACAAATATAGGGGGCTATCTTACTGAAGTACGTCGACAAAGAAAAAAAAAATCCGCCTTAGGCAGGCGAGCGCGATGCCTTATATAGGAAAGTGGCTATAGGGTTTGGTAAGTAACCCTACACAAAAATTTTATTAGGATTAGGGTGTTTTAATTTAGGGTTTAAAAAGCAGTCACGGTTTAACTGGGAGTGAAGGAGTTCAGAGTTGGGCAAAGCAGAGTCGAGTGCGTACGACGACGACAGACATATTGGTTTAAGCTGGCATCGCGAAGTCTATCAGGATCTCTCAACAACCCCGTTCAATCAACAAGTCCCTTCGACCTAGGACATTCACACATATACTCAACAATGCCGGCAACTCACAGACGTATGTTATTATACCGGGTATTGTGTTTATGAATAGCAGGGAGGAATGAGTAGCAGGGAGGAATGAGGCAGAGGACTGACTGGTGTGAATGTAGTTTACGTTAAGGGCAAGCACATCGCTCACCAGCGAGGAAAGCGTAACAGCCACCCCGGTACCTCATTGGTTCAGATTGGTATGTTTTGCCTCTGATTTATGAATATTGAAGGAGATGGTGTTGGCGATGAAGAGGTGCTAACTGGTGGAATAGAGGGTGTCGGTTCGGCTAAGGATGCTCAGTTCTACTTTGGCAAGCGTGTTGCGTTTGTGTACAGAGCCAAGAAGGAGATCAAGGGATCCAAGATCCGTGTTATATGGGGGTAAGTAATCAGAATATGCTAGATGCTGATTTTCGCGAGAGAATATATGCGGATTACTAACATGTTGGATTGCAGTAAGATCACTCGCGCGCACGGCAACAACGGCCTCTGCCGCGCCAACTTCCGATCAAACTTGCCACCAAAGACCTTTGGCGCAAGCGTTAGAATCATGTTGTACCCCTCAAACATCTAAAAAATTATGGAAGAAAAAGCGAATGAGTGTGTTGTGAGAAGAGGCGCTGAAGAAGTCATGGAGAGAGGAGAACTCTTGAGGTGGCGGCAAAGGCAGTACGGAAAGGAGTAGGAATATGAATAATTTTATTTTGCTATTAAAAAAAGTACGGCTGTCGGTATCTCAACTCATATGTATTATATTCAATACACGTAACGGAACATATATTTTAGCAGTAACTTATTAGATGTAGCTTAGAGTGAAATAGTAGAATGATAGTATTAGAGTGATGCATGATAAACCAAGAATGCTATGATATGTACAAATATAAATATAAACAGCAGTAGTAAATAGTATGAATAACGCCTGTGATAATAACTCGCAATGATTAATGTCTCTTTGATTCAACGACCTGCTCATTGAACTGGTACATTTGCGAGATGGCGGACTGACGCTTGAGCATGGATAGCTGAATTTCGGCGTTAGTGAGGAATTGTTGGATGGAACGGGGATCCGATTCAGATTGATGTTCGCGGAAAGCATCGCGGGTGCGTCTGAGAGCGTACTCTCTGAAGTTATAGGCGGTGAATTTGCGGGAGGCTCTGAGCAGGGAGCGGTAGAGGGAGAGTGCGACTTCGGCGGAGTTGGCAGACATTGTGACGAGTGCGATGAATTGGAGCTTGACGGGAGAAGAAAGCGAGGAAGAGGCTGTTGTGAGGTTGACAAGTAACAATAATTGCAAGTGCTGATGATGACGAAGAGGAGGAGAGGGAAAGACGAAAAGAAACTGAAGGGTAGAGAGATTAGTGAGCGAGTGAGTTTGGGAGTGGAAGCGGAGGGTTTGGTAGAGTTAGTTTGGTGGATATGGCAAATGCATTAGTTAGTTAGCAGTAGTTTAGTGTTCTAATTAGTAGAGTATGATAGTACTATGATAAATAGAAGACATTTGATATGTTATTTATTCAATCGGTGAATATAACAGAAACAGAACAGTAGCGGAAATCCGCCAGATCCGCACTCGCTCTATCTAACAGAGCACCCAATAACACTCACGCAATAAACAGAACAAACAACGGCTGAAAAAGTACAAAATAAAGCTAGCTCAATCGACCCAAACACCGTATTTTCAATAGCAAATCAGAGACAAGCTGGCGGTGGGCGTGGTAGCACCTAACACGCTCAGATCGGCAGTTCACCAAAACACACGCGCAACCACGCAACACCACAGAAATCCGGTGCATTAACAGCGCTGTTCAGAGAGCATCGCGCAGATTGTTCATCCAATTGATCAATCGCATATTCAGCAGCCGATCGCGTTCCAGCATCGTGGAATCACCAGCGCAGCTTAGGAGTCCTCGCGTGCGCAGACACCGCGTCGCAACGTAAACACTCGCCCCGCCCACTTCAGAACTCCTTATATAGCCCGGCCCTCCTGCTTCCTCTCCTCTGCCTCCTCCCTCCCTCTCTCCACCACCTTCTTCTTCCTCCTCTTCTTCCCCATCTCTCCTTCCCTCCGCCTCATGGCTTCCTCTGCCGCAGCCCCCTACTATACTCCCCCCTCCAACTGCTATAGTCCCTCCCATAACATCGACATCTCCCCCAGTCTAGCACAGTCCTCCTCCCACCCTGATCCCATCGGCACCCGCCGTACCGTCACCCCATCTCCGCCCTCCGCCAAATCAGCCTATGACCATCAGAGACATCAACCCCATCACTCGTCTCCCGCTGGGGATTTTGATGAGCGCCAGGCCATCCCCTCCGCCCTCCTAGACTCTCCTCCAGCGGCCACCTACAGACCTGCAGAACTCATCCGCGTTCGTTCTCAGCAGTCGCCTTTGGGATACCACTCCAAATCAAGCTCATCCATCGCCTCTGCCTCTGACTCGGACACCATCCATGGCTCCAGGATGTACTCAAATCAACCATGTATCCTCTTCTCTTTGTTATCCCTCCTGCTCCCATCTTTATACTGACTCAACTCATCAATAGCTCATCAAGCAGTCGCTTCCTTCTTCAATGCCACTTCCTCGTCTCTTCGTCATCCCAGCGAAAAAAGCGCAAGTCGCGACCCCTCTGTACCCTCCTTTCTCAAAGAACAGCGCCATGAGTTAACCACAGCCTTTGATCGCCCCTCCATGCAGAGCTCAGCTTCTTTTCGCTCCTGGAAGTCTCCCTATTTCTTCAAAGACGAAAACCCGGTACCCCCTAGGCACTTCCAGTCTGAGAATTCTCGCTCAAGCGTATCTGTCGTCCGCGAGCACTCCCATTCGACTTTTAACTCTGATCTGTCCTCATCCTCTCAGTCCCAAAGCCTCCCTCCCAGTCGCTATCTCAAGCTGTCTGGCCTGTCTAAATCTACCGATCCTGGTCTCCTTGCAGAAAATCTTAGAGTATCTTCTTCCATTTTTACAGAACAACAGACTAATAATACTATACTGGTATCTCTTCATCTGCTAACCACATTGGTTCATTAGGCGTTCGGAGAACTGCGGGGTATCTACACCCGCGAAATTCCCATCAACGGCACAGCCATAGTTGCTTACTACGACTTGCGTCATGCAGTCACAGCATACAAAGCTATTTGTTCTCAGCCAATCATGGGATATCTCTTGCATCCTCAGTTCTTCCCCAAAAGCTATCTGGACAAAGTACGTATCGTGATTATCCTTGCAGCTCAGCAGTTTGATTCTGCTTGAACTCTAATTATTAAAGTTCACACCCTAACCCGATACCTTACAGATCACTGGGAGTGGAATTGATATCCCATTCATGACCGATGAAGACGATGAACTCACTATTTACTTCAACCATGGCTCCTCTGATGATGCTCGGGCTTTGCTTGAAAATTATTTACCAAAATTTGGTAGTGTATTGTCGCTTAAGGCTGGGAGCGATAACACTCTATCATGTGAATTCTTCGACCTGCGTCAATCCGCAATGGCTGCCCAGAGTTTGAACGGAGCTGTCATTCATGTATGTCTAATATTCACGACTATATAAAAATACCGGACTAACATTTTTTTCCTCTAGGATGTGGCATTCTATGTGTCATATCGTGCTATGAGGTCTCTATTTATTTATGATAATAGAAAACTATCCGCCGAAGCTTCGAAGTTGGCTATGTACAACTCGAACATCCACCGCAAGAGTCTATCCGTTCATGCTCCTGTGTTTGAATCTGGTAAACTTGCAGTTCATACTATCAGCGAGGAAACTTTGAAAGGTCCACTCAGAGAGCGAGGAAACTATTCCGTGCCTCAAAGTCCACTTGATATGTACAGACACGAGCAGCTGAGTGGTGATCCGCCCACACCCCAGGGCCCTTCGCATCATGAATCATTTCTCAGTAATCAATCTCGCAGCTTCGACTCGGGCTATGATCTTGACTATCGCTCTTCTACTGGCTATTCCTATGATCGTCGTTCTCCAATTTCACGTGGATTTTCAGCTGAATATGATGTAGCTGAGAGTTCTCTGAGTAAGTTATCATCCATGCATTTCATACTCTGAGAACTCGATGTGCTAACTCTACATGTATTAGCTTTCCAAGTCGAAAATTTTCCAGACCCTGCTAGTCGTGGCTATAGTATGTATACTAATGCTACCGTACCAAAAAACAACGTCGTTGATCTAGAGCGAATCGCTAGAGGCCTTGATACTCGTACTTCTCTTATGCTGCGAAACATTCCCAACAAGGTGGACCAGCAAATGCTTAAGGAGTATATTGATGTGACCAATTGCGGAACTTATGACTTTTTGTGTATGGCTGTCTATGAATAGCTATTGTGGCCATTGCTGACTTTTGGCTAGATTTACGCATTGATTTCTTGAACAAGTGCAAGTAAGTTGGACTCCTGTATGCCGATGATTGTATAATGCTAATAAGATTTAGTGTTGGCTACGCATTTATCTCTTTTACATCTCCGGAAGCTATTATCACTTTTGCTAAGGCCAGAGCGGGCACTAAATGGTATCTAATGCTCTTTGAAAATGTACTTTGCGTGTACTAACTGTGAGTAGGAACCGCTTCAACTCCGAGAAGATTTGCGACATTTCTTATGCTAATATATATGTAACCTGACTATCAACGAAGATCTGGCTTCTTACTGACATTCTCTATTTACTCAGGGCAAAGAATGTCTTATAGAAAAGTTCCGCAATTCCAGTGTGATGGATCAGGATATAGCTTATCGTCCTAAGATCTATTACTCTGATGGACCTCACAAAGGAGAGGAAGAGGAGTTCCCACCTCCTAACAACTTGAACAGAAAACTGCGCTCAATCGCAAGTATTCAGCAGATTGGTAATCAGATTTTAACGACGGGAACAGAGCTAGAGGAGTTGATGTGTTAGAATCAGGCTAACTTTCTGTATTCTGTAGGACTTTTTCCTCCTGGGAGTAACAGCGGAAACTGGAGACGCGTTAGCCGTTATTGAAATCCGCCATCTAATCTTGCTTGGCTGATTTTTTGATCCTTGTGTGAGGACATTCTTTTGTAATTTTTTTTCTGATTATTGCTCAAGATAATCTCTTTTTTATTGAGATTTTGATGCTTTCTTGTTGTTTTTGATTGTATATCATTCATATTTGGGCGTTCTGCGTCTGTCTGCTGTAGGGGTCTATCCTCTGGAAGGACAACCAGCTGCTTTTTCTTTATGCTTTACTTTCGTATGTAGTTGATTGTTGACTACGGTATTGCATGTAGGTTCGCTGTAAGGTCTACAATGAAACTGCTGATAGCATGCCGATCGCTTTTTTTGTCTTTTGATATGTCATTTGGCAATTGTTTGAAATAATTGGCGCTTTTGAAGTTGTTTTGTATGTGAAGTTTCTTGATAATTTGTGGCTGTAATAGGTCCTAGTTGTTTGATTTGATTGTTTGATTGGCTTTACTTGACTTGCTTGCTAGTGGTCTATGGACTGGAGTTTACTTGTGACTATATTTATTCCTTGCTACTGTTGCTACTGTTTTATAATTGTTCTTGCTATGAGAAAATGCTAGATTACACTGCTTTTGTATGTACAATGGCATGGATGGCGTACTAGTACATTTTTGCAATTGATTGATTTATGGTGCAATATTAATTTTATAAACGAAATGCAGCAGCCAAAATAAAAACAATAACACCTATTTACAAGAGTATTTAGTTACATTTCATCGTCCGCGTCATTATCGTAATCATCAGACTCCACGCCAGACTCCTGCTTCTGCAGCATCTCTTTCCATTTCTTTGCAAATTCAGCGATACCTACACCCCCGTTTATGCTCGCGTCGACAACATCGCTTGGAACCATACTTTCGGAGAAAGGTTTTGTTGAGAAAGAATGAATGCCATCTTCTGCTGTTGCCAGGCGTAGTTCGGGGTCGAAGTGAGGAGTGGAAGGAGATAGCGATAGAAGTTCTGACCAGGCGAAGAGGAGAGAGTCTGTCGTAGGACTAAAAGGGTTGATATCAACGAGCCATACTTTTGAATCCTCTGCCTGTGGTTTGGGAATATATATATCAAAGACGAAGTTTTTCAGGATGAATGACATGGTGTCAGAGGCACACACGACATCTGAGAAGAATTTGGAAATGAGAGCGAGGATTGTAGATTTGAGAGGGAAGAGGAAGTCGAAATGGGCTGATGAGCGCTGTGAGATTGCGATGATGCTGCGGTCACGAACGAATACGCGAAATTCCATCGACGGATTAATTTCGATCCATTTTTTCAGGACGAGTTCTAGTTCGAGGGCGTCTGATTCGTCGTCGGTAGCGGAGCAACGGTCGAATGCGTGGTGCAGGTCGTAGGTTATGAAGTTGGAGGCTTTCAGGAGGAGATAGACATCGTTTGGAGTGACGCATTTTAATGTATTTGTGGTTGTAATCCAGGTCGCGTCCTTAATAATTGTCAGTATATCAACATAGTGAGTGAGTGAGTGACCGAAGGCATACTCTGGGAGCAGACCAGTTGAGCTTTGGCATGATTGATCCGTAGCTATCGATAACATCTCTGATCTTCTGATCCAGTTCTGGAAAAGATTGGGCGAGATCATTCCCATCGTCATCGTCGTTGTCGCTCCAGTCGCTTGTTTGCTCGTTCTTGTCTGCGGTGTCGTGTGCGTTGATTGCCGACTCTGTGAGTTCAACGATTCGATTCGATTCGTCCTCGTCTGAGCTCCATTCGGCTCCTTCGCTGTATTCAATCTATTAGTCTGCTGATTTCTGAACGCATAGTGGAATTCAAACTTACCCATCAGAAGGCAGAAAAATCCCATCAGAGTTCATGTATTTCACAAAAGCATCGTCAAGTGGTCGCAGCACCGTCGCTTTCGGCACATGTCTCTTGAACAATCCATGCCAATTAGAAAACTGACATGCAAGAACGTCTTTTCTTGACAAAACTGGGAATTTGAGAGGACTGTCCTCGTTCGCAGTCTGAGATTCACTTGCCATCAAACTGCCAGACATTTGGGGCGATTGAAGGTCGTTGGTTTGGGGTAACTGGATCCCGTCGTTCATTGACAAGTCTGCAAAATCAACCATGTCAAGCTCTTCTTCGCCTGAATCTGGTGGCGTCAGAAGATCATTTGACATCGTTCTGTGTGTGTTAGAGAGGAAGAGGTGACGCGGAAGTTATGAGTCCTTGAAGATTTAATGAGTAGAATGAGCCTCGAAGCGACCGTGTTGGGAGTTCTGACTGATTGAATTACTGCAGCTCTGTTTCTTCTTTCATACCTACCTACTTGTGTTTATGCTTGCAATATCCTAATCTTCTATAGCAATTATAGCAATAATTTTCTATATTTTTGATATAAATAATTTACATTCATGGGTTGCTGTTACACTGTTTCTATGTACTGGTGGCCACACTGTCCACACTATCTGCGTATACCCTCTCCAACTTCGACCCAGTAGAACATGCTCTCTGATGCATCAGAATATCAACTGCCATCAGCACCCGTTTCTCAATCATGTGCGTTTCTTGGTCATAAGCGTGTTTGAGAACGTACCCCAGTTCACACTCCAATGCTTCCACAACCACCGGATCGACTGCGGTCTGCGTCTGCGTCGGCGTCGACTCTGGCTCCTGAAGCCACGACAAAGTCGACGAGTACGAGGATGCCCGCTGCGATTGCCAAAAGCTGCTATATACCTCTGAAATGAACGTGCTACTTAGAGGAGAAGTCGGGTCTGCAGGAGGAGAAGGCAACGCACCTCTCGAGAGTCCTTGAACGATTCTCTGTGCGCGACGGAGAACAAGCTGCGCTTGTGCTGGTTTCCCGCTGCTAATAAGAAACGCTGCTTGTGTTAGACATCCTGCTGTCAATAATTCCATCCGTCGTTGTGACATGCGCGGGTTTGAAGTGAGTGGAGCAGGAAGCTGTGGAGAGATCGTGACGGCCATGCGACGACCGTGTTTCCATCGCGAGCCTGGCGACTGCCGTTCGGCGACCTCTGGCGCGAGAAAGATTGGAATGCAAAGTTTCTCAGTGGGCTTGACTGTATGCCGTCTGTTTGAGGAGCTGAATTGGAGGTATGATATCTCGGCTTTGAGGACCAATTTTGTGTCAGTTTCGGATGATGTGATTGAGTCGAGGGTTGGTCTGCGACGACAACGAAGCAGCGTTAGCGAGAACGAAGAAGAGCATGTTGAGGCTGAAGATGAGGCAGACGAAGTTGAGCCATGCTTTCGTGACCGTCGCAGAGGTGGAGAGTACGAATAACTTGACCGGCGAACAAACGAGCGCTGACTCGACGGCGAATACGTGTAGCTCATCTCGTCTTCCTCATCGCTGATATACTCTCCATATTCGCTTTCTCCAACCTTTTCTCCAATATTTTGCACATCAGAAACAATCATATCCCACTGATCTCGTGGCGTTGGCTTGGTGAAGCTATCCTGAGGCGGTATTGATGCCTGCACAATCAGATCATGTACACTGCCAAACGCACAGTCACCAATACAAATCTCTGCTTCACGTTCGTCTTCTGATAGATCATAGAGGAGACATCCTTCGATTTTCAATATCCGACCGCCAAATGCTTGAGGAATAGTGACCGCAATTCGAACATCTCTATGCGACATCGACAGACATAGATTCAGACATCCACACATAGACTGGGCTACATCTCCCCAATCAGAAACATAGCTATATGTTCCACGGGTGTTATTGCTAACCTTAACAAGGTCATGTGGATCGTGTTCGGCAGTGATGCCAAAGGTATAGATCACCACCGACAAGTCTGCTGCTTTCTTGCACAGTTCTGATAAAATGATTCTCTCTGCGGTGCGCTCGTTTGTTGGTAGAGTGCCGATGACGTCCGGAGAGTCACTGGCTAGAAATATCCGTGTGACTGTACTGTGAACTGGCGGGGGAGACGACGTTTCTGGATGATCCAACAGCAAAGACAATGCCTGCTTCAGTCCTTTTGGCGGAGAAAGTTTGTGTCCGCCAATACCGCTAAACGGCATTGTCTGTAATCTTGAGATAGCGGCTGCCCAGCCGTTCCAACTTCGCGGTTTTGGCCCAGAAGAAGTCAGGCTGAACGTCGAAGTAGATGACTGAATGGCGATCCCGAGACGGTCGTTTGAGCCGATGGAGTCTATTAGGAACCGGATTGTGCTTTGAATTGCTTCGATCTTTGCATTTCGAGCGCCGTAGTCTGATATTGAAAATGCAACAACAAGGGTAACTGGAATATGAAGTGTAACTGATGGTGAGGGTGTTTTTGAAGGCTGTAAACTGAGAGAAGGCGTACTCGGAGGCAAGTTCAGCGGTGCGACAGACGCAAGCAGCGACGCAATAGAGTCGACAGACGACCGTGAGACTGCCAGTGAAGGCTGTGCTTGTACGATTGCTGCGCGCCACGTCTCGCGTTCTAGTTCGTCGTCGAAGCTGATTTTGATTTCGGAGGCGTCATGTATTGAGAAATTTAGAATGAGGTCAAATGATGATTGATCAGGTTGCTCGACGGAGCTAAGTTTTGCAACATATTTGCTGATGCAGAAACAGGCATGCACGATCAATGTATCTGAGAGCAACAGATTATTTTCTTCTTCTTTGACAAAAAGAAGGTGGTCAACAAAGAGGAAGCAGCGTAGCAGCTGCTGTGGACGTCCTGAATGTGTCACTCCAAGTTTAGCCCATGCTCGAAGGCGGCCAAGTCTACAACCATTTAGTACAATACGAGTAAACAGAACAAAGGAATACATACCTTGTCAAATCTAACTTACAAGTGCGGTCTAGTCGAGAGGCAAGTTCCCTGAGCGCCGCATCAGCCAACAACTGAGTTTGAAATGCGGTTTGTCGTGATCCTTTCGTTGCTTCAGCAGACATGAACGACAACAATGATGAAGGCGATTCTGGTCGCGGGATTTGGACTTGCAGTAGTACAGAAATGCACTGCTCTTCATATTGTGAGCGGAACGCGGTTGGCGAAGCGGGAGTGATGTACAAGACTGGCTCAGGGATTCGAGTCTGCCGTTGTTGATGCTGCTGTTGATGTTGCTGCTGATGCTGCTGCTGCTGTTTGTGATGGTGTTTCTTGTGTCGATGTTGTGGCTGTGAAGGAGTAGAAGATACTTCTATCTCGACTTTCTGGGTTACCAGCAGTGGTTTCTTTGGCAGAGCTGCGCAGATAACGCACTTCGCCTCGACCTCTCCCGTCGCGGCCACGCACTCGCCATGCGCAACATGCCCACCAGCACAATGAAGCTCCACGACACGTTCATGACTAAGTCTGTATTCCAGCGACTCATCACAAATCGCACACGATCCCGAGACGCGTGTGCGCGTAGCCACAGCTGAGAGCTGTAGCGGCAGGACGCTGATAGTCGACGTCACTGCCATCTGTGCTTGCTGTTGCTGTTCTGATACACGGTTTGCTTTCTCTGTGCACGTTGCCTGCAGGCGTAGGAACTGATGTTTTGTACGTGCGAGAGGCAGGCGGACACGTTCTATTTGTGTCTCCGTCCAGCCACATCTCACTAACACTGTCCGACTTGTTCGTGCTACCGGAATCTGTTGACTTAAGACACGAGAGGTGCTATCGACACACCGTCTAGTAACTTGAGCCTATATTAATAAGGTTCACGCTTTGCAGTAATGATTTTGGCCCAATTTCTTGTATTCTACCCCGAAACTAGTCTAGTGGCATTCTACACCCAGCAATTGCAGTCAACAGCAGCAACCGTCCTAGAACAACTAATGCTTTTTATACTATAAAAACCCTATTATAAATAGATAATAAAGCTTTAGTATACACCATACTATAAACCCTAATATGATTATTCCGTGGTTGAGCTGGTCTTAAATTTTGAATTTCAAGTCTGCCGCTGGTCTTTAGTATGTTGAGTTGAAAACACTAACAAAAATGGTTTCAGGCAGCCTCAGAGTTATTTTGGTGCAAAATACTCCAGTGGTAATTTAAGGTTTTTTAGTTTGTGTGTCGATTGAATCCCTCAGGACACACGCAATCCTTAACCCTGACCCGCTGCGATCTGCACCTGCCAGGCGGGAATGTTCCTCGTTAAAGAGGCCACGTGGCGACGCTCAGAGCAGGCCGTTCGCACTCGCTTGCGCGCGGCTTTCTGAATATATATATAATCCCAGACTATCATTTCACTGCCAGCTGTCTCTAAACAAGCCAACAGAGCAGATACTTCGGTCCACGAGATAACTGCTGTATTTGCGTACGATCTGTTTGCTGCAAGTTCCTGGATCGCAGCACCGTTAGTGAAACACCGATAGAGCAGTCACTCCAAGTCCACACGATTGGTTGCATAACCCACTCTCCCACGAAAATCATGCACCCCGTGGCACAATGCACCAAAAGAGCAGGATGAATAGGAGTACTCTGATCCACTCTGCGCTGATTAGTGCTTACTTCTCCACTACGCGTCAACGCCTCAGTCACTAAACCCTGCATAGCTTTTGACATCAGACATCACTGAAATTAAAATTCTTTCTAATTACCCCTATTTACGCCATTTCCACATCCCAATTTTGTCTTCTCCCCGACTTTACCTATCGGTAGATGCTCTTGAAAAGAAACAAATCGAGAAAAAAGCAAAAAAAAAAAGAAAACATGTATAAAGATCCAAAACGGTCCAGATATCATCACTCGGTGTCACTGTCATTATCATTATCACTTTCATCAATCAGGATCTCGCCAGCATCCCCTATTTCATTTTCGTCATCCGACGACCATTCTCTAGTGGCTAAAATCTTCTAGTTAGCTCTCTCCATCACTAATCTAATCAGAACTCTATCGTAACTTACTTTCTCGCTCCTCACTAACAATCCCAAAGCTAGATGTCGCCTGTCTCAGCATCTCAATCCTAGCCATCGTACCCTCATCTTCCTCGTTAATCACCTGCTCGCACCCAACAAGCACAGCCTCGAGCGCATCTACCGGTGTCATAGATTTCTTCCCATTCCGCCATCTCTTTCCACTCACACTGACCATCGACCGCACTAATCGTGCAATTAACATCTGACGCCCATTCTCATCCTCAACTCCATTCTGTGAAAATAAAAGGGTCTTCAAAGCCTGGACTGTTTCACTCCGCACAACTACATTCCAGTGCATAAGCAGTAATGGCGCCCAACCGGGAGCCATCGTTCGCATAGCGCGTCGCATCTGCTCTCCTGCCCGGCCAAAACTAGCTTCCACAACAAACAACGAAAATGCCTCTCCGCAACGCTCAACCCGAGCCTCCATCTCGGCATCGGCTTCACCATTTTCGTCGTCTTCATTTTCGTCGTTGTCGTCGTCGTCGTCCACTTCATCTTCAGATATTGTAAGCCACTTACTCTCCATTGGGAGTATAATCTGGCACAAGCGCTTGCATTCAGCAACCGCAGGTCGATACATATCAACCAGCTTTAGCAAATATTGGATAAACGGTCGCATGCTCACAGAATCTTCTGCAGCAGCTACTGATCGTGTACCAGTACCAAACATGATTCTCGCATCACTCAGCGGCGAGTCGTCAACAGCGCGAGAGAGAAACTCAAGCACAAACTGCATTACATGCTCAATCGGCACATCTTGCTCCAGAAGTAATCTGAGAAACTGGAAACTGCTTCGTCTGTAGCCCCGACACAAAAGCTCGTTTTCAGAGTACACGAGCGGAATCAGTAAGTCCGCACCGTCATCCTCATATAGAGTTAGCGCATCGTCACACCGCTCATCCATATTAGCTACCGGCTCGCTCGATAGATCGATTCTCTTCAAAAATGCCATTAACAGCACCGTCATCCCCGGAACATCGCCGCGACCATCATAAACAGCTGTAATACAGGCTTGTAGAGCACCCGCACATACACATAATGCAATAGTTTCGTGCCCAAGGTTCGCAATATCAACCAGCAAACCACACAAATCAGCCCAACTGCCACGTCCAGCAGAGGTAGAATTTGATTCGGTCCGGCAGAATAACACGTTCACCAGCTGCTGTACCACGGAACTAATCACGTTTTTCTGCGAAATATCGCTGTTCCGTACACCCTCCTTGCAGCTCTCAACCCATAAACAGAACGAGCCATACATTGCAGGTGATTTCTCTTGCAAAGTCATCATGCAATTTCTAATCAACTGCGCAACTTCTTCGCGCACATGGGAGTTAGCGCATCGCACAAGAAGTCCCCGCGCAGCAATCTCATTATCGGCAATCCAAGCCAAAAAGGCAATACTGCTCCGGGCCGACTCAATACAACACTTTTGCATTACCTCAAGCATCTCCTCTGCTATACGACCATCTTTCATACGCGCAGCAATTTGAAATAATGACTCGAACATTACATGGTCGTGCGAGGCCCATGCGACATTGTCGCATTCAGCATCCTTCCTAGCATCACAAAGCCTTTTATATGAATCCATAACAAATTTCAAATGTTCGTGGCCGAACATACACCATCTGAGTGCTAGCTTTTGATTCTCGTTGCATATTCTAGAATATACTGCAGACTTGCGCATCTTTTGCTCTATGATTTCTTCACTGACCTCTGCCGAAGCAGCCTTGTCGACACGTTCATAGAAGAGCATGTACGCTGAGAATGGCTTTTCAACCACTTCCCCTTTAGCATTCACAGCAGTACCACCGTACGCCATGTTTGCAATCTGTGCCTCATCAAAACGTGAAGTTTCGGCGTCATTAAACTCAACCCATCCATCTTTGTCACGGATGTACGAAAAGTAATGACCTGATTCAGCTGTTCCTGTATGAACCAACACACCAGATATCCGAAACTTATCACTTTCAACTTGAACCTCACTTTCGTCCGAGTTTTTCGAAACATATGCAAATGTGTATGGAGCAATATCCAACTCAGTTGGAAATTCAAAGTAATCGTTGATCTTGCTGCGTTGCATCGTAGCCAGGTCAAAGTCAAAACGCTTCAAATGAAATATCAAGTGATCGGGAACTTCTTTCAGACAATTCCTCTTTTCTGCTTCCACATGAGCAGAGCACTGTGAGCACCAATACTTATTATCTCCTTCCATTGTCTCTCCTTCAACGTAAGCATCTAAACTCTTTTGAAGATCACTCTTGCCTTTAATATCGCACTGAATAGCTGAAAATGGCTCACTTCTCTCTGATACATGCTCACATTCCTTTGACTTGATCTGTGTAAGCAGAGTGCCGCCATAGCAATGCGCAATTGCATCTTTCTTGCTCTTTTCAATTTTTTGTGAATCCAGCCTGTCAAAAAGCAAATTATAAAATTCATCAACATCCATCTGTATTGTGATGTCAATCGGCTCATTTTCAAAGTTCTTAACTGACTGAATGAAACCACTTGTATCAACAAGTTTCAACCAGCTGTATTTCATATGCGCAAACAAGCGCACCACTTCAGGAATCAGTTGAATTTTATTGTTAGCATCATAAGCCTCTTCTTCCATGTCAGTCAATCCAAAAATAAGATGCCGAAACGTATTATTCATGAAGAGCTGATTAACGAACGAGTTGATGTAACAAGTATTCGCCAGATTCTGTAATCCTACATATCCAGCTTCGGATCGGATCCATCGGGAACGATCTGTTATCCAGCCTTCATATAAAATTTGAGGGGCTGTAAATTCAGGCAAGTTAGGATTAGTTGATATCTGGAATAATACACATATCGTGTACATACCGGTTGGGAATGACTTTATAATACGAGACAAGACATGATGTAGATCGCTATCTTCATCTGCCAGCAGGAAAGCTAGCCTATACATCGGTCCTCTCGTAACTGGCGATAGACATCCTGGATATTCCTCCAATTCAGCATTCTCAGCATTCTCAGGTGAATTCTCCAAAGTCGGGAAGAGCTTTTCAATGATCACTCTCAGCCAGTCTTGTCGAAAATCTACCGGAATATCTTGACTGCGTCTATGCTCTATCACGCATATCATCAATTCACAATATCCACTCGTAATGTTGTCATCATTCATGCACTTCAGTGACTGTTGTTGAGATGTTAGTACATATTGTACTAAAAGCTGAAACGATATATACCTCCTTAGTCTCATGACTTAGCATTGCATTGAACCAATGTGTGCACAAATCAGTCTCATCAATGGGAGCCTCAGTCTGCACCAAAAGCTTCCTAAATAAAGTTAGTATATTCGCATATAGACTTGAAAAGATTACAGTACTTTAACAATGCTGTTGCAAAGCTAAACAAGGGCCCTGATCTCTTGTTATCGTCTACAGTTAATGCCCCTACTATATCCTGCGTGATCTTCCAGAAGTAGATCGCAATGTCGGCGTAGTCTTCTGCGCTCGGTTCGTGCTCCTTCATGTCACTATCGATGAATGCAAGTATTGTCTCTGCATAATATATACGCACATCATCTTTATCTGAAAGTAACAAGCACCGGCGAAATAAGTCGTTGCATTCTGTACTGTTGGTAATTGCGACCCACATTTGGGTCTCACTGGCAGAAGAAAGTAAGAGCATGTCCAATACCCGTTCGCAGAGCCCAACTGTACTGTCATCCGCAATAGATGCCAAGTTTGCAACAAATTGGCGCATATACTCCTCACTACTAAATGTCTTCGTGAACCGTTCCGAATTCTCCTGCGAGAAATCCTTTACTCTCTCCAGTAATTTTAGACGAACATGATTGCGCACCAACGTAGAAGAAGAAGTTGCAAGATCAGTCTGTACTAAGTATTGCACCAGCTTAGGGAGTACATATTTGTAACAATCTCCCCATGTGCTGTCATCTAACTTCCCTTCCCTGCTGGAATGAAATACGTACTCCAGCATGTAATCAGAATAAAGAGCTTGATACGGCTTTTGTAGCGGATAGAATTCGTCCCAGCGCTCATAAACTTCCTTTGGCTGGCAAAAATTATTGAACATCTCAGAATCTGGCCCAATTGCAGTTAAGGTGTCCAATACAAGCAAAGCATACTCATCAGGCAATTGTAATAACTTATACAAATACTTGAATGACTTCATAATTTCCAGTTCCGCGGGTCTAACGTTCTTCAATAGAGCGTTCGCGGATGCTGAATCCGAGGTTGGAGACGGCACTTCAGAGCTAAAACTAGAGGCGTTTTCTTGAATATCAGAGAGTCGGCGTTCAATCTGCATAGCATCATCTTTCTGAAGTTGCCCACGAACAATCATGGCTGCCGTTGTTTCACGGAATCCAGCATCACGCAGAGTGCGCATAAAGTCACTCGACTTTAACTCGCTACCAAGCACAAATATTCTGAACTGTGTATCACCCACAATGCTTGTTATAATCGAGAATAAATCGAGAACACTATTTTGGTCACCTAGCGTATGCGATTCTGATGAGCTTGTGTTTCCAATATGCAACTGTAACTTGACCTCTACAGGTGCTCCCAAAATCGTTAGACCGGTAGGCGAGACCATGCGAGAGTTTGCCACTGCAAACCGTCCATTCCCGCGATAGGATGCCAGGAATTTGTCAAGAAACTTAAAGCAGCGAGAAAATGCTCGAGAGGCATCATTGATGTCCCCGTTACCGCCTTCAATTGCTATAGCCAGTAGTTAGTATATCCTCAGTTCTCAAGTTATCTAAAGGAACTTACCTTCACCGGCAGCTCTAATCTCTGCAATACATCGGCCAACTAGAGATTGATGAATCTTTGAAACAACTTCAAGTGGCCGCTTCGCAACAAAATCAGCCTGAATGATATGTAAGAAATGGAGTCAATTAAGTAGATATAGCACACGGACACTTACATCAATCGATAGCCACACTAATATATCAAAGACTTGAGAGACGCAGAGTTCATCTTCAGTTTTGAGACAGAAATACCAAAACGTATCCAGCACAGGTAACAAAAAATTATTTGCATTGGAGCATGACGCCGCAAAGTCAATCGATGCAAACTCATATGACAAATATCTCGCAATAAATGCACCACAAGAATTTGTTAGACAGTGATACGGAAGGATCTTGATTTTCTCAAAACAGTAATCCATGAAATTACATCGCTAGATAATACATTAGCCATTTCGTGCTAATAAACGTGTAGGACAAAACTGCATCATACCTGTCGCAATACGTTACCAAGTCCCGTTAACTTGGTCCAGAGAGAATCTGTGATCTTGATATTGTTGAGGTCTCGTTCACATATGGCCACCCATAAATCGTCAAACTCAGTCAGATCAGTAATACTCTGCGGTGTAATTTGCAAAACTTGCATCAAACATTCTTGCCGTAAGGTAGCATTGAGATGGTGTAAACTTTCCGATTGAGGATACTGCTCAACAAAAGCTGACCATTCTTTGATATTTGAAATCATTATTTCACATAACGATAACCGTTCGATAACCGCCGCAAGAGATCGATCCTGAGTAAGATTTTCAGGGCTATGCTTGTGAAGGATGCCGATATACGACTTTATGTATGTCAAATCCTGTAATGAGTCGGGGCCAAATGTTTTCAGAGACGTTATATGGCTCTCAAACAGACCAGCTTTTGACTGAGCATACGGAGCGACCGTCATTAGTGCATCGAAGCTGCTAGTGAGCACGTCTACTAACACACTAGGATCAACTTTCATTTTCATTTCTTCTTCAGTTGAGACATTTCCAGCGCGCTTAATCACTTGTAAGATAACAATGTATGGATTCATTGGAATCATGACTGCCGAATGTTCTTTTGTTGCCTTAGCTGAATGAGCAATATAGGCATCGACGATCTCCTTGATCAACTTGAGAACAATCGGCTCAAGCGATGTTAACGGAATTTCAAGTAGTCGGTCAGTAATCCAGTTTAGCCAATTCTCTGACATCCAATGTGCGGTATTGACGAATATGGAGCATATCGCATTAAAAAAATCCGAGCTATCTGTGGATGCCATTTCATCCCATAATATAGCTAAGTCCTTTTCACTGACAACGTTCAACACAGTCAAAAACACAAATATAGAACTACCAAACTGAGAGATGAGAGTACAATTAGACTCTGAACCAACAAGAGATTTAGTAAACTCCAATTCAGACAATAGAGTAGCATAATATGTTGTCAAAAAGGTCGCTAGTGGAGTTGGATTTGAATTCCAATCGCGGAACGCTACTTGAAGCTCACCCAATATAGACTTGATGCCTGCAAGCTTGTACTCTGGTCGTGAGGATTTGAAAATTTTGATGAACCAGTAAAACTTTCGAATCTTAATACTGCAATTTCGCACGTTATCAAGCTGACTTGGATCAAGATTCTTTGTAACCGGGGCTAAAGCTGGATGGGCTTTCAGCAGCTCAGAATTTTTGTAGAGTATGGCAGCGTAGAAAAAATCAGTGAATTTTCCAATGATTGACACTATCAAACCACGGTCAGGAGCATCGGGCATATCAACTATTCTTCCCAGCGCAAGATCAATCTGTAATATGTGTTCGGAAAACTTGGCAACTGGGAATTGACCAGATTCAAGCATTTGATCAGAATGCGCAGATACCTCATTATTAGAGCTGTGCTGCATCATGAGGCACTGAGTCTCATTCATGCACAAAGGTATCAGCGAAAGGAGCTCAATATGTGGTATGATTTGATTCAGTAGAGCAGCGTTGACCTTGCGGTTGGAATTTACAATTTCAGACCAGATCTCGTAAATAGAGTCCGTAATGCCTTCGTTGTAATAGGTTTGAGCCAGATTGGACAGCTCTGCACAGCTCTCTGGTGCTACCGCTTCACAAAGTGTGTATAAAGGTCTCTCTTGATCTACCATCAGTCGATGAAGCACTGTCGCGTATTCAGAAGAAAGTAGGTCAAGCGCTGGAGCAGTGTCGGTTCTTAATAATTCCAGGTCTTGTTGTAACGCAAACGCGGTAACCTTTACGAGCACTAGATAAAGCTTGCTGCAAACGTTTGGCCCTGATTCGTGCCAGAAAGATATCGGGAAGGGTTCACTAAGCGGGTTAGAATGCAACACAACTAATTAGGCAAAGCAAATTCTTCTACTTACGTGCGATACCAAAACTGAACACAGATATCGGGTAAGCAATCCAGTAAAACCTTGCTTAACTCATGATGCATGCTTCGTTCTTCGTTCGAAAGAACTATAAATTTAAGAAGGTAATCACTAGTCTCATTCAACCACATCAAGGGATTTCCACCGAGTAAGACGCATTTACATTGAGAAATGTAAGTTTCAATCAATGCATGAATTGGCTGATTAGTACTCATAACTGCAACAATCTGTTCGAGCACACTTGGATCGTGCTCCGCATCCGTGATTTCAGTAACTTCTATCTCCTCAGGCTCAGCTGACACTGACATGGGTTCGACTTCGATACTGACGGGTGGCATGTCGCATTCGGATTCTTTCTCTGAGACATTAAGGACTTTTGTCAGCGGAATCTCGTCAACCTCGGTCTCATCTAGCGCTTCGGTGTCACCCTCATTGTCCTCCTCTGAATTAATCTCAACGGGGGTGCTGCGCTCGCCGGTCCTAGGAGGCTCCGTTGCGACAATCTCTACTATATTGTCGGACTCACTATCAGAATCAAACTGGACATCCACCGCAACTCGTTTCCGTGGCTGCTGCTGTTCCAGATCAAGAGACTCTCGCCGGCTAGAGTCCAATGAATCTTTCGACAGTGACAGTAGCGACGACGCGGATCGGTCGAGTGCGGTTGCGGCCGGCGACCCTGAAACCGAAAATTCAGCAGTTGCCTCCGATCCCGAAGCCATTCGCAAGTGACAGTACAGGAAGTGCCTCAGTCAGATATATCGAGTGCTGCTGGTAGACCGAGCTATGCGCGACGCGTCTGATCTCTGGCGCGTTTCTCTTGGTCGGCCAGGTCGCGTAGCGAGTGTTTGCTCAAGACGTGCGTATCTTATAAATACAACCACTAACTCGGCACTCTGACTCCGATAAAAAGCTCACGATTTAAGGATGTTTTGAGCCTGCAATTAATGATGTTCTCAGAACAGCGAGCTAGCTGGATAATATCAATGACCTAGTGGGAGCATGGACCGGGATTGGTGCGTGACAGTTATGGAGATAAACGCATCAAACGGTGGAACTACGTGTTGGTATAGGCTTAGGTCTTTTTACCCCAGCATCTACCACGCACATTGCTACGTCACAGCAAGCAAACCTTACCCTTCTCAAATGCCTGCCTGTGAGAGCTCCGTCTGATTTACAATAGTAGTAATGCTCTAACGCTTTCTCTATAAATGACTTTGGACAATATTTGTAGTCTCAGCTGTGGAATACCACCACCGTACCACACCCTCCGTACACACAGACGGAATCTCACCCAGTTTGATCCGCTCAGCGACGACTGATCTTGCTCCCTCAACAGAGTCGAGCCTGAACTCTAACCGCTCAACAGGTGTGCATGCAAGAACCGCATCAACGTATATTCCAACCAACAGAGTGTAGTTTGGTGCCGGCTTCAGAAGTCCACGAACTGCTGGTACAAGGACGTCCTCGCCAAATGTAGGCGCAGCAGATGACAAAACTCCGCTGCCAGGAGTGAACGCGCCGGACAGCGACTGGACCGCAGCCTTGAGTTGCTTGTTGGAGATTGTGTTGGTATTGTAGAGCGTTATTACCGACGGCAAATATGTGCTGTGAACATATCTCACATTTTCATCTGCTAAAGCAGGAATAAAAAGAGAAGCCAAAAACACGGCATGAGCTGCCTCGTATATGGCACGCGCTAGTAAATTGGCATTACCCGTAGTCGCTGTAGCAATAATTTTCTGCGCTGGCCGGACAATTTGAGCGAGCACAGTTGCCGGTAAAGGTGAAGCTGCTGGTGATGATAGCAAAATCTTTTCAGCCGTGTTGAGCTCAAAAAGTAGCTCAGGCTGTGCTTGAGTATGTTGTAACTCGTTTATCAAATCTTGAACGGACGGGCAAGGGCTCGATAGTAAAATTCCAACCGCGGCACTGTGTAGGTACGACTCAGCGGCAAACCCGCTTGTGGAAATGCTATATGTAGTTGCTGATAAATCTCGCAAAATCAAAATCATTTTCTTGCTAAGCTCAATTTCTGATGGATCGTGGTTGGAGATCAGATACCACTTGCGAGATGCTCTCGACTGAAGTCCATCCACAAGTCCCGTGAGCACTGCAATCATTGCAAATGTGGTTTCTTTCGAGGCTTCGCGGTGTCGTAATCGTCTCGAGGCCGCGCTTATGACAGAAAGTGGTTCAAAAGAAAACTGAATGTTTGATGAGGTCGCCATAAACCGATAGAGTTGGCTCGAAAATTGTGCTATCGGCCCTGCGTATGACCGAACATCAGGATGAACCTCGGCTGCAAAGAGTACGTCTACCAATAGTGATACCAAAGCCGGAGATACTTTGATTCTTGATCGAAAATTTGGCAAGGTGCTTAAATAGGACATGGTGGAACATATAGCAAAAGATATTGGATCGTCTATTTGGTCGATTCCGATAGATGCAGCATTCAACATTTCAACAAAGCAGAGCTGGGCTTCCGGCATTGCAGTAGCAACCGGGAGACCAGATGTTACACCAGAAATAGCACAAATGACTCGGTGCGGAACATGAGCGCATGTTCGGGCTCCTGTAATGATTGCACGCACGAACAGTGAGAGATCTTCGTCAGTTGAATGCTGAGATGCCGACCGGTGATTAATCCGCGAACGCACTGCAGACCGGAACACTTCACTAACATGCAGACCTATGGGGTGATCAAATCCCAAAACAGGAGGAATATAGTAGTCCGGCCATATCGCTGGCGAGAGCAGCGCAATGCGCGTAAGCACTGCGATATCACGAGCATAGTCGAGAGATGGAAGTACACGGACGACGTCGTGCAGGACAGCCAGTGCACTTGCTGGATCCGATGAGGGAAACTGCAGCACCGCTAGCAGAGCAGTCAGTTCACTTGCAGCTGCCTCAGCGACGAAGTCCATTAAAACAAATGTCCGGTTTGGAAAATCAAGAGAGAGCAGGTTGATGATCCAACTTCTAGTCTGAGCTGCCGAGGCGCCTTGGGCCAAGGCGGGGCACTTTAGAGTTTCAATACGTGCCTTGTGACTTATTGTGATTTATTGTGACTCAGTGATTTGTACGCACGGGCTCAGGCACTCCGCATCGCTAACGTCATCTTCGCTGCGTTTCGTAAACACCGACAAGCCGCCACACTAGCTCAATAGTACACACAAACCTCCATTCCGTTCGTCCTCCTGGCATTCTCTCCTTCTTTTACCACTCACACTGTGTGACCTTTTTGAAGCAATGCAGTCGGATTCCCTGCCTCTTCTGACGCGCCACTCGCCCTCGCCATCACCGTCGCAGTCTCCAGAGTCTGACGAACAACTGGGAGGTTTGACGCCCGAAGCGCCTTTGACGCCATTCGGCACGGTGCAGCAGGTCTTGCGCGTTGATCTTCACTCTCCAGGCGTCACTCCACGCGTTTTGCGCAATCCGCACAGCTCCCAATCTCTGGGGCCTATCGTCCCGCTCACGGATTTGTTTGGCGCCTCTCCAGACCGCCCCACCGCATCACATCCGTTATCTGATATCGAGGCAGTCAGTCGGTCCTCTACACCAGTCTCAACTAGCTCGGCGCCATCAATTGCGATACCAACTCTGTCTCAGCAGCCAACAGATGCCAGTACTCGAATGTGGTATGACGACTTTACTACCATTGACTGGGTGCACGATTTTATCAAAGAGTCTTATCGCGTGAAATGGCTTCGAGAGCTGCCAGGAATCAGTGGTCGGTTACAGCGTATGCGATACGCGTCTCAGGGTTGGGTTCTTGTTTCTATCATTGCTACTTGCATGGCTGTTCTTGCCTACATGATTGAGAGTGCTCAGACGCGTATCTTTGACTGGAGAGAAGGCTATTGCTCTAGCAAATGGTACGCTTCTCAGTATCAGTGCTGTCTACATAGTACCGGTACTTGCACCGCATGGGTAAGATGGAACATTGGATTCAATGGAGCCGGGTTCCTTGACTATGTTCTTTTTATCGTCTCATCAGTAATACTCGCTGCCGGTGCTGTTGTCCTGACTCTTACTACTGCTACGAGTACTCCATTTCTGAAATCTCAAAGCCAATCTGAGAGTACCTCAAGAGAGACAACAAATGCTAATATTGTCGAAGGAGCTCCTGTGTCTGTTGGAAAACGCACAATTGGCCATGAGTCTTCACGTGGCCCCCAGACTGTCATGTACACAGCTGCCGGGGGAGGTGTAATTCAGGTACTTTAGTTATGTAACTATTTTTAGAGTCGTTGAACCTAACGTGTAGATGTTTTCCAGGTCAAAACTATTCTATCAGGATTCGTTATAAAGAAGTTTTTGGGGACATACACACTGTTTATCAAGTCCATTGCACTGGTATTTGCGATATCCTCGGGTCTTAATGTTGGCAAGGAAGGACCCTATGTCCATATGGCTGCATGCATTGGTAACATTGCTTGCAGACTATTCGACAAATTCAGAAACAATGATGGTAAAAGACGTGAAATTATATCCGCTGCTACCGCTGCTGGTGTTGCTGTTGCCTTTGGTTCACCACTTGGTGGTGTTTTGTTTGCTCTTGAAGAGGTCTCTTACTACTTTCCGCAAAAGGCACTTTTCCGCTCATTTCTGTGTGCTGTTATTTCAGCTCTCGTTCTGAAATTTTTAAACCCTTACGGTACAGGAAAGATTGTTATTTTTGAGGTTTCATACAGCCATGACTGGCATACCTTTGAGTTCTTTGTCTTTGTTATCATTGGAGCCTGCGGTGGAGTTCTTGGTGCTATCTTTGGTGCCATAAGCGGCTGGTATGTATCTTCTGTTGCGTCTATGGTTGTCACATTGTTGATTGTTTTTTGATTATAGGTGGACTAAGCGAGTGAGGTCTCTGAGAAGCAGCCATCCTATATTAGAAGTTACTGGAATGGCTGCCTTTACCGCTATGATATCTTATTTCAACGTGTACACAAAGAAAGCGCCTACCGAGCTCTTATACGATCTGGCACGACAATGTAATTACTTGGAATCTGGGGAACCTGGTAACTCGTTACTGGAAGATAATGGACTTCTCTGCCCGGAGTCTGTGGATATGTATTCACGATCTGTGTTAATGCTTGCGGTTGCCTTGGTAATCAAGCTTTTTTTGACAGCAATGAGTTCTGGATTGACTGTTCCTTCTGGTCTCTACGTACCGTCAATGGTAATTGGGGCTTTGTTTGGCAGAATGATTGGATTGTCCGTTCAGCTGCTTCAATTTCATCACCCAGACTTATTTCTCTTTAGCTCGTGTCCTGTAGGAGGTTCACCGCAGGATTGTACAATTTCGGGTGTATATGCATTAGTTGGAGCGGGTGCCGTCATGGCAGGAGTTACCCGTATGACTGTTACATTGGCTGTTATTCTTTTCGAAATCACCGGAAGTCTTGATCATGTGCTGCCTATATCTGTCGCGATCCTAATTGCAAAATGGGTTGCTCAAGTGTTGGAACCTGAGTCGTTGTATGACAAACTCTTAAACAGCAATAATTTTCCGTTTTTGGACAATCAGCGTACTCCAGGTTTTTCAGCCACATTACATGATGTTGTACCCAAAGCTACAATCTCTTCTACGAGTCCGGTAATTGATGTTACTGATACTTCATACGTCTCGGCGGCTGTGTTAAGAGCGAAACTTGGATATTTGCAAATGCTTGGAGAATTTGACGGTTCTCTTCCAATTCTGCGATCGCAGGTATTGGTCGGACTGCTTCCTGTTCCTGAGCTTGAATTTGCACTAGATAAAATTAAAGAAAGTACTGCGGCGGCAAATTCAGTCGAATATACAGATGTTGCTGAGTTGGAGGACAGTACAGTGCCGTTGTGTCATATTTTCGCTGATGCCAGTGAAGTTCATCAATTCTATATCGATAGATCTGCCCGGCACAAAAATTACAACCGCAGAGTCAGCGCACGCGAAGTTGGCCATCGAGATGGCGCAGTTATGTCTGATGCAGCTAGCACGATGACGAGTGTCGAGGTTGCCGACCTCACTCCTTTTGTTGATCGGGCACCGATTAGTCTAGACATCAACTCCCCTTTGGCAATGGTACATCTGTTGTTTGTCAAGATGGGATTGAGAATGGTGTGTGTTTTGGAAGATGGGAAATTTTGGGGAGTATTGCATAAGAAACGGTTTATAGACTATTGTAGATTTGGAGAAGACAACATGACTACTTGGTTTTAAGCCGCTTAAGGATATATCAAATTGGATGGTTTATTGGATTAAGATTTTGCATTTGGAGAATGCTATGAGAGCTTGGAAGTAGAAGGGTTATTGCATCAGTATTGAGTTCAGAGACTGCGTGTTTGTTTGTTTATATCTATTACATAGAATCAGTGAGGTTACGACAGCTCAGAGTTTGATTATTTCGATTAAAAAATGTGTATGAATTGCGACTTATCGCGACATTTTATGACATTTATGAACAATTTTGGGTGATAATAAGTCATAAAATTGTTTAATACTACGTACTTTTGATTAGATATTGCGCGATATGTGCGCTACAGTGATCATATGAGAGATTTGCCATGCGTCATTTTAGAAGACAACTCGCCGTTAGCTGGTGCTTTGATGGACGACAAATTGTTCTGTAGGCTGTTTAAGATTTTCCTGCCTGTTAGCTACGGTGGCATATCGTTATCAAATGGGTTAGAGCTCATAGGCTACAGGAAATTGCAACGGTGCAAAAGCCAACATTGCACTTGAGGCAATTATTTACAAAGAGAAGGCGCTATTCTTGATCTGAGCGCAGTCGTACTCCAAAAGCACGGGCACCTTAACTGATATTTATGTTCAATTTCTCGCGGAGGCGTAGTTCGCAGATCAGAGGAGCCTAGCTATGAAGAGCGCGGCAGTGGTATTCCAACATATAACCCATATCTTATCTTTGCCTCATACTTTGACTTACGTGCAATTTGCCCATTGATACTGCGGCCTTTTTGAGCAGGATACGATCTGCTCAGTATCGATAACGCGCGAAATAATATGGAAATTCTAGAGGCGCCTGCACGGTTGAGCATGGTCAATGGCCAGTGCGGTAATCAATCAATCAATCAGTGCGGGTTCCCCTCCCCCCCACACACGACCAATGCGTCCGGTGTTCGTGATTCTAGTACTGTAGTTTGCCATTGTATTTCATAACTTTTGGAGTGGCCGTTATCAAAATAGCTAATCAGAGTCCTGCCTCAAAACTCAGCCAGATAATTTATAAATAAAAAGGAAAGATTTACAGTCCGTCACAAATCAGCAAATTCAAAGGAAGGGACTGAGCGATAACAGGCTAGCTCTGTTGTACCTTGCATCCGTTATCCACTGATCAGGCTATGTTGGCAAGCGACTCTGTCGTAGCGGCTTAG
Source organism: [Lipomyces] yamanashiensis (assembly GCA_030572775.1). Taxonomy (NCBI): domain Eukaryota; kingdom Fungi; phylum Ascomycota; class Lipomycetes; order Lipomycetales; family Lipomycetaceae; genus Myxozyma; species [Lipomyces] yamanashiensis. The sequence goes on from JAJMBS010000005.1 coordinate 104,489, forward strand.
AACCGAGCACAATCTGCACTTCTGATATGGTGGAGACAAGAATAGCTGGTAACTTGCGTAATCAGTTATCGTGTATGGTCTCGGAGAGTGGAGTCGGTACGTGGAAGTTTGTCTACTTTGCTAGAGCTGGTAGCGTGGAATTAGCGGTTAAGTACGAAGCACTCTGCCAAGCCGATGAAAATTGAGTTCCGAGACAAGGAGGGTACGCAGCTTAGCCGGTCTGGCTTCTCTTATCGGCTTCTTGATTATGACTCCTCCCTCCCATCTACGCTTCCTTTTTCTTTACTTTTTGGGCTATTGGAGGACATAGCAGAATATTCATTTTGCAACTAGTTTTATCGTTAATCGAATGATGTCAGATAATGATGATGATAGATTCTATTCACTGCTCTGCTCTGATACTTAGTTTAAAGTTTTAAGCGAGACGATAAGATGGAGGTCTGAGTGTAATTAGAGTACATTACTCTTGTGCACAGAGCTCAGTGCCCGCCCGTTTCACACGGAATGCCACGCACGCTATCGATGACTTTGCTCACGACATGAACTTTACTTGCTCTAACCTAATACTGCCTAGCTTCAAATGGTCTCAAAATTGAATCTGCGTCGATGCCTGGAAATATTTTGGTCTTGGTATAACTGAGTGAAAGAGATAGCTGCTCTTTCAAGGATGCCCATTTTCAGTAAAGTGAAACGAGAACTGATAGCTGAGTTACTAATAGCTTTTTAAATAAGGTGCATTAGAGAATTCCTACAGTTGCAATAATCCGCACTAAAGGCAACATCGACACAGCTTAGATGTACGAAATTTTCAACAAAAGCGAAATGAATCTGCGCCAGCACGTTGTTTCACCGGGGCCGTGGCGGCACCCGGATACCGGAGGAGGCTGAATCAAGTAACCCGTCCTCAGATTGATCCTCTTCGCCAATCCTAACAGCCCAAGAGAGAGTCCTTAGCTCTACAGCATATCTTATTCATATACCATAAGTTGAATTGGCAATGAATTGCGAATTAGGTGGATGAGTTTGCTGCTCAACAATACTGCGGGCCATCAAAATGAATAGGGGCATAGTTAGGCCGGTTGACAGATAGAGTCAAAAGATAGTACTCTCTATGCCTTTAGATTCGTAAGACTCATATAGGCTAATCATCGGCGAGAATTGCACGACATCGGCGGGCAGCTATCCGGCTGCATCTCCAACACATCTAGTTCTTGTCTATACTACTGCTAAACTTCGTACTACTGCTTTGCGCTATCAACTGTCAAGAAATCATAAAGCTAGGAACTATATGAATGGATGCGATATCCCATGACTCGCTCTCAGCAACAACTCAGCTTCTCAAATCTGCCAGTTATCTTCTAGCAATATATTTACTGTCCATCGTGCCAGTATAACTAATTTCTTTTGGATACTGGAACCTAGCTTGGACCTGCAGAACGATGAAGTCTGCAATTGAGCCTAAGACGGCAATTATTGACTCGGCGTCAAGTGAGAGCGGTTCTTACGATGAGAAGAAGACCGCTGCCGCCTTCTCTGCCGAAGAGCTGGACGACGATGACCTGGCAAATGAGCGTCAGTACGAGCACAGCGTTGTTATTGACCGCATGCACGAAAGTGGTGATATGGACGATATTCTTGCCGAGGGATATGCCGACTTTTTCTACGAGAAGTTGAAGCTTATGTCCCATGCAGAGGCACTGGATGTCTTGCAGTATTCCTTTGAGTATCACCGGACTGATATCAACTTCCCCCAGGCTACCTTGGAGAGAATTACTATCCTGCTGCAAGGTGAGGAAGCATACGGACTTGGTCATGACTTGTATGACTTGGACTTGCGCCTTGAGGCTACTCTGATGAAATTTCATTCTCCTTATCCTGAAGTTCGCGCAGTTTGTGCTCCTACCGACGACCCTTCTATTCCCGTCGAGACTTTCCGTGCCTATGTTATCGGCATATTCTGGGTTGCTGTTGGCAGTTTCATCAATCAGCTGATGTATTTCCGCCAGCCTCAGTTCTCCTTGACCCCTCAGGTTGTCCAGCTCTTGCTGCTGCCTTTTGGCCAGTTTGCTGCAAAAGCGATTCCTTCGCGCAAGATCAAGGTCTGGAGATGGACAATTGACACCAACCCTGGACCGTGGACATTCAAGGTATGCTATCATTACAATGAATTTTCGATACGTTGAACATTATTAGCTAACTATTGACCTCTAGGAACAAGTACGTTGCTGATGCTTCAAAAAACGAATTTCTGATACTGATTTTAACACTTTTATAGTTGTTCGCTACCATTTTGACTAATGTTGGATCGCAAACATCTGTGTGGGGTCAGTATGCTCCTGTTATCCGTGAGAAGGTCTTCTACGGTCAGGATTGGGCCACATACGGATTCACTGTGTGCATCAACATTATCTGCCAGTTTTACGGTTTTGGAACGGCCGGAATTCTTCGCCGATTCTGTGTCTATGAGAGTAAAGCTGTATGGCCTACTCTGCTTCCCACTCTGCAGCTTAACCGTACCTTGCTGCTTCCTGAGACTAACCGAGTCATCAATGGCTGGAAGATCACCAAGTACCGTGTCTTCAACATCCTTTTGGCTTTCTCCTTTGTGTACTTTTTCATCCCTGATTATTTGTTCACTGCATTGAGTACTTTCAGCTGGATTTCCTGGATTGCACCCAACAACAAAAACTTGGCGTTCGTTACTGGTTCAAAGATTGGAATGGGAATTAATCCTATTACAACATGGGATTGGTCAGTCATCAACTACGCCAACTGTCTTGTCGTTCCCTTTTTCACTACTGCGAACCAGTACCTCGGAGCTTGGATTGGTGCTCTTACCTGTCTTGGCTTGTACTATTCTAACTTCAAGTTCACTGCTTATCTTCCCCCAAACACCAGTACAGTTTACGACAGATACGGGGCGACATACAATCTTACTCAAGTGGAGACCAACGGATACTTTGATCAGGCGAAGTACGAAAGCTACTCGAGTCCTTATGTCTCTGCCGGTTACTATATGTATCTGTGCGCATCCTACGTCATCTACACTTTTGCATTCGTCTATATCCTTATTGGCGAGACGCACACTTTCAAGTCGGCATTCGTGGGCTTTTACAATAGCATTAAAGTGCGCAAGAGCTCTGCTTATGCCAACTACCGTGACCCCCTTTCGGTTATGATGCGGGAGTATAAGGAAGTTCCAGATTGGTGGTTTGTTGTCATCCTAATTTTGACCTTTGTTGCCACACTTCTTACAATGAGATTTTTCCCTACTAGTATGCCCCTTTGGGCTACTGTGGTTATTCTCATTGTTGCTTTTCTTATGTTGGTGCCTACAATGGTACTGTATGCTACAACAGGTTATTACATGTCTAGTAACATGTTGGGTACTATTCTTGGTGGATACATGGTCCCTGGAAGCGGTGTTGCCTGTGTTTTCGTTCGTGCTCTTGGATTCTGTGTTGAGGATCAGGCTGAGACCTATGTCGGTGACCAGAAGCTTGCCCATTATGCGAAGTTGCCTCCGCGTGCTGTATTCAGAGCACAGCTGGTCGGAACGGTGATTCAGGTCTTTGTTACAGCTGGTGCCATGGAAATTGTTCATGGTCTCGAGGATTTCTGCAGCTATACTCAAAGCGCGAAGTTTTACTGCCCGTGGTCTCATAGTATCTATTCTGGCACTCTGCTCTTTGGTGTTGTTGGTCCTGATCGTATTTTTAACACTCTTTATCCTATGATCAAGTGGTGCTTCCTGATCGGTGCTGTCACTGCCCCGCCAGTCTACTTTCTCCGCAACAGATACTCCAAGTACCTTCGTAGAATTCACCCCGTCCTTATTCTCGGTGGACTCACCAAGTAAGTGCCTGTACTCCCCAAAATAATTATATCGACATAATTGCTGACTTTTGACTTAATAGGTATGGTTCGAGCTACAACTTGTCGTACTACACTCACGGATTCTACATGTCGATTGCTTTCATGTGGTACATCCGCACCCGCTATTTGGCATGGTGGTCAAAGTACAACTATATCATTTCGTGCGGTCTTTCAGCCGGTGTTGCTTTCTCTGGGATTCTGATTTTCCTCGCGTTGCAATACAGACCTAAGACTTTGACTTGGTGGGGAAATACAGTTTGGAGTGAGGGTGTTGACGGTACCGGAACTGCTGCTCTGTTAGACATGCCTGAAGTTGGATACTTCGGTTTGGCAGACGGAACCTGGTCTTAAACCTTAGAAATTATTCCTGTAGTGTTCTAGCATTTTTGCTCTCTATTTATGTAACTGTTGCTTCAATAAATAGTTTCAGTATAATTTTCAATAGGTTGTATCATGTTCGCTATTATTGCTAGATGGTACTGCTGCTGTTCAAAATCTTAGGGTACTACCCCTGAAATTTTGCACGTGATAAAAATTTTAGACAGCCTAATTTGAGAGATTCAGACACTTAAATCATTATCAGTACCTGCTATTGCAGGAGGCCGCATGAAGATACTATAGATACTTGCGTGCATATAACGCATTATTTAGGAGTTGTTGCGTTTATCTTTATTCACGATGGAAAAAATACGAAGTTTTGCTGCGTTTTTGATCGATAACGAAGTCGATATTTCTCCCAATCTCGAGTTCGCATACACTCCGGCGTGCGGATATCACATCTTGCTATCTTCTAAACTGAAAAAGCCTATACGTCCTGGTACAGTTTTAGCTCGGATTCCCAAATCAGCGGTGTTAAGCGGATCAACGTCAGTATTGTGCAATTTGTTATTAGCCGAACAGCAAGGCTCTACCGCTGGTCTAGTTTTATCATATTTGGTTGAGCGGGCAATGGGAAAGCGTTCACCATGGTTCGATTATTTTTCTATGCTTCCTACATGTGAAAGATCTTGTCTGAGATTCTGGTCAGAGGCAGAACGCGAGTGGATCAAGGGTACAGATGCACTTGATCTGCTGAAAGCAGCAGATGCCGATTTGGAGGAGATGTACAAGCAAGTAGTGGAGCCTTTCTTCCAAGAAAACGAGACTGTTATAAAATCACTGCTTGGACAAGCCAGCGATTTTTCATGGGAAAAGTTCACAAGCGTCGAGAATTTTCATGAAGCAGCCTCTGTGGTTGCAGCGAGATGTTTCGAAATTGATAGTTTCATTGGCTTGGGCCTTGTTCCGGTTGCTGATCTGTTCAACCATTCAGATGACGAAGATATCAGATTTGAGAGTCAGTTTGAAGTGTGCGAGTCTTGTGGGTCAAGTACAATGTGCGAGCATGACGCTCAGACTCTAAAGGATGAAGTGGGCAGCAGCGATGAGGAAGAAAACGATGATGATGAAGAATCAATGGATGTGGACTACGACAGCGATGTTGCCCCGCCACTTGAAGATGTTTCAAATAGTGACGATAATTTTTCATCGGAGAGCGAGAATTCTGATATCGAAGAGCCACCAGATACCTGCGATATTGTGGCAAGGAAGCGTATATCCTTACCTTCAGGATTTGGCAAGCCTCGAGAACTGTACAACTCATATGGCCCATTAAACACAGCTCATCTTCTTGTTAAGTATGGATTCACTTTAAGGAATAACTTGCATGATTATATATTGCTGGAGAGAGAAGTACGAAAATTGTACAAGGAGTTAGGAATAATGTGGCATGGCGATCATGATCATGACTGGGAATCTGACGAGGATATCACCAACGAAGAAGCTGACGAGGATATCACCAACGAAGAAGCTGAAAATGGAACATCTGACGAGGACATGATACATGATAGTACCCTGGATGATGGAGATAGTGATGGGTGGGAGGGTGCTGACAGTGCAAGTGAAGAGAGTAATGGAAGGGATGACGAGGAGGAGAGTGAGAATGAAGACGACGAAGAAGATGAGGAAGAAGAGGATGAGGAGCTGAAGATTGACATTCGCGGTCGTTTTAATATCCCACTGTGGAACCGAGTAATGGTTGTATGCATGGCTACTAGTGGTAAAAAATTTGAGCCTGAAAATATTGACTTGCAGCATAACGTGCTTGGTCTTCTGAATAACTCTCCAAAAGGGCTGATTACAAAACATACCAAGTTTATCCGTCAGGCGCTTGGTACATTGCTACTTTTGATTGAGCGAAGAATGGAAAGATATTCAGACGGGGGGCTTACGTCCGAGGAATATAACTACATGTTGTCAGATGAAGTGTCTTTTCAGGAACTGAGCACATCAGATAATAAACGGCGGATGGCGATGACGGTACTGGCTAATGAGAAGGAAATTCTTGAGCGGGCGAAGACGCGCTGCGAAACAGCACTGGGAAAATAGAGTACATTAGAATTATGTTCAAAATCTATTAAGTAATTGTATATATAGGTCAATATCATCTAGGACCAAACTAATCTTTCTATTATCATAGTCATCGTGAGCACTTAGTAAGGAATGAGGCCAACTCAGTCTAATAGTATTTCCCCTTCAATTCGGGAGAATAAGTGTAACCAATATATCCTTCCTTGGCTTTGTTAATGTAAAAAGTACTTCTGTCGTAAGGATCAAGGGGCATGTTCTCCTTGTACTTCGCGACCAAGTCGGGATTGGAAAGGAAATGTCTGCCAACTGCAACAATTGAGTTGGGGTGAGTTGCGGCATACTCTCTTGCAGTCTTTGGATTATATCCACCAGCAGTTATCCAAACACCCTTCCAGAGGTTGAAAAATGGCTCGGTGCTGTCGCCATCCTCAGGAATCTGATCGTTGTTTCCGGCAGCGCGCGGCTCCACCATGTGCACGTAAGCTAAACCTGGGAACTTTTCCTGCAATTGCTCAACAAAATAGGAGAATTGAGAGTAAAGACCCTTCATCCTCATGGCTTGAATCTTTGAGAAGGGAGACAGTCTAATTGCGACGTTCTCGGCGCCAATTGCTTCAACGCACTTCGCAACCACTTCGAGTCCAAATCGGGCACGCTTCTCAATTGTGCCACCATACTCATCAGTACGCAGATTTGTAACATCCTCCATAAACTGATCGACCAAGTAGCCATGAGCTCCGTGAATCTCAATTCCGTCAAATCCAGCCTCCATAGCATTTTTAGCTGCAACTCCGTACTCCTCAACCATCTGGTGGATCTCGTCGATAGTGAGCGGTCGTGGCTTTGGTCTGTCAGGCATTTGAACATCACTGGCACTGAAAACATCAGTCTGCTTGACTCCCGGATTCACTCGTCCGAGATTCCAAACCTGACAAAAAATGAAGCCCTTCTTGGCGTGAACCGCATCGGTGACTTTCTTCCAGCCCGCGATTTGTCTCGCGCTGTAGATACCTGGACTGTTAGGATATCCACCACCCATGTAGCTGACATCGGTAGCTTCGGCTATAAGGAGGGTCCCAGGAACAAGGCAGCGCTCAGAGTAGTACTGCGGAGCCAGATCTTCGTTGGGAGTGCCGTCGTCGTCGCAACGATATCTAGTAACCGGAGGGAAAGCGAGTCGGTGTCCCAAGGTGATCTTTCCGACCTTGATAGGCGTAAACAGTACATCTTCTTCAGCCATTCTCGCGATGTGTCAATTATATGTCAATTGCAAAAAATAATCAGGCTGAGCGTTAAGGAAGCAAAATAATCTGAATTGTCCCAGAATGAAGGGCGCTCGGGACGATGTTCATATCGTGCGCCTAATCAAGTACGAATACGACGACATGAACGAGTCATCCAGCCAGAAATCTCCGTAAGGAATTTTTAATGGTCAAAAAACTAGTCACAGATTGATACAATGATCTGCTCCAATATAATGTATTTCTGCTTAATTATGTGACAATATTGTAATCAATTCCCATAGGTACTGTATAGCTGGCTCAGTTGATCTTGCTGATAAGCAAATTAAGCTCTGGCCCTGTCTGTATTTGACTGACCATGCGCAATACAATAACAGAGGCATCTACTTTGAATGGATCTTTCATCAGCTTCTTTGGCTATTAGTTGATATAATTTGATGTGTATAATACCAAACAAAACAAGCTTATGTAACTGAATTTACTTGATCTCCTGCGCAAACTGGGATCACAACGCCGCTGAATTGGCTGATATCAAGCTTAAGCTCTATGAGAAGTCTTGAAATATTACAGCTCAGTCAGGATACTCTACTAGTACGTTTACGAGGTGCAATTGTCGTATAAATTTAGTAATCATCATCTATCTCTTACGTCCCCATGGTTGCATTTCTAAGTTATAGGCTTTCACTGAGGCTCTCAGGAGCTCTGGCAATGGTATGCTAGGCTTCTTCGCTCTTCTCGGGTTCAAGCCGCCATACAAAATAAGTCATTGTACATTTCACTTTCTCACGCCCTCACTCTCACTCTCGCTAACGTCCCCAGACGTACATGTGTAAACTTGATTTCCTCACTGTAGCCGCCGGACTCTGGCAATGGCATACCAGGCTTCTTCACTATTCTTTGGCTCACAGCTAGACTTGGCCTACCGGGAGACGGCAGTGGCATGTCGCTCTTCACTCTTCTCAGGCTCAAATCACAAGTCACTAAAATCACAGAACAAAACAGAAACAGAACTGATATAAGAGAAATCGCACGAGGTGCGCATCCAACCGGGGGTATCTCGCGGAACCCTGCGTCCGGTTTCAATTGCTGGTTCGTAGTCCATCCGTTCAAGAATTGTACCTGCCCATGATCTGTGCCTGTTTCATGTGTATGAAATGTAGTCAATCGTAGAAACGTTGATGACATAAGATGACTTTCGAGACGCGTGTGACGATAGTGCTTAGTGTGCAGATTTAAAAAACTCAAGCAAAGTCATGTATTCGTAGAAAAGAAGTGGTCATGCTTGAGAAGTAAAGTGATCAGGGGCGAGGTGGAGATTTTGTTGCGATTGCGCTCATAGCTGTAAATCAAGTGTTGTCGAGAAGCGTGAAAGAACGCGTTCAATCATTTCTGTGCGTATGTTAGTCAAAATCAACGCAAACGCGAAATCAGGCAATACTTACTAAATGCAAGAGTCATTAACGCTTGCAAACGTTGTCATTCATGGCTGAGACTCAAGAGACTTTTGAAGCTGAGAGTCAAGGAAATCTTTAAAGATTCAGGGAAAGGGAGAAGTTATTTTGTTCTCTTTGAGGTGTGATGAAGAAAGAAAAGAGAGGGAGAGAGAGGATGGGAAGGGGACTATTTATGTGTTTCTGAGAAGGGCCCTTGCCCCCTTCTGATCAGCGTCTGAACAGCGGTTGGCAGAGCGGGGGATGGCCAGATACCTGAAAATACTGGGCTTACATCTGATGGTATTGAAACGGAGCTAAAGGATAACTTCCAGGAGCGGGGTACCAGGGAAATGAAACATGAGCGTGTGATGATGTCGATCGCAGGAAAAGAGGTACCGTGAACATGCTCGACGGAGGTTGAAAATGCCAACTTCATCCTTGCATATCTCGCCCATCCAAGATGCGAATCTCGTGTAAATTTGGCAGGTAAAAGTACAGAGTTTTCTGCTTCGAACGATCAATAAAATCAGAAATCCGCCTGTGAATTATTGCAAAACATGGTCAGCAAATCAGGTGGAATTGGTCTATTTCGTCCACTTTCCTGCGCGTGCATCTTCCTCAGTTTCCATCACTTGCTGGTGAATTTTGTGAATCTGAATAGATCTGATTTTGCTCTACGTTCGCTCGTTCTTCCCGTTCAATTAACTTCTTTTTCTGTCAAGTAATCGCTGCCCAAATATGACGATATTCCGTGAAATCTGCAAATTGACCGTACCTATTCGTCTGTTCGAACAGGGATGTAGCGTGTAGCACAAACTCTATCCTTAAAGAGCAGCACTAACCACCTTCATATGCCACTTCGTGACGTCAGTCTGATCCACAAAGAACAATAGATCTGTTAACAATATGCCGAACACGTCATATCCTGGCTTGTTCCTGCATTCCAATGACATCACCTTGTTCGGAAGTTCGGTAGCATGTTCCTCTGCTCTCTGGCATCGTGAGTGTTGTGCCGTTCCTTCCTGGAAAGCCGGGAAAGGCGATCAAGGCGAGGTTCAGAAACTCAAATCAACAATAAACACAACTCCATCAACGAAAATCCCGAGATGCGCGCGACCGACAGGGTCAGTCTGAATTCCTCCTTTCCTGCTCAGCATCACTCGCTCGAGGACCATTAACCGTCTTTATCGCAGTGCCATCGTAGTTTTTAAAATGATAAAGCAGTAGAAATAATCATAGAAACTGCTCCAAACTTCTGACGTATCTTGCAATACTATGTCTGATGATTTCGTGCTGAAAGATCCATTTATGTCGTACGAATCACGCAAATCCACACCTTTCTGTAACAGCATCACAACTCTATCCATCCTCTTTTCTTTCTCCATCTCACTCTACCACTACTTCACCTCTTTCAGTCCAACAGAAATCATGAAGAAGAATACCATTCGAATAAGAAGCACAATCTAACTAAATGATGCAGGTGAAATTGCGATGGATTCTTAGGTAACGTGCTAGCTCAATTTTAGTTCTATCAACGACTGGTACCTTAAGAAATCAAAAAGAGAAGCAAATGTTTTTGGATAAATAGAGATACAAAGAACTGTATGATCTAGCAAATGTTGATATATGCCGTTGATGAACGCAACTGGCTGGTTGGCCAGCAAGGGTCTGCAAGGCGTCTGCATACACCTGTGTTGAAATAGGCTCGATGTCAGTTATCTCTTGATATATCTTCACGCAGTACAGGCAGAGAACAAAGAAGGGTCGTCTAACGGGCTGGCTTGAAACGAAGAGTTCATCCACAGATAGGTTAGCATCATAGGCAGTCTGGCATATTTCTGTTAAGCACTTGTTGAATATTCCCAAGCATGTACTTCGGTAAACTTCATATCCTTACACGGTATATACCTTTCTGTTGGTTCTGCTGCGCTGTCAAAAAAGTAAGAATTGAGCTAGGAAAATTGCTAAGCTCCTGGTATTCAATGTGCATGGCAGTTATCAACTTCTCTGACGTAGTTGTTTGCTGCATTTTGCCGCATCGCAGATTCTCATTGAGTTATCAAAGTTATTCGAGTATATCAAGTTATTGTAGTAGCTACTGACGTCTTCGACGTGTTGCACATCAGCAGTGCCATCTGAGTTGGTTATCGCAACAATGCAATGAAGTTAATCTCTTAACAGAAGCACCCAGAGGAAGAGAACGGTCAAAAGCAGCATATCAGATTGAAATTCTGTAAAGATTATACTCAATAAGCTGATCTCGTCATATCTGTGAATGCTCGTGGTCATCCTAATCCTCATATCTGTGTTTTGCTATTCAGTCTCAAAGCCTGTGATTCCCGCTTAGTCTCCTTGACCTGCTCAATATGCCGTCTGAATAAGCTCATATCCTGGCAATATTCATCTCTTAGATAGAGTGTATAACCATGCCGGTACGAGTTATGCCGGCATAAGTCAGCTGTGATAGCAACTGGAAGATGCTCCATCTCCGCCTCATTGATGATGATGATCGAAAAGGTAATAGTGTATGAGCTTAGTCATATCTTAGATGATACCTCAGAAACCATTCAATTTAGCCTGGGCTGAGAGGTTAGCAGTGCTCGCACCCAGATGGAGATTCCCTTTTTTTTAATAATTTTTTTTGGGGGACCAAAGTTCGAGTGCTGGCAGCTGTCTCTGCGTACTGGCCGTAGCAAGTAATGTAAAAACCAGTGTTTACACCAGAGCCCGCTCCAAGGCACGCGCCGCCCTAACCACGTTTGCTCTTTCTATGAAATCTCTGCGTTAACCGTCTATAAATATATTATTATTATCAGAGCATATAACGAGCAGAGGTTGTTGTGTCCATGTACAGGGTGTTGAAGATATAACTATGTGTATATTATAGAAGAATTCGAGTTTACTGGGCTAGATCCATGACCGATCTCGCCCTAAGCTTCCAATCCATCTTGGCCGTTACCTCAACCGCGTTTCCATTCTGTTTCTTATGACCGTCCAATTTGTACATTGGTATTCACCCTTTTTACAATGAGATTACCAGTCGTTATTGAGTTTAACAAATGCATACATCGATATATAATAGAATACGTCGTATGATAGAGTTACTAATCTATTCGATCAAAATGTCATAATATAGGTAGCCGCGATACAGCAAATTCCTGTAACCCAGAATAAGAGCTTTACCAACACGTCTGACCGTTATATAGCAGCAAGCACGAATAGTCACAGGTCATATTGATGCATAGTCTTAATGTTCATCTCATGAGCTAAAATATTCTCAAGTGATACCTTTCTTATATATACTGCTTTCCACCTGAAAAACTTAGCCAAGAAGAGGGAGCACTCCTGTATAGTTGTGAAACTCCAGCATCTCTTTGCAAAGCATAGAATACCACTCTGACGGCTCCCACTATCGTATATATTAGCATTGATGTTACATACAACGTTTCTTACTGAACGTACCTCGTTACAGCCTTTGCGGCAGTGTTTGTCTGCCACTGGCTTCTTAGTTGTAAAGTGAACAATGACAGCTTCAGGCCATAGAGCATCCCAAGTGCGACGATAGTGTTGGTACATGATCAGATTAAAGTTGTATTTGTACGGAAGAGCATGAAACCTGAATTTGAAATATGCGTTCAGAAACGCTTGATCTGCATCATTGGGTTTGTGCATGTTGGGATCTGAAACTGCGAGCACCATGTTGTTGAATTCTTCTATTGACGGACGGAAGGTGATCACACCAGAGTTGAAGCGAGTGTCAGTTAAGATATCCCACCACGTATCGGGTGCGCCGGCGATTTCTAAGAAAGTGGTTAGTCCGTACGATTCAAAATATAACTCCAAAATATAACACACCTCCGGGTTGATTAAAAAGTTCTGCGATAGATCCTTTACATAAAGTATCGGCGTCTATGAAGACGATTCTCTCATAATTGGTGTACGACCACAAATACAGCTTATTCAGATTGTAGCGATGGTATGGTCGGATCTTTCCCTTGTCTACACCTTCAAACTCGAGGTCTTTCTCAACCATGATTTTCCATCCAACCCGCTCAAGACGAGTGATATTTTGCGGTGTCACAGCTTCCTTTCCCTCTATTCTCACGAGCAGAATGAGCTCAGCATCAAGAGCTTCAAGATCGTTATGTTTCTGAAGAGTGTATCCCAGCATCATGGCATACTGCGTAAATCGGGCAGTCATGACACTCGATGCAATGGCGTACCGAGGTGCTCGCCGGGTTGTGATGTTTGTGGGAATATCGAGTGTGGCATAAGGGTCCGACACATTCACTATAGCGGATCGCACGTGTGGTGGATGCCATGCTGTTGACCGCACAGGCTTACTTTGAAATGATTCTATAGAAAATCATTAGAATATCATAATCATTGAATCTGAAGGGCAGCCGTAAAGTGAGATAAACATACTATTTAGAGTGACGAACGCGATGATCAGCGCTAATATCAGAAACGCTGGGAGCGCCAGTCTTTTGGGAGCCATAGTCTGAAATCGATTATCATTCACTGACTAGCTCTCAAAATTCAGACCGGAATATATTTATATATCGTCGACTGAGTATGTTCGAAACCAGCAACTGGCAGAGGGATACGAGTCCGCAAGGGTGAAGCTGTTCCGCGTATTTTGCGAAGGATGCAAAACCAAAGTTAATTTTTGCCCGTTTCGTGGTAAACTGGATTGCACTGCACGTGAACACGCATGTTTGGCAGTCTGATCTGGTTAGGTGGTAAAGGCATTTCTTGAAGATTGTTTGTGTTTGAGCAGTTGTAGTTTGGTCTATGAAATCTGAAGCAGTTTTGTGAGACTCGAGTTATCTGTTTTTTTCTGGCGGAATGGCGCGTTTGTTGCAGTGTTGTTTTGGCTGTGAGCAAAACACTGTATCCACGCTCTCGGGCTCTAACCTATCCCAATTCTGCCCATAATTCAATGCGCCCCGACTACACCCTAAGTTAATAGCTAATATTCTTCAGTGACAGCTAGGGAATGATTTAGTTCAAAACATTGTTTGATCTGTGTTTGCAAGTTAGTGCACTCTCTCTACCTGGCTCGTATAATAAACCACTTCCCAGTGTATCACGACACTACAGTCTTTCAACACAACAACAACAACAACAACTCCATGACACCCTGGTCCATTGTCTATTGATGACTTCTTTCGTGCATATTGCCTTGTCCCAGACGACCTCACCCTCATCAATTCTCTCTGAAAACTAGGCCGTGAATATTGCTGAAATAAGGCAGGTTATCTAAGCGTGCGGCTTTCATCCGATAATTTCCATCGTTTTGTTATCTTATTTTCTGTCGCTTTCGCTCCTTTTCCTCACAACCAATTCACCATCCAACCCTGCTCAATTGGCTCTATAATCACAAATGGCACCTACTATCGCAATTACTGGATCTGCCAGCGGAATTGGCGCTGCCATTGCAAAGCTCTACGCCTCGAAGGGATACAACTTAGTTCTTTCAGACTCGGTTCCCACCGTCCTCAAGAACACAGCCGAACTGATTCAGGCCCAATTCCCTTCAGTTCAGATTCTGTCTCAGCACACTGATGTGAGCAAGCTCTCTGAGCTCGAGAGCCTGCGTGATGCTGCCCTTGCCAAGTTTAAGTCCGTGGATATGGTTGTTCTTAACGCCGGTGTTGCTGGCAACTACAAGACCGAGGAGGCCGGCTGGTGGGGAAACCCCGAGGGCATGCGCAAGCTCTTCGACGTCAATTTGTTTGGTGTTATTAACGGAATCACTGCTTTCTTGCCTACCCTTCGTGCTCAGGGTAAGGCTGGTTCTACCACCCGCTTCGTCATCACCATCTCGAAGCAGGGTATCTCCAACCCTCCAGGTAACCCGGCTTACAACGCTTCCAAGGCCGCGATTCGCTTCCTTGGAGAGCAATTGTCTTATGACATGAAGGAGGAGAACGTCAAGGTTCACATGCTTGCTCCTGGCTGGACTTACACCGGTATGGTTGGTGGTTCCGCCGGAATGTACATTGAGTCTGAGCACGGCAGCAAGAAGCCTGCCGGTGCCTGGACTCCTGATCAGGTCGCTGAGTACATGGATGAGGGTATTGCAAAGGAGCATGCCTTCATCATCTGCCCTGACAACGAAACCTCGTCTGAGACTGACAAGATCCGATTTGAGTGGACCGCTGGTGACATTACTGTTCCCCGCTTGCCTCTCAGCAGATGGAGACCTGAGTACAAGGACGAGTACGCTGCTTTTGATGCTTCCAAGAGAGAATAAATTTTGGATGTTAAAAATATGAGTGTGTAACTTAGTAAAATATATTTCAACTACAATACTATGCATAATAATATCTAATCCTCCTCAGGCTCACCCTCTGAAGGCACATCCGCCTGAGGGGTGAGTCTGAACGCATGACGACGACTACCATCCAACCCAGCCCAATCCACAAGCGCTGAATGCGATGCCCGTCTGTTGTCCCAGACAGTCACTGTATTAGGTTCCCAGGAGGCCCGAACCTGGATATCAGCAGCGCGGCTCGTAAAGTCATATAGAAAGTTCAAAATCGTGTCAGACTCCTCGCGCTTTAGTCCTTTGATGTACCGTGAAAACTGGGGGTTCACAAACAGAGCTTTCTTCTTTGTAACTGGGTGCTCGCGTACTAATGGGTGAAAGTTCTCAACAGGCTCACGACGGACCACTCCACCGGCATTACGAGAAGCATTTGCTTGAGCAACTCCCGAATGCAGAACCTCAAGGCCACGCAGTCCTCGTCTGAAAGTTTTAGACAAACGATAGTACGCTTCTTGGGTGTCGGTGAAAATAGTATCACCGCCTGTTTCTGGACCATCAAGAATTCCAAGGAAAGTGGTACCCGGGGGCTGAAGCTCGTAGGTCACGTCAGAGTGCCACGCAGTTGAACTGACGTGGTTATCAAAGAAAGAGTGCTCTGATGCTTGCGCTGTCGCAGATCTGTACACGAGATGAACCTCTGGATGTCCACGAGGTGCACCAGATGTAGGATGAATATGGTTACGACCAAAGTGAGAAGCGTAATCCAGTAGCCAATCGATAGGTTTATCTTTCAAATCTTGATCGCGAAAGACAACGACTCCACGCTCAGCCACAAATCTGGCAAGCTCGTCTTTGCCTGCGGATGAGAGTCCTGAAAGCTGAATGCCTCTGATCTCGGATCCAAATTTTGGCGTAAGCGCCTTAACCTTGAGCTCGCTGTTTGATGGAGACAGTAGATTCGGAAATGATGGGTCAGCACGGAGACCAGGGTCTGAAAACTCGAATTTGTCTAGCACTCCAAATTTCTCCTTCGGATCCCAAGTAGGAAGAAAGTGAGCGTATTTAGACTATACAAGTTCAGCATGTGATATGTAATATTGATAGATGTAGGCAAGACAACTGACCTCGGCATCTTCTCCAGCAAGGACAAGGCGACCCTTTTCATCTGTAGAATAAATTTTGGACTTGTCACCGTGGAAAGATGAGGCGTCGATGGCCTGGATGGTCTCGGTTTTTGACATTGCAAAGGTATTTATGTGATTCTTTGGATTCTGTGTCTGTTATTCAGGACAAGCAGATGCGTATATGGATATGAGAAGGCACAGAAGGCGACAACTTGCAGAATAAGTAGCCCGTCGAGAATCCACGCCTCGCAGACCGCTGATAGCGCAAGATTCAGTGATCATCGCGTGCCGATAAGAATAGATTCAGCTTTCTTGGTCAGGAATTGAGTTTGAGGGGTATCGAAATACGACGGTGGTGCAATATTGCATCAGTGTGAATGGTATCAAAGCTAAAGCCCTCGATGTGAAGAGAAGATTCCCCGTAATGGGGTCGTTGAGCTTTGGTATTACATATCTCTAACTTTAAAACCGATAAATGAAACATTATGAGAAATAAATCACTTTCAGACTATTATTCTGTATCTGAAAGACAATTTGGTAATGATGCGAAAAGAGCACATCGCAGCCTGGGTCTTGTGTAAATGACGTGATGGGTGAGCAGTCTCACGTATTGTCTGCACTCTGAATTTCTACTGCTCTATACATCAATATATATATATATCGACCGCACTTGGCAGAGTGCTCAAAAACAGTCATAAGTTGAAAGTCTGTCTTAGAATAGAAACAAACTTTTGAACTGCTGCTAAGTCAATAGCCAATGATGCTTCTACGTCCACTTTTAAGTCTCGCTGTTGGAGAGAGGTCAGACAAAGACAACAGAGTAATATTGATAAGATGATATATTCCTTAGTTCGTGATATATAATATACATAATAATAAGTGGAGAGTTAAAAAAAATAACCGTAATAATAATAGCAAACACCTATATCTCAGTCTTCTAAATACTATATAAATGAAAAATAAATGCCCATAATACTTTTTCACTGCAAAACAAAATGACAACCCATATACTCCAAACTGCAACTTATACTAACTTCCTATCACAAAAAGCGCTTCCCTTGAGTCGACTCATCCAAAGCGTACAATGGCTTCACCTCGCCAGGAGCCTCTTCGAACGAAGAAGCTGTGCTAGGAGATTGGCCTTGAGCAATCTGGTCAAGACGCCAATTTTCCAACAATTGCTTAGCACTGGCGACAACAGGCTCAGGGTAGTTCTGCTTTGACATCAAGTTCAGGATATCGCGGGCAAACTCACCTTCACCACAGCTCAAGTAAGATGAAATCATCGCTTCGTACGTTGAAGGCTCGACGTTGCGCTGAGAGTACGCAGCGTCAAAGAACGAACGACTTCTGTTAATATCAACAGCTGCCCAGCCGCGAATAAGAGTGTTAGCCATATACGCGGTCATAGAAACGTTTATAGCCTGCATATCCTTAAGAATGTCTTCAGTCTTGTCCACCATATCGTTGGCAATACATGCTTCAATCAGAGCTTGATACATTGACTCATCACAGGTGCCTGACGAAGCATACCGATCAAATAACGCACGCGCCTCAGGGTAATTCTTCATTGTCACTCCATAGGCCGCAATAAGAGCAGCATAATGCTGAGATGTCACTCTCTTGCCATCCCGCTCAATCATTCGAAGAACATTGTCAGCACCAGACATATCAATAGGCTCGATGGTAGTGTAGGCATCAATCAAAAGCTTGTAAGAATGAGGAGAAAGATCTATCCGTCGTTGTCTCATATGGTTAAAGAAGTCCAAAGCCTTTTGACGATTTTTCATATGAATCACATAAAATTGAAGCATTGTGTTGAACGGCGCAATTCGCAACTTGTAATTCGGAGCAGCCTCCATCTCTTCAAACAGTTTCTCAGCCATCGCGCCATCTCCCGCGCGGCAGCATGCACTGATCATTGTTCCGTATGTAACTGACGTCTTGCGCAATTGGTAATCTTGCATCTCATTAAAATATGCTAAAGCCTCCTTATACTTTCGTGCTTTGCTCAACTTGGACAGCAAAGTGTTGTAAAGATAAGTAGAAGGAGCAACACCATTAGCACGGGCCTCATTAAATAGAGCAATAGCCTCGCGAGCCTCGTCATGCGAGCCAGCATGCTTGAGCTTCAAGATGAAATTAGCATACGCGTCAGCGTCAGGCGCGGTGCCAATATCCATCAACTTGTTTTTGAATTCCACCAAACGCGTCTTGTGAGCAAGAGAGTCCTTTTCCTGGCATTGAAAGTACATCGAAATCATGCTAGAGTAGATAGCCTGCCACACATGATGTAAAGTTGGCCGCTTGTGTGCAGCAGGAATGGTCTGCTCTAGCAGTGAAAACATCCGCTCAGCGGCATGCACTTGCTTATAGGATCCAGCGTACTCAATCATCTTAATAGCAACAGTAGGTGAAATAGTACGTCCAGACTTATAACTGTCTTCAATCAAATCCATCAAAGTCTCCGAATCCTTAGTGCTGTACGAGATCAAACGAGAAACGGCTTGAGAGTCTGAAATGCTATATCGCAGCAAGTCTCGTAGCACTGGGGGTCTTGCGTCCACAGACGTAATCTGCTCTGCGTCATACTCTCCCATGATCTTATTTACCGGCGGCATAGGTGCAGAAAAGTCCATTGGCGCAGAGGGACTGTGTGACACGAGTAAAGGTGCAATTGCACTGACAATGCTATTAGTTGTCTCAGACAAGATAACACCAGAGTTCATAGCAATAGAGAGCAGAGCACCGAGGTTCTTAATGATGTTGTTAGAAAATTCTGACATCGGCAGAACATTGGCTGCTCGAGCGTGTAAATAAATAATCGTATCAATATCCCCCAATGGGACCTGCTCATTGCGCGCGATACTGTTCCAGACGGGGGCAAATAGCATCTGAAGAGAAACCGGAGGCTGAGGAGCACTTCGGGAAATGCGCACAAAATCAAAGTGACGCGCGATCTCATAAGCACGCGACATAATTGCATTCGGCTCTTCCAGCGCGGCCCAGTTTACAATAGTGAGCATCCGAGTGAGAGTCAGCTCGAGGAGTTGCTGATAGTGTGGGATCTCTTCTTCCTTAGAAAGCTCTTGCATATCAGACACTTGGATTTGAACAAACATGAATGCCTGATGAACCGTGTCCTCTGTTGCAGAAGGACTCTCTAGGAGATAGATGGCGATATCACGAACAGCGTGCATGTCAATTTGAAGTCTTTTGGCTAGTACAGTCTCAAGAACGCTAATAACCTTTGAGGTGCCTTCGGATGAAGAGTCGCGTAACAGAGATAAGATATAGTCTGAAATTGCATTGCCAGCCCATGAGACGTCACTGCGGTTGAGTAGGTAGTCATACACTTCATCAGCAATCTCTGACTGGCCAATTATGGACGTAGCCGAAAGAAGTTTACCGATTGCCGCCGGAGAAGGTAAAGGTAGCTCATCTTGTGCAATTCTGGTGAGCCATGTCCAGGCACTCAAGCAGCCTTCGGTCGAAAATTGCGATCTAGAGTCAGCTCCGGCGATAGTGAATTCTTCAATGATAGCATCGGCCAATGGAGTAAGCATAGTTTGGCTATCAAATGTAGGAAGATCTATGACTTTCTCAAACATCGTCAAGGCGCCAGCGGGATCTCCAGACTTGAAGTATGCGCGAACAAGTTCAGTATAGACCGCTATCTCTTTACGGTCCTCGACAGCGTATAAATGGGCCTTGTAGGACTCGAAAACCTCGATAGCTGAGGGGAGATCCTTCTGGAATACTTTGATGAGATATATGAAGGTATCAGCTGTGAAAGCACCCTTTCCATCTGCGACAGCGCGCTCAAGAATTTCAAGCACACACATAGCCTTTTCTGTCTGGTTGAGCTCAGCAAGACCCTGGAAAAGTGCATTATAGACCTCAGTAGAGTACTCTGGAACACGCATGGTCGTACTAGCAAAAAACACGTCAAGAGCCAGATTAAGAGATGGCTCACTAGCGCTGTCGGCTAAAAACCTGTCTAAAGAATGATCGATTATGTCTCTGTTGTTCTTGACAGGGCCGTAACGATCGACCGCGAGAGTTCTAACGTCCATATAACGTTTCATGAGCGTCTGGATAACGGTGGAGTATGTCTGAACATTTGGCACGACATTGCGAGTGATCATCATCATATATGTGTCTAGTAAAAATTTGATGTTGTCCTTGGGGACCATGCTGCTGCTAGGTCCAGACAAGTGAGCGATGGCATGCAAGATTTGATTGTAGCACTCTACCGAAAGTGTGATATCACGCTGTGAAAGAGAAGTGTAAAGTTGAGCGATCGATAAATAGCTCTGCGTAATGAAAAGATTGTGAATGGCATATTCAATCTCAGCCTGCTGACGGGTAGACGGGTCAGCAGCTGAGTTGAGCTTAGCTTGCTGGGGGTCGATATAAGGATTTATCTCAGGAGGCAGGTCCTTTGCAACTTCAGGTGTGGCAGGAGCGGTTGAAGAAAAGTGGTTGTACTTTTTGTAAACCTGAACTTGCTGTTGCTGTAATTAGAAGGATAGTCAGTATCATGAATAAATGGCGGCATGACTAAGGTACAATAAAGAGGGTACAAACCTTTTCATTTGCAGCAATAATATCAGCTGCAGTAGCATCGTCGACTTCAACTATGCGATCGCCAGGGATGAGGCCGGCGGTGTCGATACGGCTGTCATCGAAATCAACGACGTCCTCGTGAGACTCGAGAGCGTGCTCTGTGAGAAGACGAGAGGTGGAGATGGTCCGAGACTGGATGGACTGAGGAGACTTGAGGATGTGAGAGCCAGTCAGAAAAAGAGTGTTTGAGTGAATGTGGGAGCCGGTAGTGGCCGACTTGCGACGACGGTCGTCGTCTGAGGTCGAAGAGGTCGAGACAGATAACGAGCCAGCGTTGTAGGATGGAGCATATGACGGGAAGGCGGCGCCATTTGCAGACGGATGCGAGCCCGAGGACGAACCAGGGCCGGAAGAGAATGAATTGACGGAGCGGGATATGAGCTGTTGAGCCTGGGCAGTGGCCTGCTGACGGGCTAGCTGCTGGGTAGAGACGAAGAAAGCCGGTTGGGCCGATGTAGCGGTGGAGGCGACGAACAAGTTCTTCGCGAGCGCTGAATGGCGCGCGATGGCGGCAAAAGACTTGAAAACCATTGCAACTTCTCAGACCGGCATAGCGTTTGGGGAAGAGAGAAGAAGGGCGAAGTGGTGGGGGCAGTTATTTTAGTATGGCGGAGTGGTTGCGAAGGTGCGGGAGTTTGAATTTTAAAGATTGTCAGCCAAAGCTGCATCGGAGCCAAAGGCGTCGCTGAGTCGGCGAGGCAGCTCCGGCACCTCGACTGCTGCTGGACGCACGAGTTCGCACTGGATCTGCTTCAAAATAATTTTATTCTACAGAAACAGACTGCTTTTTGTATTCTCTGTTGTTTTTATCTGTTATCTCGCTCTGGGGAGCACGCAGCAGCTCCAGCAACGGGCCCCGAGTGTGTATTTAACAGGGTTTGGGTCTGACTCAGTTTCGTCGCAACGAAAAAAACACGGCTTCGCAGTGACATCAGCGGGTTTGTCGCGTTCTTCGTTGAACGCGTTCCTTCCAGCCGAGTTTGTGTAAACAAGGCCTGGATCTGATCGACCTCAGTCAGTTCTATCGTTTACTGTTTTACTGTTCTCTCCAACCGCCCGCTAATCCTCTTTTTTGCCGTTCTGCAGTCTTCTCGCATTTTCGTTGTCCCGGCTTAGCCCCGGAATGTGCGGCTTACTTCCGGATTGGGATACAATTCTGCTAAGTCCGGCTCAGAATTAGACGCCTCTTGATTCGGTGACTTACCCCTCAAAAGCCGAGAAATGGCTAAGTCTTCTCCGGGGTATCATAGCAGTCGCTTGCATGAGACAATGCCTATGTAGTTTTTGTGTATATATACAGTATATTTGTTAATAGTCTTAAGCAGTAGCATACAAAATATCCGACCCAACTCTGGCTCTAGCCAATTTAAATCCAAATGCAGTAAAGCACGAACTCCAGAAATGCTACCCATTAATGCGAATGTCATCACAATCTACTGTTTCCGTTTAAAACACCGTCGTCAACTTCCATCCTGCGCTGTATCCACGGGCAAAAACCAGGCATACGGCCGCAGTTATGTACGAGGCTCCGCAGAACGCGGCAAGTCCAGTGTACTTGCCATCCATTCTCTTCAAGATCTCTCCTGCAATTGGCACTCCAATCAGAGATCCAACACTCGCCAACGAATAAGCGGTTCCATAACGCTTACCATAATCCTTGATATGGCAAATCTGCGCAAAACAAACCGGCGCAAGAGAAATTCCGCTGCCTGAAGCAAATCCAAAAAGAATCAAATACACAAGTCCTCCGCCAAAGTTTCGGCCCTCGGTCGCTGCAATCGGCACCCAGATGCCAAGCGACAGCGCACCACACGCAAGAACAGTCACAATCAGCATATTGAATGTGCCAAATCTGTCGGCAAAATATCCAGGCAACCAGCGACCAAAAACTGACGCAGCGTTCATAATTGCTGTCATCGTGTACGCCAACTGAACATCGACTCCCTTTGAAACCGTATAGGTAATAAAGTAGGTCGAAGGGATCAGCAACGACAACTCAATCAAGAAGTTACCAACAGCCATGAATGCAAACTTCTTGTCCCGGAAAGCACTGAGATCAATAGTTGATCGATCGCCGGATCCACCTTTAAAGCGCGATTGCATGCATACAACTGCAAAGATGGAGAGGAAGAGTGCCAAAAATCCAATCACTCGCACAGCCCAGGGAAATCCAACCTTAGGGATCAAAGATCTCAAGACCAGTGGAAACACAATTCCCCCAAAAGATCCACCGGTTGCGGCAATACCGGTCGCAAGACCACGACGAGCCTTAAAATATTGACCCGAGACAGCAACTGCAGGAGTAAAGACCATCGAGCCACATACTCCTCCAAGGACAGCAAAAGAAAGGAAATATTGATAGTACTGCAGGCAGAGACTGAACATCATAACTGAAAGCACAGAGCCGATCGATCCACAAATAACAAGCGGGCGAGCACCATACTTGTCGAAAACCGGGCCTGTTTAGCGAGAGTCTGTTAGCAGGGTTGCAATTACACGCGCACACGTCGAAGCAAGATAGGAAACATACCGACTTGAACTCCGCAAAAAAAGAACAAAAAGGAATAAGTAGAAAAGATCCATGAGATCGTAGCCTCGGGGTACTTCACTAAACTATTCTCTGCCAAATAGGCCTGGAAGACTCCGACTGAGTTCCAAATGCCGAAGACTGCGAACATGGAGCACCAAGCGCCAAAGACCACCTTCCAGGCGGCGAATCCGCCTTCAGGGTATTCGTCGTAAGCTGATTTTTCGTCTTCAATGGCAGATTCATCTGCAAGAGTGTCAAAGGACTGAGAAGCTGAAGGCGAAGATGCGTGAGATAGCTGATCAAGGGAAGCCAGCGTGGATCGCTTCGACTGCTGATCCAGCTCAATAGCAGGGTATTCTATAGTCATGCCGATATGAAATATTGGTAATGCGTAAATAATAAGGTATGTAGTTTTAGAAAATACAGAAAACAGAACAGCGCAATGGCAGACTTTTAAGGTCTGTTCAAACCCCGGGCACCTTGACACAACCCGGAGGGGCTACCACCCACGAACGCGTAGGCTGACGAGCCGCGGAGGCCTCTGCTCCTCCTCCACCGGGCGCCACCGGTCTGCCTGCGCTGCGAGCTGGCGTAGCGGTGATCATTAGAGCTCAAACTAGACTCGGAAAGGAAAGTATTAAACCCTGAGTGGACTCTTTTGCCTTTGGCGTAGTTAGGGTTTGGTGGCCTCTATTCTACTCCGTTTAGGGAAGTGCGCCGGCGCCTGGCGACATCTGCAGCCCGGAGCTCAGGCTCTTATGGTAGCGATTTGTGAGGGGCCATTGGGCATACTGTCGAAAGAGCATAGATTTCCTGGTTGTTTATGATGGATGACGCAGTGAGTGATATATTAGATCTTGTATATCAGATATCTCGTATATCTCATCTATCTCAGATATCAGATATCAGTAGCGGTATCGGCATAGATTGGAAAGCTACGTCTACGTTCATCAGCAAAAGAGAGTCATGCAAGGGTCCAGCGCAGTGCAGTTATAGTCATTCAAACAGGGACTCGGTAGAGGTCAGTCTCATTCCATATCCGATAATGTTCATTTCATTATAAAGCACTTTGTTGCTCATTTTTTGTGAGATTATCTTCATATCCTTTCAATCCCGGCTGTTCCCATATCACTTCAGCTTCTCGCATGGTACTGCTAACCTCTCTTTTTGATCTTGATACTCGTTACTCCATCTTTTTGACTTCCTCCGCGGCTATAGACGGGCCAACCAGCTTTGCAAGCCGGCGAGTCATATCGAACATCATGAATAATGGGATCACAAAGGTAGGCATGTAAATCCAAAACAGGTTGATCCGGTCTGCGTCACTGAATTCTGTCTGCGGCAAATCCTGGAAGCCATACATGATCTCGACCATGCACGCAAGGGTTGTCAAGCACGCGGTCACTGCATAAATCAGAGTCATGATATAGATCTTTTTGGCACCTGTTAACTCAAGGAGTTAGTTATTATTCAGTTGCTGAAGATCTAGCAGCTGATGCAAGCACACATACCCTTATAGAAAGCAACAGCGGCAACCACGAAAAAAGGAAGCTGGAAAGCTCCTTCGATGATCACGTACACACCAAGCCATGCAGGAGCAGTCTTGAGCAACGGATCATTATTCTGCTCAACGTGAAATTTAATCAATTGCACTTGAAGATCCAATAAATACTCCTCGGGAATGATAGTAGGAACATCGATAAGTGCAGTTATGAATATGTGGATAATGCTGTCAGCGTAGTTAGTTATAATCCAATGCGAAACACCATCCAATCAGCACAACAACGCACAAGTAGACAAAGTAAAAGTAGTCAATAGGCCGATTCTTCAAAGGTATTCGTGCCATTTTCAATCAATATCTTTGAATAATAGTTCCTTGCTATTTGTTTACCTATTATTCTGAGTCTCGCTCGCAGCGATTGTCGCCTACGGCGCGGCTCAGATCGTTAAAACAAGCAAGACTTTGAACTTTAAAAAAAATATCAGTCTCACACTTTCCCAACAGCACATTACTTCATACATCTCCACGGAAATCTCCTTATTACCATAGCAAAGAAGCCATGTCGGTAGTCGGAAGTTTGATTTTTTGCAAAGATTGCGGAACATTACTTGATGGCGCTGTGTCTTCAAACAGCAGCCTGAACTGCTCGCAGTGCGGTGCCTCGTACAGCTCGCAAGGTAAATGATCCATTTCAAGAGCATTTGGACAGATACTAACATGAACTTGTGATATAGCATTCGAAGGTGTTACCGTCACTACTAAATCTTCAGAGACAGCTTTTCCTTCGACGTTGAGACAAAAGCGCTCAGTAGTCAAAACTAGTCTACGAAGCGACGAGCAAGCCGAAGAAGGTGCCACTGTAAGTTCTCACTTGTGAAAGATTTTATTTAGATCAGTGCTAAGGCTTGTCTCTTTTTCAGATTAACGAAAAATGCCCGCAGTGCGGCAAGGATGAGATGCAATATTACTCACTGCAGTTACGAAGTGCCGATGAAGGCGTAAGCTGCCAGCTCACTCCCCTTCACCTCCCTCCGACTAACAACTCTTTATCTAGGCTACTATTTTCTATACATGCACTGACTGTGGATATAAATTCAGCACAAATAATTAATGGCAATAATTATTCGGGATGTTGGCAGGTAGATTTTTTTAAAAAGTTTGTTGTTCGAGGATGACTTTGACAGCAGGGCGTTTGGCATATTTTGGTTTTTGATCGCTACACACAAATGTTACCATAAAAATGATAATGAAATGTTATTCTTATAAATTTGATAATATATAGTACACTAAAATGCCCACACCAATTCCATAATAACTGCAAAATAACGCCTATTTTCTCCCTTCTAGTTTCTCTAGTAGCCAACATTAACGTTGGCTGTGTTATCAGGACTATCTGCATATTTACCATTCACCCAGCAGTGATATGTCTTTGACCTCTTCGATTGTTCCTCGTCTGAGATCTTCAGAGTCGTTGCTACCTCAGGTGCAAGAATGTACTGAACATATTTCACGCTATCTTCATCGCTCACTTCATTGAGGGAATTAATTGCCGTAGGCGCATTTCCTTTGATATAGTTTTGAAACTCTGCATGCTGTTTACTCATTGATAATTTCTTCTCTGCCGCAGTGTTCTGACCTGGTTCAGCTGCAGACAGATACTTTCTGTACTGTTGAGTCTCTGATGGCGCAACAGTTGGCTTCATGACATGACCAACAATTTCCGGAATATCTCGAAATTCGACATACCGTCCTTTCTCATCCTTTTCTCCTCCATAGCACCATAGCTGATCATCAAATCCGTCGTCATTGTCAAGAGGCATTGCAGCTGCCTGGCTGTAATAATCTTTACCGCGGGAAGATACAATTGATGCTGAATCCAATTCGAGTGGAGGAGATGGACTCTGCTCATCCAACTTTGACGAAAAATCAATGAATCCGATATCAAGAAATCTTCGGGTACGACGAGAGGTACTAATGACACTTATAATACTGCTTCTATCGTCTGCAATCTTCTCTTGCTCAATAATTTCACGTGCAGTAGGATGCTGTTCGATATGCAACTGCCGTGCTTCAAATGGACTTAAATTGTACTTGCTGTTTCCAACAACCCTAGATGAAATAAGAAATTAGTATCATCACTACCAAAAAGGAAGATAGACATACATTGACGGAAGATATCGCAAAGTGGAATTCATATTGTATTGGAACACTTTGGAAAAGGATGACAGCATCTTTGGCTTGTAGTACTCCATCCAATAATCATCAAAGTATCCAGAAAGTGACTTCCTCACAGCAGGCCTCTCTTCCAAATCCGCCATTTTCGCTCTTATTCCCTCAACTTCACGTTCAGTCAATGTTTTTTGTAAATGGATAGGAGTCCACCATTTTCTATAACTTCGGCGTGGCGGTTTCTTAGCTCCTCCTGGGACTCCGTGATGCAAATAGTAATCTGTGCTCAGATCCCAAAGCATAGGCTGGTCAGCTTCGAACACGTAATTTCCCAAAAATAAGTTGATAGCCTCTTGACGTTGACTGTCTAAACATCAAAAAGTAAGTATATAGTCTCGCATAACAAATCTCACCGACTGACTTACCAACAAAGGAGTTGTTATAGTATCGTCTAATGCTCTCAATAACATCTCGTGAATGACTGGTCCACTGGTTAATTCTTCGATAAGTCTCCATCGTGTTCACTAGATGTGATCCACCATATTGAAGAGCAATTGTATCACCATGATCATGGTACATTTCAGTAAGAAGGTTAACTGCATCTGTATCGTATTCCACTGAAGTTCCTTGGATGACGCCCAGGGCGTGTAATTGGTAGCCTAAAGCACGTTTACCAATCACAAATTGAGCTGCATTTGTGCGATCCAAGCAATCAATACAATTTGTTCGACAGACACCTGACTGCGTAGACGATGGCGTGACTCCATTATGAAAAATCTTAACTGTCTTAAGAATTTTATCTGCATACTCCTCCAAGAATTCGATAACCTCTTGGTCGCGCCCTTTTGATGCCCGGCTCATATCCCATGAAGTGTAAAGAATTTTTGCTTTCTCTGGAAGAAACTGATTGAGATATTTAAGGCACTGTTCAAACTCTTGTAGCAGGATAGTTTCACGGGGCGTTCGTTCACGAGTCTTGATTAGATTGAATACGACAACTGGTGTTCCGTATCGACGGAACTCATCATCGAAATGCATAGCAGCCGCGCTGAAAAAGGGGTCGACAGCGTTCACTATTTTTAAAATTAGCTCAAAGATCGCTCTTTACAAAAAACTCCTGTTACTTACACTCTATTGGTGGTTTAGGAGACATGCCGCTCACATCCTGTGTCCAGAATAGTGGGATACTGCCTCTGTGTTGGACGAACGAAGTATACGACTTAGTTCCAAAAAGATTTCCATCTGGTGAGTGAAAGGAGGTAGTAAGCATGTCGGAGACAATCTGCTCGGTCTCCACATCGTTGGCGACATATCCCTGGTCATTTGCTCCGCGCTTTAAGAATCTAGCTCCAGCAAAGTAATGTGATCGTCGAGCGATGACAGCAATTGATACATTGCGGCCATAAACTGAGATATTAGCTTGGTCAATGAAACCATGGACGATAGGCAGACACCAAGTTAGCACGTCAATGTTTGACTCGTATGCCGGTCGCAAAAGATGGTGATTCCAGACAAACATTTCGCTATATTCGGCACAAGCCTTCCACTCAGAGGGAGGCATGTTCAGCCTTACGCGTTCACGTTCGCGATCCAGGTTTCGCTGCAAAGTGTGCGTGATATCGTACGAATAGCTGAAATAAAAGGTCTTACTAAGATCCAGGTTTTGAAATGTGCTCAAAAAACGAGCTTCTTTTGAATTTCGATGAGGTTTGCGGTAAGTGGTGCTGGAGCAAAGAGAAATGAGTTCGGTGGCATCAATATGGTAAATATAGTGGCCACCAAGAAGAGCAACCGCGCTTCTCTTTGTGATTACAGACATGTAATAATACTGAGTAAATCTGATAAACCCAATTACACCCCAAGAAGTCAGTCGCTTTGTAAGTCCTCCGACCGGGTTACCATCTTGAATTGCTTCCAAAAGCTCAATGATTTGAGGATGAGAGTACACGGTATCATCTTGAGTTAATGACAATACCCCCTGGTCAGCTGTCAAATCAATCTTTAAGACCCGAAAACGCGTGTCATTGATGTTGGAGCCAATAAGATAAAACCTTGTCTTCGTTTCATATAATGTATATTTGCACATTCGATCAAGAGTAACGTCGTTGTTTGACTCTCCGTCGGCTTGACTCTCGTCATCTGCGAATCCATCACTCAAATCGTCATCCTCTGGTGCCGACTTATCAGGAATACCGTCATGAGCCTCATCCTTTGCAAACTCTGCTACTGGATTTTCCACAGTCTGAGGCCTGCTATTAGCGAAATTCAGGAAAGGTATCGTCGTTGAACCAGTCTTCTGCGGTAGAGGCGATGTAACAGCGGTCTTATAGGATACATCTGAGGTTGATCCTGTGCCGCCTTCGTGCCCAGACATCGTCGAGTAAACGAGTGCTGGATCCATTGAATCCATGATTAAAGAATTCACTGACCAGGTTACTTCCCGTGGATATGTTTCCTGGTCAATGGGGCAATGATATTGATATTCAGTAACGATAAGCAATCAAGGTTGTTTATTGACATTTAGATATGACCTGCAAGCTCACATTAAGGTTCTAATTAGACTTTATATATAAACACAAGCACCTCATTTATGTGTAAACAAGTATGAAGTGCTTAAGAAGGTTTAGTTCTTGGCCATAACAGCGGTTTTGCATTTAAAGTCATAAATAAGCAAGTTTATCTGTGACCTATCTTGACCTAACCAAAGGCAAGCTCTCCTCGTCCTCTCCGCCTATAAAGACTCCATCTGTGCTTTCTCTCAGAAAAATTTTCTACCTTGAGAAGGATTCCAGTTATAGTTCTGATAACTTGCTGGAATCTGACTTCATAATCTACAAAGGTGTCGGAATTGTCGGCGATTAATCGCCTGCGGGCATTTGTAAGTTGTCTTTCTTCGAATACTCTTTGTGCTACGTTATTCTGACTCGTTGATATAGTCGTCTGCTGCGGCCGCTGCTGCTCAGACGCAAGACCAATTGAACTCGGCAGGTTCTGCTTCTCGGAAGGAGTACACTGAAGAGCAATGGGAACAGAAGATGGATGATGTACGGGTTTCTAAATCGTAAGTAAACACTATTCTTGTTTGACCTCGGCATATCTTCTCATATCAACTCATTGTGATGATTGTAACTACAAGTTGGGAATCTCTCTGACAATTTCCTGGAGAAAAAAAATATTTACTTGATTTCTGATTTGATTGATTTGATTTGTTAAAAAAAACTTGGGCCGATGGATTCTGCGGAAAATTTTTTTGCTAACCGGAATGTATAGGAGTTTGAATGCTTTGGTTATGAACTACCTGATCATAGAAGGCTACCAGGCTGCTGCATCTAAATTTGCTCAGGAAGCAAATATATCATCTTCTGTTGCGCTGGATTCGATTGATGATCGTATCAAGATTCGTGCTGCTATCCATGCCGGCCATATCCAAGAGGCTATCGAGCGGATCAACGATCTTAACCCTGAGGTTTGTTTCTTGTTCTTTGTGCACGCTTTCATATATTTTAGAGATCACTCCAATCGTGTATGGCATAGCTATGATTAATTTGTTCATGCACCACACATAGTCATCTGTGATGAAAAAAAGAAACCTTCAGTCTTCAAAATGAGCTATTACATACACTTTGGATAGTCTTTCAGATACAATATCAGCACATTACTATTTCTTATAGATCTATTCTAACTTATGCATTACGTTTAGCTTCTCGATACGAATCCAGAATTGCATTTTGCTCTGCTGCGATTGCAGTTGATCGAGTTGATCCGCGAGTCGGCGGCTAGTCCTACTAGAGACATCACGCCGGCTTTAACGTTTGCTACCTCGCATCTTGCAAGCAGGGCTCAAAAGAATCCTGAGTTTCTTGCTGATCTTGAGCGGACTATGGCTCTGTTGTGCTTCAGCCCGGATAATTTAGTTCCTCAGCTGGCAGAACTTATGGATCCTGCCCTGCGTCGGCAGGTTGCTAATAAGGTCAACGAGGCTATATTAGAAGCTCAAGGAGTGATGCGCGAAGCAAAGATTCGTGGATTAGTTCGAGTTTGGGGATGGGCTGATAATGCTATACGACAAGAAAGAGGCGAAGTGCCTATTCTTAATTTGAAGAATCTTGCATAACTTGGCTATTTTGTATTTTACTTCTATAATTTTTTTAACTGGCGTGCATGTTCGGGATAAGGAGTAGTTAGGTTCTGTTTACAGGCGGGTTGGAAAGTGGAATCAGCGTGGGGTTTCGGTTTCTGTTTTGATATTCATCGGCGCCTAGGAATGGAGATTAGTGTTTGGCATATGCATAAATTATATTCATCATTAACATTATCTTTTCGCTTTGCTCATTGAAAATTCATTTACAGATGTGATTGCCTTGTTGCAGGTCGTAGCTATAGCAAATCCGCATATATAGATTCCAGAGCTTCAACAGCAGCTACAGTCTTAGCCCACTCCTTCTCTGCCTGCGGGTCTGTTACTGTTTTCTCTTTCAACAATGCCACTGTCTTTTTCAGCGTCTCTTTGATATCCTTCATATCTGCTCCGACATCATCTGACTCGGAAGCTCTTTTCCAAGCCATTAATAGACCTTTTAGGATTTGAAATCGGTATATTGCGATCCTCGGTGCAGTGTTATTAATAACTATATCAAGAGTATCAAGAGCGGTGAGTAATAGCGGAGGATATGCTGTAGCGAACGGATCTGACAGTATATTTGTCAAAATTTTCAGACTATTTTGTAGATGTGCCACAAAATACATGTCCATCTTCGATGCGACCACTCCTAGCTTTCGTACAAGAAGCTCTGCAATCTTCACTTGCTCGCCGCTAAGAGATAAGCTGTGATATATTCCGTCCACAAGTATCTGACTTAGACGTTTGGCGTACTTGAGTTTGTATTCGGGAGATTCTTGTATTGCTCTATTCTCTGTAGCTTTTAAAGGGTTAGATGTCGCTGTTTTCGATCCAACATCCTGAGCCAGGATCGAAGCTAAAGCAAAAAGAGCATCGTAAGATATGTCAAGAAACCTGATTGATTCTGATAATGTGATATTAGACGTTCCAAATGGAAGATATGATAAGCATGACATTAGTGATTGCCAAAATAATTCAGAGAGTCCACGGATGATAATAAACTGTGGCGATGTTTGAAGTAAGATCATACGCAATATTTGAACGGCGCGAATTTTATATGCAGGAGTGGGATCATCAAGGATTGCTAATGTGGGAGGGACAATTAAACCCCAACTATTAACCGTAAATTGCTTGTCCTGTGATTTCAATTAGCGTTTCTTCATCTCACGAAAACAGACAACATACTTCAGCTCGACTCAGCACAAAATATACCAGAGTAGCAGCATCGGGACGAAGTGCAGACCAAGATTTTGAATCGTCTGAATCAAACGATGATTCTAGTTCATGATCACGAGAGCTTGAGAGCGTGCCAATATCAGTCACTTGTTTCTTTTTTGAGTGCTGGAATACAGGTTTGATGATATCGGTAAGTATGGCCAGGCCAATCCGATCATAGTCAAAAGATGGACCGTATTGATCTAGCATTTTGCTAGCAAGTTTGGTTGAGTTCGATAGACACCATGGATCATCTTCTGAAATATATGAAGCTAATGTAACTATAAGGCCAGAATATTCTATTGTTTCAATGCTGGATATATATGCTGCCACTTGCTGTAATGCTTTGAGTAGGGCCTCGGCTGCGTGCTTGAATGCTTGCTGCTGCTTCCATTGAGTTTTGGATTCCGCTGCTCGCTCATTAGCCTGCTGTTTTTGAATTGTGTATCACTATTCTTACCAAAATTGTCTTCTACCCAAATCCATTTATATGATGGAGGTCTAAGCAAGCGGCAAATTGCTTCGAGCAGCTTTTTTGAATGCGATGACCATGCTTGTCCATTCAACTCGTGGGCCATGTCCTCTGTAACAAGCGCAAACAATGCCTCCACAAAATGTGCTCTAGCTGTAACCCGAGCCAATTCATGTTCACTTGTATTTTCTAATAAACTTAGTTGTTTCAAAGATAGTAATTGCTCAGGGTCCGTCTTTTGTACATAGGTCCGGATCCGCAGTCTGATATTCTGGTTAGCAATCGTAGTCTTGCTTGAATCATACTGGGCGTTACCCACCTGTCATCGTTTTTCAGTGCCTCATATCTGAGTATATTTGATCGCACTCCATTTACGTCCATTTTTAAAGCGATTCATCAGTCGAAACTGAAGCACAGAAGATTACCGCTGGAAAGAGCAAGACCCGGATTGATCTCATCGCATCAAAATGTTCATGAATTATAGGGTTAGCCAGCCTCGTACGATGCGGCTGAGTTGGAGTAGAAACACCTTCCTGATTTGGACACTGTGAAGACCAGGAAATGGTTTCGAATCGATTGTATTGCTAATTATTTTGTTATTATTTTTTAAGATGTATTTCAGATATTGATTTCAGTCGCTTACAAGTAAGTTTGAGAAGTGAAGTTAGAGGGTTAATTAACTACTACGCACTTCTAACCATCAGATCACCACCAACTCTTGATGCTAACTCGCAGAGTGCCAGCTACTTAGAATGCAAGCCCACAGCTGAAAACAATAACAATAACTATTCTACTCAATATCAATCAGTCTATTTCTCTCTAGCAAAAACAGTGCGCTGCCAAAAAGTGCGTGGTCGGCTACCCCGCGCTCGCTGCGCGCTATTCCGTAATAATTAATTTCTGTCACTCTTCATTTATTCTCTCGATCCGCCCGCGTCCAACTCTCTCACGTAGATGTCAGCTCTTTTGTTGAGCTGCTTTTGAATGTTTGTCGCTCTTGATATGGCAATCAATTTCTGTGTGGAGAGTATTTGAGCAAGAGGAACACGACGACATGCTACATCTTAATACTGTTAAACTACTTCAGTATCAGAAGGGCAAGCTGAAAGATCGTACGATGTTGCAAGATTGTTGTGCTGCTTAAAGAGCCCAGCCAGCACGAGTATACTGCTCATTTAAACAGCATACTAAACAAGAAACAAAGCAGCTGACAGATATAAATAGAAGGATGATTATAAGCAGTATCACCTGTCTCATATACCCTTACAAATATGTTGAACAGAG
Organism: [Lipomyces] yamanashiensis; assembly: GCA_030572775.1. Classification (NCBI taxonomy): domain Eukaryota; kingdom Fungi; phylum Ascomycota; class Lipomycetes; order Lipomycetales; family Lipomycetaceae; genus Myxozyma; species [Lipomyces] yamanashiensis. The sequence goes on from JAJMBS010000005.1 coordinate 138,766, forward strand.
CCAATCAAAGCACAGCTGGAAATTCGTCATACCTATCTTACCTATTCCACCATAGTCACTGCCAGTATTTCCTGCTCTTTTCAAACGATATTCACACGAGACCATGTGGGTCAACGAGCTTTTTGATATAATCGTGTCATCTGGTCACAAGATCGTTCAGCGTCCTGTCTATTGACTAATAATCAAGCACAACTGCTAAGGTCCTCGTTTGTTCAATGACGCTGTTGATAAGATCCTGATATTCTTAGCATACTGCTCCCGTTCTGTGCATACAATGACCAGTCCAACTGAAACTTCTCGTCTCTGTTGGTCTAGAGCATTAAATTAAACAACCAGAATGACACCAAGGTATCAGATATAACAATGACTAACAGATCATACTCTATCATGCCTTCCAACACTGCCAACAACTGGTACAATCAATTCTTTTCGGGAATCACTATGACGAACGCTTTCTTGGTATTCGTCGTGCCTGGGGCAGATATGAATTGCTTAATTGGGCCACTAAACTTTTCTTTAGGGCTCAAGTGGCAAGAACATTAGGTTTGAAGGTGATGCATAATTAGTGTGTGGCTATTCTGGTAACTATGCTCCAGCACTTTACTTATATAATCCTGTTTTCTTATACCCACTACAGCTATCACATATCAAGGCCTTTGTGCCTAGGAACAACCACCAACTCTAAACCATTTCGGACTGCTTATTGAAGTTCGGCGTTACACTTTGAGATAAACTTTCTGGGTTATCGAGCTCCTTTCGTCCTCGGGCAAGTGCACACTCTTCGCCTCTTCAGTATATCTACACGCCCCCTAAGCTTTTGTAGCTCGTGCATTTCGTCTTGTTGGCTGCTTTTTGCGCAGATTTCGGAGCGGACTTCGCACTCGCTGCTCCAGTATCTAAGCAGCTACTTGCTTGCTAATCTCCTGCGGCTTGCTGAGAAACAGTTCGGCTATCAGGTGGGACTTGTTCGCAGTTCAACATTGCGTACAGTTAGCTCCCGGAAGAGTCCCCTTCGCATAGGCCACATTCTGATTCTGGTGATTTACTTGATAATAGATAGGTGTTAATACCTCAATGAATTTGCTTCGTGCAGTGCATTATATCTCCGTGGTATCTGTATCGTGTTGGCTGAGTTGAGCTCCAAGATCCGTTATCGGGCCTCACATACAAATTCATATTCATCTCAATTCATAATTCCTCAACGGAAATTGTGACTCACATCATTTCAACAGAATGTCATTACAACCTAACCATTATGGCCCTGATGAGGCAGCAACCATGTTGCTGAATACCGGTATCGCGAAAGCCTACCAGCGGCTAGACCTCATGATATCGCGAAATTTCATCGGAGGAGCTTTAACGTCAGTCGGAGGCATGCTCACACTGTTAGTAAAAGGCGGATGCGATGGAATGTTGGAAAAGAACCCAGCAATTGTTAATCTTCTGGCGGGACTTGTCTTCCCCGTTGGTGCCGTAATGTCGACACTGACCGGAGGCGAACTCTCAACCGGAAATGTACTCTTTTTATCTGTCGCTCTTTTTCAGCGGAAAATTCCACTTTGGCGAGCACTATACTGTTTTGTAAGTTCAATTATCCAGGTGAAAACTATTTGGGACTAACTGGTACTCAGGTCGTCTCATTCTTTGCAAATTTGGCAGGATCCTTATTCTATCTGCTTATCGCACACTACGGTCATATTTTATCAGATGAGCCATACCGGAATGGTACAATAGTTTCTGCTCAAGAAAAGGTTTTGGATCCATCAGGCTCGACGGTGTTTGTTCGAGCTATAGGTGCAAACTGGCTTATTTGCATCGGCACATTCACAGCTCTACTATCTCGTACCGCAGTTGCTAAAGTCATTGCAATCTGGATCCCAATCTTTGTTTTCGTTGCTGTCGGTTTTGAAAACTCAGTTGCAAATATGTTTTTGGTTCCTATCGCGATGATCAATGGCGCACCCGTATCGGTAGGATTATTCATATGGAAGTCACTTATCTTATCAACTCTTGGAAACATAGTTGGAGGATTTTTCTTTGTTGCAGGTGCCTACTGGTACATCTACATATTCCCAAAAGCCGCTGCGGAAGACGAAGATAATTTGAGCGCGGGCAAAGCGCCAGGACCTCTTCTTCCAATAGTGGAGGGTCACAATCTCGAGCTTGATCCAGTTCTGACTCGTATCTTCACACGACAAACTACGCACAAACAATCTACTGCGCTATCGAATCATTCAGTAGAATCTTTCAATCGACGGAAATTTATGCAGGATAAACATTCCGCTAGTCACAGCAGCGGCAGTGGCAGTGGCAGTGGTCCTGACGATCAGCCGATGGATGCTGATACTCCAGCGGCGAGATCGAGCACAGACGATGAGAAGACTGAGTAAAGCATAATACTCACATTTTTATGACGTTTTTAATGAGTTTGGTTTATCCCTTTTGTTTTTCATTACTATTTTTGTTTGCTCCGGTGTTTGTTTAGAATACTGATGCCGAAGTGTCAGACGCTCAAGGCAATTCTGGTTTTCTTTTGCATATATTTGCATTTTCTCGGTGGAATTCATTTTTTTACTTTTATTCTCTTTGATTATTAATTACGGTGTACCTGGTTTCAAAAATTTTTTTGTTTGAGTTTTCTATATTTTTCTATGCATTTTTTTAATTCTAGACGATGATCTGCGATTTCAGATGGGAAGAAGATGTATTAGAGCTGATGTATTTTGAACGAGACGCTGCATGAGTGTCTGTGTCATTACTTGTTAATAAATGAGCACAAAAGTCTTCTGAATATATCTATTGTAATTATAGTATCATTCTCAGTCTAGTTACTAATAAATTGCTGTGCTTTGTATGATTTAATGGCGGTCTGATATTGGACTCTTATTCGCGTGAGGGTTTAGTATTGAAGGAACTGGGTGGACTCTCATTCGCGTGAGGATTTAGGATTGAAGGGACTGGGAAGTCTCGAGACGCGCCCCGGAATCACGAATCAATACGCGCGTTTTTTTCTCAGCATTTTCCAGATAAAAATTTTAGATACTAATATATTTGATTTTTGGGCATAGCTTGTAGCTAAGAAAGACTTTCTGTACTGTCGATCTGGATTGATAACGTTCTGATGGCTACAATTGCCGGATCGTTTGGAAGTCGCTATCTGCTTCAGAAAATCCGAATCAGCAGTGTGACAAATGGAAGCCATGTGCGCAGTTTAGTGTTTGTCAATACTTTTACGAGTTTTAATGCCCAGTCTTTTGTGAATACGTGTCATAAATCCTGTCGGGTCGTGCAATTGCGTGCGCAGTTCTCGACATCTTCCTCGCGTCGAAATGAAAGCATTACAAAGACCTCGGCAAAGTCGACAGATGAGCTACGTGCCGAAGCGGATCAGATTATGAAAGGCGCACAAGATGTTTTGTTCCCAGTGTCTGACAAGAAAGCCGATGGATTGAGCAAAGAAGGGGATACCACCACTAGAGAGCAAAACACGTATGGCTCTAAAGAAGCAGATCGCTTAAAGAACCTGCCTTCTCAGATTGAAGCGCGACGGTCACAGCTAGCAAAGAGAATTTCATCGAAGATGGATGAACTACAGGCTGCCATTTTCATGGCTGGACGTACGATTAATGATATTACGGGATACAGTGAGATCGATGAGTTGAGACGGGCGATCGAGAAACAAGGTATGTAGTTGCGTCTAGATTGATATTGAGTACCCTAGCGCTAACAAATATATACACAGAGGCTGCATTGATATCAGCTAGGACGGAGGTCAAAGAAGCTAAAGATAACTACTCGGCAGCAATTGCGCGTCGATCCGCTTCCCAACGCGAAGTCAATGAACTCTTACAACGTAAACATGATTGGTCACCCAACGATCTCGAAAGGTTCACAAATTTATACCGGTCCGATCACGCTAACGAGCAAGATGAGTTGCAAGCGGGAGAACGACTTAGTAAAGCCGAGCACGCTGCAGACGAGGCTCAAGCTGAGCTAGGGCGATCGATTTTGACGAGATACCACGAGGAGCAGATCTGGTCCGACAAGATCCGCCGGGCGTCTACATATGGAACATGGGCTTTGATGGGGTTTAACGTTGTGTTGTTCATGGTTGTGCAGCTTGGTTTAGAACCATGGAAGCGACGAAGATTGGTTGGTTCGTTTGAGGAGAAAGTGAAAGACATGCTGGCGGAGCAAAACTTGCTTATATTGGATCCAGAGAAGACGAAAGATGATGCAAAGGATTTCGCCAGATCTAAAGACGGGCGACACGGTGTCGAAGACGTTATGGATATGCCCGAGGGTCTTCTTCCTGATAAAATTAGCCACCCCGCCATAACCGCATCGCACAAGGCCATTTCCGTGAAGAATTGGCAGGATGCATTGATTCTATTACGGGGACTAGTAATTGGAAAAGAGACCGATGGAACTCCAATATCCAATGAAGCGATATATGAATCAACGCGGAAAGAGCTGGCTATTTGGTCAGGAGCCAGTGCAGCGATTGGAGCGGTTACTACCGGATTGGTTATATTCATAGTGCGGCTAGCGACGTCGCCATGATCTGAGTAAGAGCAAGGAGATTAAAGGATCATAGATTATTGCATTAATGGTTATTCATTAGTTATATTATGATACATTGGATTATGAATGATGAAAATTGCATGCTAGCACAACTATTAAAACATTTCTATGCTCCTCTATCAAAAAACCCACAAAACGCCGCACACAACACAAACAGAGAAAAAATAAGATGCATATCATTCGGTTTATACCTGTACTTTTGTTGGCTGCTTCAACTCAGACTGGCATGACGATCTCTCATTTGGGAAGACCATTTGCATTTCAGCCTCGAAGCCTCTAAATACATCATCTTTAATAACAGAGAAATAGAAAGATACGATTGAGAGAAAAAATGATACCAAGACGACAGAAGTGCCTACAATTGCACTCAAAACTTTGAATCCTTCAATGTTGAGAATATATCCCAATTCCCGAGTGGCAAGCGCGTAAGTTCCCATAGGGAACGAAAGGCCCCACCATGCGATACCAAACATTCTCGGACGAAAGTAAATGCAAGCTGCGACTGCGATGACTAGCCAGAAAGTTGCAAGGCCAACCATGTACATAGCAACCGCAGATCCAATATATTGGAATACTGGGGCACGTCTTAGCGCAGGATAGTAACTCTCAGACAAGTAATCTTCAAGATTGACAGCGTTTACCAAGAAGCCATAGGCGCCTTGGCCTAATGGACCAACAGGTAGGAAGCAGCTAATCATTGCCTCTCTAGCAGGCATGTTGTGACTCAACAATCGCCAGGCGTAGACACCTGTGAAGAGAAAGGCGAGCAGCTCGCCGTTTCCCCAAATCACAGCCGTCAAGACGATCATATGCGGCCGCCAGTTCGACGGGAGATGCTCGACCAGAACGGATCCGGTGGTAGAGCAAACGACTAATGAGACGACTGGAAGCAAGATGATTGCGTTCAATCCGGCTGGTTGTTTGCGGTTGTGGGTGATGAACCCAACGAAGACTACTGCCCAGGCGCAGGTGATTGAGAGAGCGAAATCGACCCACCACAGAGCATAGCATACCCAGATGGCCTTGTCGCCGAAAATTCCGATAGTATCAGTAATGATAGATCCAAGACCCATAGGAAGACATCCCCAGAACATAGACTGCACAGGATGCAGGATAGAGTTCTTGAACGCGGTTGGGAAGATGATGAGGCGTAAAATAGTCATGATGGAAAAGAGAACAAAGAGAACAGATGCGAACCCCCAGAAAGCGATGCCGACGCGTCTTAGCCACTCGGCGGGAAAGGGATAGTTGACCAGAATACCTCCTGATATTCCGGTGCCCATGATCATTCCAAACCATCTAGTTCAAAAATATCAGAGACTGCACAACGAGAAGAAGAGAAAAACTACTCACCCCGGACTGAAGTGCTCGATTCGATAGAACATGTAGCCACGAAACCGGTCTTTGACCGAGCTGGCCGGTTCCATATCAGCTGTGCGGCGCTTCATAACAGTACGTAACCTCTTTGGACGTCTTCTACGCTCAAAAGCAGGACGAGCAGGAGTGAAGAGCTGCGTTGGGAGAAAAACACGAGGCGGTGCGGAACCATTAACTTTTATAGACTGTGGCAATTTCAGGGTATGGGTGGCGCATGCTATGTGGCGGCTATAGGTTTAGTAGGCGGAGTTAAGGCTGTGGTGGCCGTGACTGCTGCGGATGCGCCACGCCGACGTGGCTTGCGATGGTGCCCAGCAACTGGTGAACGAGTCCATTACGGGAAAAGCGGGTATCGAGGACACGATAAGAAGAGCAGATAGGAGGAGTTTTTGCTACTCCTTAGTGCTGCAGTAGATTCTGGTGTCTGTTGTGCGATTGTTGTTTGAGTGTTCTTCGTCCGCCACATGCGCCTCGTCACTTGTCTTCGCTGCTCGTTGTTTCTGTGTGAATGAATTTAGCACGTGACCTGGCTCATACTGCGAACTGTTCTCTTATCCGCCTGCTTCATGTCCTTGCTCTGCGCTCAGCACAACAATACCTATTCACAGTTTTTATCTAGACCATTTTCAAGCACAGCTTGCTAGCAGTAAACTGCTCACTCGACGGCTAACTGCCTGCGCCGGACGGGCATTCAGTCAGCCACCACAAGCCTGCTTCTCAGGGGTAAGAAATACCCTAAGCCAAAGATTTGGATGGCGCGCGACCGCGGTTCGACTCAGACTGATAAGCCAAATCTGGCTAATCGGAAAAACAGCGAATGCGATACGCCATCATCTTGATCCTTATTATAAGTAATGGGATCATATATCACATCTACAGAAATACAGCAAGCTTGAGTTTACAATTGCATTTTATTGTATTAATATCACAACACGCATGATGCTGCCAACGGGTATCACAAAATTAGGATATACACAACCCTCCTAACTCCACCAGAAAACTAGAACATATTCTCCTGCACAGTACCTCTGTACCAAGCCTCAGGGACATAATCATAGGGCTTCAACGCCACAGAAGATCCAACCCATGGTAAATAAGAATGCGTCGGAGCCGTCGCAAACTCCTCAGGCCTTTCATTAGGAAATGTTTTCGTCACCACAAGCTGCACCAGGAGCATTCCATCGCCATGAGGATCCTCGTACGATACCACTTGCGCATGCCATCTTCTCGCATCCGTAATTAACATCACATCGGAATTGATAGCAAAGGGTATCGATTGCAAATACACGAGCGGATTGGTATTATAACGCTCGCGAAAGTTCATCTGAATCATAACCCGATCAATATTATACTCTCTTTTGATCTTGGGCGTGCCAGTAGGTATTCTGTTGAGCTGCACAATAAACGGACTCAATAGCGAGTTCAAAGTAGTAGCACTGTAGTCAAAGCGGGTATCACGAACACTAACATATCCAGCCTCTCCCTCACATAGTTCTCTGACATATCTGCCATCCAGATCGCGAATCGCGTTGATCCAGAACTGGCGGGCGACATGTCGTCTCTGGCACACTCGGTCCTGAAACACAAACTGCAACTCTCGATTGAGCTCGCCGCGATCGACTTGAACTAGAAATTCGAGGTCGCCTGCGTTCTCTCTGAACTCTGATACTACGCGCGCAATCACTTTGGGTGTTGAGTCCTCTGACGGTGGCATTAGCTTTATTACATTGCGCTCGGTCGAGAGCCGCAAGTCCTCGGGATCAGCAATGGTCTTGTAGACAGTGCGAGCATGTGCATACATGCTAACGAACGAAAGAAAGCCCGTCATATCAACAGAAGTAGCTTTAGTAAAGCGCACCAGACTGATCATCTGCGGACTAACGGCATCGCGAAGATTGCTCGCAATCGGAGGCAACGATGCATCATGGGTCGCAATGCGCTGGCTAATATGACAGAAAGGATACAACACTTCCTTGATCTTTGTTGCGATGGCAGTGAATTCGATATTTCCCTCAGCCATCAGGACCACTTTTCTGCGCTGCGTCGCCGCAGTCACAATCATATCTTCCCAATGTGGCTCTCCAAGATAGATAAGCAGGATCATTGGATTGTAATCTGTGATTAGACCGACTCGACAGTAATAGTCGAGAGGCATCATACTTGGAGACATGTAGTGGATACGGTTCACAGCATTGCGGTAGATATCGGTACTCTGGTAGCGCGCAAATCGATGGAAGACAGCATGAGCTCCAATGGTGATCGACGCGGCATGGTTGGTAAAAGTACCAAGCTCATATTCCAAGAGCTTTGGCGTAAGGTTAAGCCTATATCCGGCTGAGTAGTCAAAACTATTCTGCGGTGACATGGACGAGCTCATTGATGGCGGAGAACTGTGGTCGTCAGATGGACTTCCTTCAGATCCTGCATGAGCAGGTAAAGACGCAGTAGAAGACATGGCAGTCTCATCACTGCCATGTTCAGCTATATGTTGCCAAACACCGTTGTTGCCTCCGTTTGTAGGAGAAGTGCCACTGCTAGGCTGGATGTCCTGGTACTCAACATGAGAGAAACTAGGAATAATATCCATAACCTCGGCCGGCATCTGAGCGGGAAGAGAAGAATAGGTCATCGCAAACGACAAAATGCTGATAAAATTTGGTCTGGATGTTGAGTACTTGTTTGGTCCCTTAAGAGTATTCGCGAAGGCTGGGATAGATTGCTGCGCCGGCAAAGTATTCACTCGCGACGCCCAGGTTGGCTGTCTCGGAGTTGTAGAACTGCAACTTGCTTTGCGGCAAGGTCCGCTACCAACAGGTCCAAACGCAGAGTTATTAAAAGGCATCCTAGGAGCTCTTGCAAGCTCGTTGAGGTTTGCGTCAGGATCAACGATAACCGGGCGGTAAGGCTCGGATTCGGGGCGATTGGGATTCATCATTGGCTGAGATAAGTATACAGATTGCGGTTTCGAGTCGTATATTTGATTCTGCTATTTCAAAAACTAAGCAGTGTAGATAACTATATATGTGGGAGATACAAATATAGAAGATGTATACAGTTGCTAAAGTTGATAGATGTTTGGGATTTCGATTTAGACTGCGCGTGCGAAGCGAGGCTTATATAGAGAACAAAGGCCCACATGAACAAGGAGAGAGCCAACAAGGAATGCCGCCTCCTAAAAAGGTGCTTTTGTCGGATACTTTAACTCTTATCACACTTTTGTTTGGACCTCCTTGTTTAAATAGGTCTTGTAATTGCGGGAATGCACGTGGGCGTGGAGCACGTTAAGTCCTCTTGTTCGCCCACGCGAACATCAGCATATTATGAGACTTGAATCGTTTAAGTAGTTTATTGCCCGTGAATCCAATATAAACATTACAAATCCTCCTATGTTCCGTCTAAATGCCTGTCAACAGCAACCTCAGCTATGTCTCCTTCTTCTTCAACAATCCCTTCATCATGTCGAACGAATTTCCATCAGGCTGCAAAGTATACTTCCGACCTGTAGGTCGTCCATCGAAGCCCATCTCTTCCACACGCAGCATACCGTAGTCCATCGAAATACCCTTAATAACCGCGCTGGTGCCGCCATACATATCAAGCTTGACTGTAGCATTTGTGTGTAGCCATCTGGAGTAGTAGAGCTGCTCAAAGGGGCTAAATCCGTGGAGCTTGAAGGTATTGTACATGCTCTCAAAGTAACGCATGATTCTGGCAAACAGGATCTCGACTCTAAACGGTGTGATTGCCGAGGTAGCTGCCTTACGTCTCTTCTCGTTCAAAGCAGCGACAAGGAGGTTAAGAGAAGTAGACGGTGCTTCGTTCGCGGCATTGATACCACAACCAACAACCAGTAGGTACTCATTGTCAATGTAGTTACTGTTCACGAGAACACCTGCAAGTTTGAGATACTCAGGCGGTAAATCTTTCTCATGGTGAGCAACTGCCTCGTCATAAGCCGGGTTACGCGCATACACATCATTGGGCCATTTCAATCGGACGTCTAAAGCTTCACAGCCAGGTCCGTAAGCGTGGATAGCTTCAACGATAGCTAGCGAGGCGATGTACTGGATAAACACCAATGGCGCAATATTCTGTGCAGCTACTGGATGTCTGATCACGATTGAAAAGGCAAGAAGGCCAATAGGCGATACCCAAACATTACCGCCCCGACCACGACCGGCGACTTGAACTGTAGCAGTGTTTGTGAATCCGGTAGGTAAGTGTCGCAGTAAACTGATATTACGGTCAAGCATTGTCGAGGTAGAGGTGACTACTTCGGCGTATTGAATGACTGAGCCGAAGGTTTGCCTGGCTGATCCTGGTGGCACTAATTCCTTGTAGTAAAGCGCATGATCAAAGTATGGTGTTTCGCTATGAGAAGGAAATGCTCTGGTAGGCTCGTTTTCGTGGAAATAGACAACGCTGTTCTTAACCACTTTATTCAAATCCGCAGATTCCGCGTCAGCTTCTTCTGGCTGCCGTTTGTCTTCGGGAAGTTCGTCTGCAATCGCGTTCATGTTGAATACAGAATCAGCAGCGTTTGAAAAGACAAATGTATCATTTTCGCCGACATGCTTGTAATGTGCGTTCTCTCCAGAATCTGCGTGCACCGCAACAGGTTGTAAGAACCCTTCGTCTTTCTTAAAAGAAGACCAAATGCCGTCAATATCCTCCTTATACGCAGTTGTCATGTATAAAGTAGTTGGCAAAGGCGGTGAATCCTGTGTGACCTTGGTATTAACCTTCAATCCTAGCTTCAAGAGTAATGCCTTTAAAAACTCGACTCGTTTATGGTTATCGGCTAATAAACGCTGCACAAGGTCCCCGTAAAACGGAGGCATCGTAGGATCTGTTTTCCTTAAGCGTTTTGGAGAGAATTCAGGATGAGGACCAGTCAAGATTGCTGCGCCTTCGCCGTTCTTGATATACACTACAGCAGCATCACCTCCGGAGACCTGGAGTGGTTCACAATAACGCGCAAGGACAGTCACATTCTTACTCGCAAAAGAATCTGCATCGACAAAAACTCCACCTCCGTTATAGTAAGATGAAAAGACAAAATCCTCGCCTTCCTCGGTTATCGGGCTATTTTCATCAGTCTCGAGACCAGGCAATGCGTCTTTCTCGACCTTGATTTTCGCTGCGCGCGCTCCTGATTCAGAGTCATACACAAACCCAGGAAATGCAGTTCCCCGAGCGGTTCCGGGGTAGAGCTTTAATTGGCGCGGGCCTACAACCGCATACGCCGGGTTCCGCTCTTCGAATTCGACGCGTGACGAGCCAAAATATCCACCGGCGCAAAACCCAATAAACGCACCACCGCGACGGACAAAGGCTGAGATCTTTGCTGTGCCGGGACCATCAAGTGCGCGACAGTACGGAAGGTCAGCGCCGCCGGGGAAGGCAATTAGTGAGGTAGAGTTCTGCCAGGGATCAGAGAGAAGAGCTGGGGCGTCGATATTGATCACGGCGTAATTGGGAGAAAGAAGTGAACGTAAGGCGGCGGTGCATTGTGCCACGGACTCTATAGTAGTTCCCGGACCGTTATACACAAGCACATTCATAGCAGCTGATTTCAAACGTGGAAGAGAACGAAGAATTGTGAGCGGCAGTAGATTTTGTGCGAGAACTGTGGTGATGGCGGTTGGGCGGAGAGCTGCGGAACGGTTGTCGTTGGGGAAGTGAGTAAATCAGTGTTACCCCTGAGTTTGCTGTCTTAGTAATTGTTTATTCAGCCAGTGACAATATTTGGACGTCCTGTTGTTCAGATACCTGAGCCATGACCAGCAAAGTATTATGATAATATTGAATTATATATTGTATATTGTCTATTGTATAATGTCTATAGTATCATAATTCTATAACGTCAGCATCTACACCTATCGCCATTGTGAAATCGTTTAGATAATCGTGTCAATCAACATCCGGCTTAGTAGTACTTTCCCTTAAGAGCCTCGGCGTAAGGGTAATCGGCATATCCAATGGGGCTCTTGGGAAGGTAGAAGTTGTCGCGATCGTAAGGAGTCAAAGCAATGCCCTCCTTGACTTTAGCAGTGAGATCCGGGTTAGAAATGAAGTATCTGCCGAAAGCAACAAGCGCGTTATCGTGCTCCTCGGCATACTGCAAAGCAGACTCGGGGGTGAAGCCGCCAGCAGCCATCCAAACGCCGGACCAGAGCTTGCGGTAAACTTCTGACGTCTCGCTGTCTTTGGCGACACGGTCAACGTTTCCAGAGACACGAGGCTCGACGACATGGAGGTAAGCGAGCTTGGGGTGCTTCGCTTCGAGCTGTGAAATGACGTAGGAAAAAGTTGGGTAGGGATCAGACATGCCCATTCCTTGGAACTGGTTGAAAGGCGAGAGACGGATCGCGGTCTTGTCGTCGCCAATTGCAGCAGCGACCTTGTCGACGATGTTGAGCGCGAAGCGGGCACGGTTCTCGACAGAGCCACCGTAGATGTCGGTACGTTTGTTGGAGATATCTTCGAGAAACTGGTCGACAAGGTATCCGTGGGCACCGTGGATTTCGATACCGTCGAAACCAGCCGCAATTGCGTTTTTGGCCGCAACGGCGTAGGCATCTTCGTACTGGAGAATTTCGTCGATGGTCAAAGACCGAGGAACACTCTCAACGCTGTCGTCCTTGAGAGGACTGGCACCGACAACGTCAGCAATTTTGTTACCGGGATTGACACGACCGAGACACCACATTTGGAGAAAGATGAATCCTTTCTTCGCGTGGACGGCGTCGGTGACCTTCTTCCAGGCTGCGATTTGAGCGTCAGTGAAGATACCAGGGACATTGTCGTATCCACCGGTGAATGGAGCAACATCAGTCGCCTCAGCAATGAGAAGAGTTCCGGGAAGAATGCAGCGAGAGGCGTAGTGCTCGGGCATGAGGTCTGCTATCGGGCTGCCGTCGTCTTCGTTACGGAAACGAGTGAGAGGAGCCATGACGATACGGTTCAGGAGCTCCATCTCGCCGACCTTGAGGGGTTCGAAAAGGGCGGGCATGCTGATAGGATAGGTTATGTGAGAGTGGGATTAGAGATGGAGATGGAGAAGACGATGAAGAGGCCAATTGACGAGAAAATGAGATTATATATCTTCGAGGCGCCCGAGAGGGCTGATAATCGCGATTTGTCGTTAGGGCTGCTGATTAATGGAGGAGAGGATAATAGTAAGAGATGAGTAAGAAGTGTCTGCGAGGATGGCAAGATTGGATTACTTTACCAGGTACAGATATTTTATAAAATCAATGGTAAAAGATTGGGATGTATTGAAGATTAGTGATGCAGATTGTAGAGGAATGGAGACTTGATGAGGAATATTAGTAAGTGGTGTTAGTTTAGATTGTTTGAGTGTATAGTTTCAGAACGAGTGAGGGGTCAACTAACTCAACTTTCAATAGTTTGGTTGAGATTGGGAGTGAGTTTTAGTTTGAGTGAGTTAGTGAATTAGTGAGTTAGTGAATTAGTGAATTAGTGAATTAGTGAATTAGTGGGTCAATGTGCCAGGGCAGAGAAGGGAATGCGCTGCTTAATTGCAGGAGAGCTGAGGATAGTTATTGTAACGACTGAAATGACTGAAGACTGGCTTGTTGAAGTTGATATGTTCTATGTTGAATCAATTTCACTATAAAATCGTTTAATTATAGTAATCCCACCACAATAATGGCTAATTCAGCCCGGCCGATCCGGCCAAGCCAACCAGAGGCCGCTACAAAAGCTACATTGCAAAGGGGGCTTGTAACCAGAAAAAGTGTTTGTTGAGAGTAAACAAAGCAGGTTGCGAGCGTAGTCTGTGTCACTGCTGTGCGATTGTGCGTGTTTGGCCAATCGCAGGGCGACCTACGCGCTGTCGTATCAACGACTCGCAAATGATGTGCATAGTCATACGCATAGTAGCGTAGCATATAGCATATAGCTGGCAGCCAATGCAAACAATACTTTGCTGCTATTAGAATTACATCTGCAATCTATTATTATTATCATACTATAATACAATAATAAAAGAGTACAATACTACAATACAAGCCATGATCTGCGCCCTGAAAAATATTTGCTATCGATCCCTGCATAACCGTCACTTCTTATAAACATTTCCACCTTAACAACGTAGTTCTTAGTGGCATCGGCCGCTGCTCTCCGCCGCACTCCGCTCTGTATTTAACCAACCGGCGCCGCCTGGTCCGACTCTCGTCTCCTCCTCGTCTTCATCTATCAAGCACTCCCTGCTCTCCCTTCTCTTTCTCTGTCTTCTACACTCCTCCATCATGATCTTCAACGAACAGGCTTCCTCTACCCTTGAGTGGCTTTCCCGCCTTGACACCCAGGAGGCTCCTCCTCGCAACTTCCGTCGCACTTGCATCATTGGAACGATCGGTGCGTCACTCACCGACCCCTCCTCCTCTCCCTTCCTCTCCTCATTCTAACTCCTTCTCGCAGGCCCCAAGACTAACTCCGTCGAGAAGATCAACTCCCTTCGCACTGGTATGTCTCCTATTCTTCATCCGTGACTTTCACGGCCTCGCTCCGCACTGCTCGGCCATGTCACCGGCGGCGCCATGTAAAAATCTGAGCCGCACGACTGACAAGTTTTTCCTTCCTCGACTTTTAGCCGGCCTTAACATCGTCCGCATGAACTTCTCCCATGGCTCATATGAGTACCATCAGTCCGTCATCGACAATGCCCGTGCCGCTGAGGCTGCTCAGGTTGGCAGACCCCTCGCCATCGCCCTTGATACCAAGGGCCCTGAGATCCGTACTGGCTCCACCGTCGACGACGCTGATATCCCCATCTCGGCAGGCACCAAGATGATCATCACCACTGACGTCGCCTACAAGGACAAGTGCGACAACACCATCATGTACCTCGACTATGCAAACATTACTAAGGTCATCGAGCCTGGCCGCATCATCTTCGTCGACGACGGTGTCTTGTCCTTCAAGGTCGACTCTATCGCGGACGAGAAGACCCTCAACGTCACCTGCCTCAACAACGGCAAGATCTCCTCCCACAAGGGTGTCAATCTTCCCTCCACCGACGTTGACCTTCCTCCTCTTTCTGAGAAGGACAAGGCTGACTTGCTCTTCGGTGTCAAGAACAAAGTCCACATGGTCTTTGCTTCCTTCATCCGTCAGGGATCTGACATCACCGCCATCCGTGAGGTTCTCGGAGAGGAAGGTAAGGAGATCCAGATCATCGCCAAGATTGAGAACCAGCAGGGTCTCAACAACTTTGACGATATCCTCAAGGAGACCGACGGTGTCATGGTTGCCCGTGGTGATCTTGGTATCGAGATCCCCGCCTCTGAAGTCTTCATCGCCCAGAAGATGATGATCGCCAAATGCAACCTTGCTGGCAAGCCTGTCATTTGCGCCACTCAGATGCTCGATTCCATGACCTACAACCCGCGTCCCACACGTGCCGAGGTTTCTGATGTCGGAAATGCTGTCCTTGACGGTGCTGACTGCGTCATGCTTTCTGGCGAGACCGCCAAGGGTTCATATCCTGCTGAGGCCGTCCAGATGATGCATGAGACCTGTCTCCTCGCCGAGATGGCCATCTGCTACCCTCCCCTTTTCAACGAGCTGCGCCAGCTTACTCCTCGTCCCACTGACACCGTCGAGACCATCGCTGTCTCCGCTGTCTCTGCTTCGTTCGAGCAGCAGGCTAAGGCCATCATCGTCCTCTCGACCTCCGGCACTACCGCCCGTCTCTGCTCCAAGTACCGTCCCACTTGCCCCATCCTCATGGTTACCCGTAACCCCGTCTCCGCCCGCTACTCTCATTTATACCGTGGCGTCTACCCCTTCGTCTACCACGGTGTCAAGCAGACCGATGCCGCCAAGTGGTCTCAGGACGTTGAGCAGCGTCTCAAGTGGGGAATGGACCAGGCTGTTGAACTTGGAATTCTCCAGCGCGGTGATGCCGTCATTGCCATCCAGGGATGGACCGGTGGTCTTGGCCACACCAACACTCTCCGTGTTTTGGAGTGTGTCTAAATGCGATCGTTTCTTAACTAGAGTGTCAGCAGCGAGTCTCCTGATACAAGAGAAAATGATAAAGACGAGGTTAAGCTTTCTAAGACAAAATGGGATCTGAAGTGCTCGGCAAGTTGATTGCACGCGTTGCATGGATAGACTCGCGACAAAAGATGTTGATAGATATTGGTTTTGAAAATTTTATACAGTCTGACGAGGAAGTAGAGAGGAGGGTCCTGCTGGTCGGGGTTTCATCTGCTTTTCTAAATGTCGGCGTTTTGTTTCTACTTATTTTTCATATATAATAATTTATTATATTTGTTCTTTTCTTTTAATAGCTATGTACAAATTATGCTCTAGTAATCAACTGCTCTTTGCCTTTCTATGTAGATGATAAACCGCTAACGCAGCATCAGTTGCCTCACTGGGACTGCCGACGAGGGGATCCGCGCCACTCTGCGTCTTTGGAAACGCAATAACATCACGAATCGAGTCCGTACCAACGATCATAGCGCACAATCTATCGAATCCGAGGGCCAGACCAGCATGAGGCGGACATCCCATTCCCAACGCAGTAAGCAAATGCGTGAACGGATTAAGCGGTTGAGGTGCGTGCGGGTCAGTTGGGATATTCGGGATACGAAGGATTTTAGCGAGGATCAGGCGTTGGAGTAGGGAGTCGTGGATACGAGCTGAGCCGCCGCCTACTTCGACGCCGTTGAGGACAAAGTCGTAGTGTTGGCCGATGACTGTGCGAGGGTTTACTTGTTTGTCGGAGGCGATTGCGGTTGTCACTTGATCGAGGGAGTCTAGTGATGGCATGGTGAATGGGTGATGCGTAGCTGTTAGGCTGTCATAGTCGAATTCGATGTGACCGTCCACCAGCAGTTCTTTTTCAACAGGTGTGAACAGAGGAAAGTCGACAACCCAGAGCGGAGCAAAAGTGTCAGAGCCATGGATTCCAGTCTCGTAGAGGATCTGTAATCGTTGTCGACCGAGGGGAGTCGGGTTTTCAAAAGGCATCGTTTGTCGTGTGCAGGCATAGATCATGTCGCCGGGTTGGATATTGTATTCAGACACGATTTTGTTTGCGATCGAGGTGATATCTTCTTGAGAGGTGAATTCGAGACCAAACTTCTCCGAGCAAGTTCGTAACCATTCGGAAGCTTGATTCTGCTCAGACAGTTGATAAGCAATAGGTGTGCGCAGCGTCGGATACGCATCAGGCGGCGAGGCCAGTTTGATTTCAGCAGGATCACCATCGCTAGGGCGATACACTAAAATCTCAAATACCGGATAATCCTCGTGGATAGTCGCGGTTGCGTAGTTAGTCAAATCAATGATCTGCATGCCGCCTCGAAGATCAGGTTTGTCGATTCCGAACTTTGACATTGCCTCTAGATAGGTCATTCGTGGAACCGGAGTAGTCAGCTCGACATCTTTGATATTCTTCCACAGCCGGATAATACATCGCTCAACAACATCCATCACATCCTGCGCGCCGGCAAATCCCATCTCCAGATCAACCTGCGTAAACTCTGGCTGTCTATCAGCGCGCAGATCCTCATCTCGAAAACACTTTGCAATCTGAAAATATCTGTGTACACCACCTGCCATCAGCAGCTGTTTGTACTGCTGAGGACTTTGCGGGAGTGCGTAAAATTTGCCTTCGTTTGCGCGGGACGGGACTAAAAACTCGCGCGCGCCTTCTGGGGTTGACCTGAACAGCAGTGGAGTTTCGACTTCAGTGAAGCCGTCTTCAGAGACAAATTGGTTGCGGATGGCCATTGCCACTTTGCTTCTAGTTGCGAGAGCGTGTTGTAGCTGTGGTGTTCGTAGTTGGAGATAGCGGTCTTTAGGGTCCCATTCTTTGGCTTCGCGGACTTGCGACGCAAGATCGTGTGGATTGTTTAAAGGAGTGATCGCAGTGACTTGAACTTCGTATTTATCCGTGCCTTGATGTTTTGAAATCGTTCCTTCGACGCAAACCGGTGTCTCCTGTTTCATTTTCGACAGAAAGTTCCCGGTATCTTCGTTTTCTCTGCCTGATCGAAACTGCACTAACTGGATAGTCGAATACTCGCCCGCATCAGAAACGTCAAACTGCACTCCACGCAAAATAGCAAACGTAAGTTTCTTCGACAATTTCCTAGGCGCAGCATCAATCCATCCGTGTAAAACGATCGTTGGAGAGTTGATCGTTTTGTCCGCAATTGACGCTGAGATCGAGGGATCTTTGTACAGCTGCGCGATTGAATGCGTTGCTTTCTTGAACCGGACTACATACGAAACGTCAGCACACATCTCTCGTATTCAAACCCACTCAAACGATACATCTCTCAGCAACCGCAGAGTCAAGCTTCGTCTCAAACTTGCTCGTATCAGCGGACGTCGAATACTGCGCTCTTCGTCCACACATAACAGCTCTTCCGGGCTCTCCTCGTCGGCTCCACACCACACCAGCGCTCTCTCGCCAACTACACCGCAGTCCATCACCCACAGCACTCTTCAAAAACGCCGCTCTTTTCATTCTATAAACTCTTCGCGTTTGCGGCGCTTCTGAGCGGACTCGTAGGCTTTGAAAATTATAATCAGTATTTTCGACGAGCGACTCGGGATCGATAAAGTTCCCAGGTTGTATGCATCTGGTTAGGGCTTCTTTGAAGATCGAACACTGCACTGTCTACGAAGTGAATGACTACAGTATTGTTATAGTATAAAGATAAATATATTCAGTATAACGCCAAATGCCAAAAGAAATGCAAAAAGTAATCAAACACCCACCCTCGATGTGATCAATCAAAGACTGTCGTGCGTAGACCAGGACCAGTAATCCAGTCTCGCGCCATTGCTCACCAAGATCCCCTGTGTCGTCTCGCTCGTGTCATACATCTCTCTCGCGACGGCAGACGTTGATTTCTGGTCTAGGACCGCATCTGACCACTTTGCCACTCTCGGGATAATATCAAACTTGTGTTTGGTTAGTGGTGAATCTATTTGTACGCCTGACCAGATATTGTACAGTTTGACAGTACGCGATTGGTCTGCCACCGCTAGCATGTTTCCGTCATTTGAGATGTCAAAGGCGTGGTTGAAAACATAGTCGTTGGTGTATCCTTCATAGGTCATTACTGCTGTAGTGTATTGTTTTCTGTAGTTGACTTGGTTGCGTTTGCTGGGAGAGTATTGGAGATATTTGTTGTGTTTTTGTGGCGAGGGCGAGGGTGATGAGCATACGGGCTTGTTCTGTTGCATGTTTGTGGACCGTAAATCATACAAAGCAAGCTAACTCGTTAGCCATCACTTCAAAAAAAAAAAAAAAGTTAGAAACAAAAACTCACAGAATCCTCGAGCCCGCTGATCATGAAATAAGCATCACGAACAATCTTCATCTTTGAAATCGCCGACGGATGTCTCAGCAAAGTCGGATGTCGATGGCTACCGCCTCTAATACGCTCATTCTGCGTCGCAGGAACTCTGGTATCAAAGATTCGTACACCACCATCCCTCAATCCAGCTAGGAATACCTGTGGTTGCCAGTACTCGAGAGCAAAGACATCACTCGCAAGTTGATATTTTGCGGTAGGCACCATTCCATCTTGTTTCATGTGATAAGTCGAGATCAGCTCTGACCCTCCAATCGCCATATTCGTAGACTCATTACAAGCAGTGGAGCATCTTGGCGACGGACCCGCTCGAAATCTGTGAATCCGGTAGAGAGTAGAGTTTATGCTTTCAGATGGATGCGAGGATGTCCAGAGGGTTGCGTTGAAGTCGTCGCCAGATTCGCAT
This sequence comes from [Lipomyces] yamanashiensis, assembly GCA_030572775.1. Classification (NCBI taxonomy): domain Eukaryota; kingdom Fungi; phylum Ascomycota; class Lipomycetes; order Lipomycetales; family Lipomycetaceae; genus Myxozyma; species [Lipomyces] yamanashiensis. The sequence goes on from JAJMBS010000005.1 coordinate 158,506, forward strand.
TCCGCTGTGACGCTATTTTATTGTTAGTGAATAAATCATTGTTCAAGTAGATGGTACTTACACTCCAAATTTGTTGGTTCGTGTGATTGAGGTGATCTAGTTCGTTAGCATCATATCTCCAAAGTAGCAAAGGAAATCATACCGGTCCGCTAAACTCAGCAAAAGGTGTCGTCATATCCAACCTACATGTTGGCTCGTTCAAGCACCGTACTACCGAGTACTCTTTATATATCCCCGCTGAAGTACCGACCCACAGTTTATACTGTCCCTGGCTGTTCCGCTGGATATCCATACAAGTCACGCCTAAACTGTCAGTCCGCCCACTTCCCCACAACGTCGTCGTCCGTCTGAGTCCCGCACAAAATGCTCTTGCTTCCAACTCTCTTCGCGCCCCACGTGCAACTGCTCGTATGTTTCCCATCTCGGTGATATGAGGCAAGCTTAATAACGGCGAGTTATATATCTCGGCTGCAAGTTTGAGTCGTCTTGAATGGCCGAACGCGTGTGCCGGCGTCGATGCTGAGCTCAGAGTTTTCTTGATTCGGTGCCGTGGTGACATTTCTTTTCGTTCCTATCTTTTTGTTAATATTTGATTACAAGAGAAGAAGAAGGGATATGTACATCTCGCTCGGTTTTAATACGCTTGTTTACTTTGTCTGATGTGTAGAAGGAAGCAGCGCCTCCGCCTGCTGAGTTCGGTAAGAGTTTGAAATACTTGCGTTTCTCTTCATCTGTATTGATGTAAAGTCAGTTTTCAGCACAGAAATCTCATAAACTCAGTAGAAGCCTGATAAACTACAGAATGTTCAAATTTTCAGAGTCGGCAATTCCACGTCCACTATTTACAGTCAACACATACCATAATAAAATCCAGGAATTTCTAACGGCATCCTGGTCACCTTCTTCTCCTACTCTGTAACCTCAAGAGATTTCTCAGCAAGAAACCGCTGTATTCAAAGCACTTGATGGTTGACTTCAAGTCTTGTTTGTTTGTTGTTAGGAGTAGCTGCAGATGGTGGTAGCACTGACAGAACACAGTGCCTATTTAAGAACTTTGTATAGCGTCAATTGGGAGAATGGCTTATTTTGCCATAATAGTGTATGGTTAGGGTTTATGCCTAATATCCTAACCCGCAGTCAGAGATCCAAATGCGGAAGGATATTTGTATGCAGGATATAGATGGATATACTTATTGAGAGTATTCAATAATATGTTGGAAGTTGACGATAATTATGGTATATAATGCAAAGTAAATACTATGTAAGGAATCATGTGCGGAATAATACGTCGTATTTATACGATAATATATGTAATATATTAAATATTAGTATTTTCCCTGGTATTGCTCTGTTCAGTAAAGTGACATTCAGCAGGCAGTTGATCGTCTCCGCTCTTACTAGATTTCCACACTCAGGTCATCATCATTGACTGCTTCTTCTTGGCCCACAATCAAAACTTCCTCTATTCGGAACTGGCTGATCATGATGAGTGGACCTTCCTATGTCAATACCTCATCAATTTGGGTCTCTCTGGATATGATCTGTGGATCTTTCTACGTGCCGAACTCGGTGGTAGGAAGGTCATGAACTTGGTGAATCTCTTATAGTCAGATACAAGACTTTGTCAATGTCGCATGAAGAGGTTCTTTCTGTCCGTGGAGATTTATCTGACACCCTTGGAACTGAAAGTCTCTATTCCTCTTTTCGTCTCCCTAGTTTCGGTCGCCATACTCGCTCACAAAACTACTATTCGTAATACCGTGTCTCGCGACCTCCAGGCTCTACCGGAGAAGATTCTATCCGCTATTTCTCGGTCATCAATTGCCGGTATTTCTCTTTCAACATCAAAGTACGTGTTTACTTCTACGTCCGGTAATGACTCTACGCGGTCGGTTGCCTCTGAGCCGAAGCAGTCCCGCTAGACACCGGATTTGCCCAATTCCGTCTGCGCGACATGCAAACGTAATCACAAGACTAGAAACTGTCGTACGCAACCTGAAGTGGCCCAGCCTTGAATTGCACTCGCTGATTTAGATCGCGTCTCTTCAGATTATTCCTCGTCTTTCAACTTTGCCTCCGCCGCCAGCCACCATATCGTTAATGATGCTACCGCATGTAAAGTCTCTCGTTCCCTGCGACAGTGTCATCTCCGGTATTGGTGGTGATATACGTGTTACTGGCTCTGGTCGAGTACATTTTGTGTTTGAGAAATCCTCAGCTACTCTCGAGGAATGTCTTCTTGCTCCCGACGCACCTACCAATCTTAGCAGCATATATTGTATTGCTTTTGCCGGTGCTCGCATCACCATCGTCGACCGCTCTCTAATGGTTGAAGAGGAAATCGTCGGTACCTTGGTTTCTTCTGGTCTTTACAAAACCACTGCTTCTGTTGTGTTTCCGACGTATAAGTAATAATCGTGACTCCGACAACGACTTGGACATGGCATGCTTGTTTCGGACACATCAGTCCAGGCTTGCTCAAAACCGACGTCGCCCGTATGTATTCCCTTGTGTGGACGTGTCATCCAGTAATACACCTTTTCTTTGTGACACTTGTGCTCGTTCTAACGGCGTTAAAACAGTTCATACTAGTCCCACTGAGCGTGCTACGCAACATTTGATGTCTCTCCACATGGATCTATGTGGTCCTTTTTGGTACGACGACTTCTCCACCATACTTCCTGGTTATTGTCCCTCTTCAAGGAGGGTCCGAGAGCGAGTATAAAGAAGTCAATATATTGGCTTAAGAAGGGCACTGTGCTATTGATAAAGTACTATTCAGCAAATTAATGAGGAATTGGGAATTAGAGTGGACTTGCTGAGCCATGTGCAGCGGACTTGTAGACATTTTTCCAATTCAGTGTCATTCCCGCATCATCCCAGCGATTGAAATTATACAATACAGAATTAATATCAAACAAATAAACACATAAATATATTATAATAAGACGTTTGATCGACTACACAGCGCGAGAATTCAGTATATCTAAATCAAAACAGCATTACCCGGCCGACGCGACGCGTGCGACTGTCCCTTGGGAGTTTCGATGTTTTCCCGTGGTTACTGGCGATAAGGCATCTCTATCAACATCTACATATCATAATCGAGAATATTGAATAAATATGCAGGAGAATACAGCAGGAGACAAGTTAACTTCAGAGAAGTTTCTTCAATATGCGTATAAGAAGCAACGAGAAGAGGACTTTGTGTCTGCGATTATTCTGTATACGAAAGTGAGTATTTGATAGCGCGTTTATTTGCGATCGATGGTGATTAATGGTATAGGCGTTTACGATTTTGGAACGACAAAGTCAGAAAATTCCGATTATGCATTTAGATCAACGGGCGCTGTGTTATGAAGCTGAGAAGAAGTATGAAAAAGCATTGCAGGACGCGATGACGATTGTGCAGCAGGATAAGAGGAATATAAAAGGTTATCTACGCGCGGGAAAGGTGTATCAGTTAATGAAGGATGATTTGAGTGCACTTAAAGCTTATGAAGCTGGATTGAGGAGAGTAGATCCAAATGATAAGTTATTACGAGTATGTATTACGCCGCTCAGTTGCCGCTTGTGGGGTGGGATGCTAACCGGAGCAGGTTATGAAGCAAATGCATCGATCGGTGGCAGATCGGATAAAGTCACAATCAAACCCGCCAACTCCACAAAAAAAAGTGGTGAGAAAGTCGAGTATAGAAGGGTATGTGAGGCAAACATCAGATCACCGGCGGACAGTATCTCGCGAACAATCTCGTGAGCCATCCGATCAGTACTCTGAAAGCCGGCACAGCCGTAAAAATTCAGCAATTATTTCTTCAGGAAAATCTATGCAGACACAGCAACCAACAATAGACATAATGGAGCTTTTCCCGCTTGAGATTATCGAGATGATATTCGGGTACTGTTCATTTCTCGAGTTATCGCGACTACAAGCCGTCAGTCGTATCTGGCGCAATCGACTTACCAGCTCGCCGAGATTATGGACAAAAGTCGATCTACGAGCGTGTAAACGACAACTAGTCACAAAAACCATACTGAAAAGATGTTTAGAGTTATCAGACGGTAGCACGACAGAGTTATACCTTTATCGAATCTCACCTCGGCACTATGACAAAATAGCAGAAGTTATCAACGAAGGATGCGAAGCAAACCGTCTCTGTGTGCTATACGCTCAAGAGAGACTTGCTCTGTTTTCAGAACTTACTGATTGGACACGATTTACCGCATTGAAAAATTTACGGTTACATTCGAGCGCGGCGAATAATGTGATGTGGCCAATGGTTTGCGATAACAGATTTCCTAATTTAGAAGTTTTGCATTTCTATGGATCAGGGGAGTATATCCCTGTAGGCGAGACTGTGCAAAGTTCATGGAGCTATTTACGTGCGGGGAGTGAAGAGAGCATGCCAGTTGTTTGTGTGAATAAAAACATGCAGCGATTTGTGATTGATGGGAGTTCCTCGCCTATGATTCTCTCGGCAGAGTTTTACAAAATTCTTGAGTTGTGGCCGAATCTGCGCACTCTCTGGCTAATTCAATGCTATATTTCACCACAAAACTCGCGAGAGCGACTACAGCTACACGAAACATGTCCGCAGCTATTAGATTTGAATCTAGCGTATTCGCGGATGAAGAAGATTCCAATCTTACCGCCTACCTGCGAGAAACTTGTGTTGAGACATTGTAAAGGCGAAGGAGCATTGCCGCGACATTTGCAAATTGATGGGACGAATGTTGATGATGTTGATTCTCAAGCAAGTGAGGGCTTTGGCAGTCCTCCAGATGAGTATTCAAAGATAACGATATTGGATTTATCGTCTAGTACGACGCGTTTAACCGACGACGTATTGGCAGGAATCATTGATCGTATTGATGCCTCGCGTCTAACTCAAATTGATATCTCAAGTTGTCCAGGGATAACCGCCGTGGGCCTTCATGGGTTAATAGGCAAATTCGCAAATCTTCGACACATCTCAGTCGGTCACAACTGGTGGACTCGCGATCTCTCTCTCGCCCATCTACACTCTCTGAGAAATTTAGAATATCTTGATATCTCCGGTACTAGTGTCAAGTTCATCGGACTTTTACAGTTACTAGGTGGTCTTGACGACCGGGACAGTGCGGGAAAACGACTTAGTATGGTCGCTCTGACGAATCGCGTCAAGGGGATGTACACGATACCTGGACATCAGAAGATGGCAGGCCGAGTCAAGCTTAAGACGTTGGTGATGGACGGGTGCGAACAGGTGAATTTGGACTCGTCGGAGTGGATTCGGACATTAGGTATTTCGGTCTCGCATGATTTATCAGGGGTGTACGATTATTCCACAAAGAGGAGTAAAAGGAGGTAATACTACATTCTCATGGCAATTTTACTGTATTCTACAGTAGAAGGCAAAACTTTCAAGTGTTTGCAGAATGTAGTTCATATATCAAGAATGTACACTCCTCTGAATGTGCTGTAGAAATGAAATATGAAAAGTTTTACGGTAAGACTCAACAAATACTACTACGCATATTCAGAGGAGAAATCACAATTTTCTCATTTAGCTAATCAAATTTCAAATTTAATTGTATGAATGGCAAGAGATGATTAAGGTGTGGATTAAACTAGCCGCGTGAGTCTAATATCATGGTACTGTAAGTAGCTGTAGTCTTAATGAGTAATAACGCACTCAGCTTATATTCATTCCAAAATTCTAAAAAGTCACAGTTCGTGCGATTCGGTCAGTTTATTTGGTCGGTTACTTTGAATATGTGTAAGAGTTAGCGTAAAAATACAAAACGCGACGCGTTCAGTTAACAGTTAGTCAGCACTTTCATTCTAGGTTACTAATGTCTAGCAAACAAACAGTATGATCATGATATCTGCTTAATAGAGGTCTTTTGCGAAGTGATAACGCCGTCTATAAATATATAATCAATCAATCAATCAGTTTTATTTTTGAGCTCTTAGAATAGTGAGAGTAAGATATAATAGTATACTCAACTGAATATGCATAATTGATATAAAGAATACGCTATTTCAATGGGCAATTTGCGTTATCGTTCAATATCCATCAAGGGTGTCCTTTCAGGAGGATCTGGAGTGGTTTCAGGGGTTGTTTGCACGTGCTCGGAGTGAGATGTAGAAGTTTCTTTGTTATAATTTGCCAAAGGTCATGAAGTATTCGGTTTTCTCTTTTTGTTCATTTTGCTATTATCTCTTGTTTCTTAACCGCCAGTTGTCTATTATTTTGTGATTTCTTCTTACTCTTTGTATTCATTAGATTAGTAATCTGATTCCAGACTAATTGCCTTTTTTGATAAAAAAAATGCAACTGATTGAGTGAAATAAAGATGAATTAATTAGAGCTATAAACCGCACTCTAGATAACTTGACTCTTGGTGCAAACACACAATAGAGTACAAAGAACTCATGAGCACGCGAAGACGGCAGCACGCATAAGCACAGACAAAGAGTTTCCAGATGCAATTTAACTGAAAGAGGAACTTAGGAAACAACAGTATTTCAGGCACCGAACAGGTCAAGTCAAAGTCACTTTTGACACACACACACAAACACAACGATTTCTCTCTGACTGTTGCCGGAATCGGCCACCGAAACACAGACGTTGGTTGCTCGCCGACGACGACGCAGCTCACAGCGAATGAATCAGAATTTTGATTTGATTTTGAATTTGAATTTTTTTTTTTGCTTCAGAGTTACGAGTTGGTGGGTCGTGAACTCAATTTTCAGAGATGTTCACACATTTTTTGATAAGAGAATATAATACACTACTTTGCATAGTTGTGAATGAGATTGTTAGAGCGGTGGTAGTTGACTACAAAGACACAGAGCTTATCTTGGTAGCGCTGTCGTTGGCTGTCTATTTCCCTCAACAAAAGAAAACAGTCAAAAAACCAGTCAAGAACGCGCACCGCAGACGTAAAACATTTTCTATAAAACAGTAAACTGTCGATAACACTGCATCAATCCAGCACACGTGTGTGCGTGTGTGTGTGTTCGCACTACGGAGCTCGCCGACGATCCACCATCACAAAAACACAGCCAAGCTGGTCTGCAACACCAAGACTAAGTCAACTACCACAAACACACACAGCAAAGAAAAACCGCAAGATTGTACCCCGGCTTGGCCTTCTTTTTGACTGTACGTTTTACCCCTCTTCGCGCAATCAATTGAGCTGTAAAAAGCGCGAGAATTGCGGTGAATCTGATTGGCAGTGATCGACTGAAGTGGCGACCTGCAGCGACGAAGAGCGTATTCTGCTGACAACACTCACTCTTTGTTACTTGGTTCTTGTAGTAATAATAGAGATCAATTAGTATCAATTGCAATTGCAAATAAAATATAATGCAACTGTTTCTTAGTATAATCATATACATATACATCTACATAATCAAATACAATCCACATCTATCTTCCTCACAGATACCGGCACAAACTCACTACTCACTCACTCCCCGCCTAACCGGGTCAGATTCTTGCCTAATCCTTTTCCGCGCTCATCAAACGCCAGTCTAAACTCACTAAACAATGACTGCCTACTTATGTTATGCTTTTTATGCACATTAGTGAGGGGGTTTTTTGCCTCTCATGTCCTTTCCTCACTAACCTTCGTCGCTACTCTCCTCACTACTGCTCCTCCTCTCCATCACTAACTAATGCACCATACTCTCTATTCATAGTTATATTACACAATATTATTAAAAAATACACTCTAGAAACAAATAAGAAAAAGGAATGTCTTAATACTAATACTAAACACAAACACAAAAGGACGACAACGCTAACGGATATACCTTAACAAAAACAATGAATGTATATAATGAATGAATGTGAACCAAATCTTCTCCTTCTCTTCCCTCAAATCAAAAAACTCATATCCTATCTCAAATCCTTTCTCAATGCAAATACAAAAAAAAGGGCAACAAAACGAATATAGAGGAATTAAATTTTTCATTTCTTTCGGTATTCGATTATTAAAAAACAAAAATAGAAAATACACAAAAAAGCCAATTCCTTTTCACATTCTATTTTTCCTTCCCTATTTCACACATTAAAATTATATAAGAAGAACAACGCAATTCAAAAAAAAAAGGAATTAAAAAAAAAAAGACAACACGATAATATCTATCTAACCAAAAAAAAAAAAGCCTCACCAATAGTCATCGACAAAGCTTTATAATTAGTTGGCCTTCTCGTGCTGGGTCGAGACGCGCTGCATCGAGACCAAGAAGTCCTCCAGCGAACGCTGCTTGGGCTTCTCCTTAATGCTCTTTCCGTTCATCATACGGTCAAAGCCAACAGACTCAGACATAAGGTAGTAGGCACCTCCCATAATGCAGAAAATACCGAACGAGAAAATCCAGATACGGACAACAGCAACAATCGAAGTCTGGCCACCAACGAAGAATCCGAAGATACAGAAGATAGTAGAGATAACATCGACAATGAAGACGGCACCAGCAAGCTGCCACGAAGGAGCAGACGACCAGAAAGGTCCTGAAGCACGGGTGATGAAAATGAGCCAGTTCTCAGTAAGAGAAATCTGCAAGAACAAAACCTCATCACGGACACCAAAGTTCTGAATAATACCACGGCCGTGAACACCATGGGTGAAAGTGGTGGTGAGAGTAATCCACGAACCAATAGCAAGAATAACTCCGAGAACAACAGACATACCCCAAAGACGAGGCAAGTTCCACTTGACGGGCTTGGGAGCGTAAGGAGCGTTATCGTAAGCAATAGCAAGAGTAGCAACATCAGCGAAAATGGCAATGAAAACAATAAGCTCAATGTTAAGCGAGGTGTTAAGAATAGCAATCCAGAGACCAAGGAAAATTTCCAAGTGAAGAGACAAAGCGATACGGTAGACGACGTACGAGTACATACGGTGGAAAATCTGGCGGGAAGTCTTGAGAGCATCAATGATAGCGGACAAACCAGGAGCCAAGAAAACGATATCAGCAGCAGAACGAGCAGCATCAGAGGCACCCTCGACAGCAATACCAGTATCAGCACGCTTGAGCGAAGGAGCATCGTTAACACCATCACCAGTCATGGCAACAAGGTAACCACGCTGCTGCAAGATCTCGACGACATTGTACTTGTGCTGGGGGAAAACCTCAGCGAAACCATCAGCAGCCTCGACGAAATCGTAAACCTCAGATCCGGGCATATCACCACCGCCACCGAGACCGAGACGCTCGGCGTTGTAGACGTTAGTTCCGAGACCGAGCTGGCGCGAAGTCTCACGAGCAATACCAACGGCATCACCAGTCAACATCTTGATGGAAAGACCAAGGTTCTTGGCCTCGTTAATAGTCTTAGCAGTATCGTGACGAGGGGGGTCCATGCAAGGCATGATTCCGAGAATCTCCCAGTGACCCTCACCGCGGCGACGGGCAACACCAAGAGAACGGAAACCACGAGTAGCAAACTCAGCAACCTTGTTCTTGTAGTCGTTAAGGATATCCTCGGGAAGAGGGTGGTCCTCCTCGACGGTCTTCAAGACGAAAAGAGGAGCACCCTTGACACAGACAATGCGCTCACCAGCGGGCGACTCAACAACAGCGGTAACCTTCTTGGAGACAGGGTCGAAGGGGTGGAACTCAAGAACCTTGTACTTGGAGAGAGTGCTCTTGGCGCGAGGATAGAACTTGAGCGACTTGAGGAAAGCCTTGTCAATAGCATCGAGACCCTTTTTCTTGCGGGCAGCAGCCAAGCAGGCAGTAAGCATAAGGTCATCAGGCTCGACACCGGCGACGGTGTAGGGCTCAGAGAGAGAAAGCTTGTTCTTAGTCAAGGTACCGGTCTTGTCAGAGCAAAGAATCTCGACACCAGCGAGGGACTCAATGGCGGAAAGCTTCTGGACGATAGCCTGCTTCTCAGCAAGATAAGCGGCACCGACAGCCATGGTGGTGGTGACGACAGCGGGGAGACCGACGGGGACACCAATGACGGTGATACCGAGAGTGAAACGAAGGATATCAACAATAGGGTCAGTGCGGTAGAAAGCAGCAATCCAAACGACCATAAGAGTAGCAATAACGAGAACCAAAAGAATGGTACCAATACCGTTCAAAACCTCAGTGAAATGACCCTGGCCACCGGAAGCCTTGTTGACAAGGGCAGCGGCGCGACCGACGAAAGTGTTGTCACCAGTGGAAGTAATGACCATAAAGGCCTCACCACGCTTGACGGAGGAAGAAGCGTAACAGTTGTCACCGTGGTGCTTGTCGACAGCAAGGGACTCACCAGTGATGGCGGACTGATCGACCTGGAGGAAGCAGTCCTCGGTAACGAGACGACCGTCAGCGGGGATAATGGTACCCTCATCGACCTGTAGGATATCACCAGGGACGACTTCAGGGGCCTCAATCTCAACAATGGAACCGTTACGGATGACGGTAGCCTTAAGAGCAAGAGTCTTCTTCAACTCGTCGACAATGGAACCAGCCTGGAACTCCTGAACGAAACCGACGGCAGCGTTAAGCATGAGCAGACCGCAAATGACACCGAAATCGACCCAGTCCTCAAGACCAGCAGCCAAGACAGCGGCAGCCTATAAAGAAGAGAGAGATTAGCTAATGTAAGAAAAAACGTATGCTGACCAAAAAAACTGTAAAATAAAGTTTTGAAAGTAATTGCCGCATCGCAATTGAGTTGCGCCGCACAAACACAAACAAACACACCAAAATACAAGGAAAAAAGCACACAGAGAAAAAAGTCGCGAGATACACACCTCCATGACGAACTGAATGGGACCAACGAAGTACATGCAGAACTTCAAAATGAGGTTCTCCTTCTCCTCAGACATCTGGTTGAGACCGTATTTCTTTCTTCGGGCAGCAACCTCGTCAGTGGTAAGACCATAACGAGGGTCAGTCTGGAGAAGCTCCTCTGGGACGGGGCGAGCGGACTGGCCCTCCTCAACCTCATCGTCGTCGGCAAGCGGATCTCCGCCGTCCTCAGACTCGAGGTCAGCGATGAGCTGATCCATATCATCATCAGGCTCCTCGTCCTCGGGGACATCGGCAACCTTTTCCTTGGTTGGTTCGGTAGACATTGTGATAAAGTCCTAACGTGTGACGGGCGATACAGGACTTTGAAGTGTTGCTTCTGCTGGGGAGTCTTCTGCTGGCTGAAGAAGAGAAATGTCGAAGGACTGGGTAAGAGTACAGCGACAGGCAGCGGAAGGAACGGAGCACGAAGAAAAAGAAGAAGAAAGGAAAAAGGGAAGAACGAGGCAAGGCGCGGGAATATATACCAGTTCGCAGGCGGGCGGCAGCGACGGCAGCGCGAGTTGGACTGCGATTGGTCGACCCGGATGGCGGACCCGTGAGTCAAGAGAAAATGAATGACCCAGGTGGTATTGGTGGGCGACCCGCGTAGCAGGGGCTGGGTCAGTGCTATGTTTGTGTGTGTGTGTGTGTGTGTGTGTGTGTGAGAGTATGAGGGTGTGAGAGTGATAGTGGGTCTGTCACTGCGGATGCTCAGTGTATTCTGGTTGTTGCTGTCAGGACTGCACGCTGAGAAAATGAACATACACATGAGGATAAGCATGAATAAAGATACGATATCAACAATATAGTGAGTAGTTGTAGCCGCACCGGAGCGTTCGCAGAGACGCCGTCGGACCGCCGAGCAAGGGTCGTAAGAAGATGAATAGAACAACTATGTTATCTGTTTGTAGTCTGGTAGTGTGGTATCTGTTTAATGAGCTCAATTGTTTGTTGATGTGCTATCAATATGCGTAGACAACTACAACTTCATCTGCACAGCTTTCGTAGCGATATCTTACTGTACATCTGCTATTCTGATAGCAAACATGCTCTCAACTACACCCAGTCCATACGTGTAGTCCATACCTGCCGCTGCTTCCGCTCCTCACGTCTCATCGTATCTATCTTCGCTCACACAAAGACTATTCTTCTCCAGCTCTAAATGCAGTGCCATTATCCGTACGCCTCCGGGTCAGTCGGCTCTCGCCCGACTCAAAAGCCTGTTTTTTCTCTGTTTTCTTCCTTTTCATTTCCTCGTTTCTGTTCAGTGCGCCGCAACCGACAAAAGAGCTCGTTCATAGAGTTTTGTGGTCGTTGTCGCCGCCTCCGACTTTGCCGGATTGTGTTTAACGATTAAATAAAGACTTGGGTGTTTTGTATAATTATATCTACAAATCAGTGAAGACGTTATCGTGGTCGTTGCATTATTTGCCACTGTAATTCTGCTTGAATACTATGTTGCCACTGCAGTGCAGTGCAGTACTGCTGCCGCAGAAGCAGAACTGTTGGTGCTATGGCGACCAGAGATCAACACAATAGCAAGACCGATTAATAACATTCTTCATCCTGCCGTGTCTATGTGTATTTCCAACGTCGTCTATCAGTGCAGGCGGCGGGGTTGCGATTAGACATCGAGCTAGAGAGAGTACCCAGTCTAGTGCGCAGTTTGGCACAATATAAACATTGACCTCGGTCGCGTTGCTGTGGCGACCAGTGTGTTTATCTAAACAAACCATTCTGTAGCACTATACAATAGACTGCGGTACTATAGCAGGCCTACAGTACTATAGTTACGCTTGAATATGCCTGATAATACGATTTAAACAGATATAACTAGTCTGCTAATGTGACTCTGGTGGGTATGATTGATGGATTGATGGTTATTGTTATTGGTGCTTGCTGGAAGACTGGCTTGCATAGGCCTCTGCAGCGCTTCATATATCTGTATCTGTTCTTGTATGGAACTTGGTTATAATGTACTATCCATTTAGTTTCTATTTACAACTTATATTCTAGAATCTACATTTTTATATGAGTATCTTGAATTTCATGAATATAATATTCTACATAATGATGGTACGGTCTGTGACTGGTTGTGACCACGTGTAAGCTGCGTACTCTGACCCAATCACGCAACTCTAAATTTGAGAATTGAGTCAATCCGCTCGATTAAGACAAGACTATTATTGAACAGAAAGTGGTTGACATTGCTGTTTGTTGCAGTTCAGAAAACAAATACTGGATAACTATGTCTTTACTATTGTGATATAGTATGCAATTGTCATAGCTAAACATGTAATCAAGCATGCTGCCTTCTCACTATCAGCCAGCAGTCGCAAACAAGAACCCAAGCACTCTCTTTTCCTGTCCGAATCCGGCACTGCGCGAGACCAGCCGAGTTACCTAATCCGGACACACCTTGTCTTCATTATCTTCACTCACTCCACTCTGTTTACCACTATCAATACCGCAGTTGTATCATCAATTGCTACTGTTTCTCCGTATTTCTATCCTCAATCATTCACTATCTTTTAAACCATTATCTGTTCAATCTTTCACTCTCATTAACTGCTCTTTAAAGTTGGTGTAAAAAGCTTGGCCGCTCAGTCCTCTCCCGCTTTTGCTTTTCCTCCCTCCTCAGTTTCCTTTCCTCTCTCCTCTTTGCCAGCCTTACATCAAATAACTCTCACCGCATTACATAACTTCCCTTTGACTCCCTCGACTCTCACTTCCTCGGGTCAGCCCCGCCCCTCCGTTCACACAATAGCAATCCCACGCCTTCGTTCGTCCTCGTAAACCTCGATTTCGCCGACCTCTTCTCTCACAAAATGCCGAAGTCCCGGCTTAAGCATCCGCAAAAACGCCCTCTGCTCTTTTTTTCTGCAATCGTCCTTAATTCGCGCACGCGACCTTGTTTTTTTTTTTTCTTGCTTGCTGCTTATATTGTTGTTGATATCTACCCGCTTCTCTCCCTGTGATGTAGAAGTACTTGCTGCTGTTGCCAGTCGTAATCAATTGCCGCTGTAGATACTATCGCAGTTACTCAATTGAGTAATAGTACTCTTTGCTCCTCCTCAGTCGCCCTTCCCCCAACCAAAACTCCAACCCACAACCTTCTTTCTCCGTGTTTGACATTTCCGCTCTTTCCCGCCCACTCCATTCATCCCTTCTGTCCTGCACGGCCAACAATCACGGATAACAACCGTCGTCTATGCCTCGGCTACTCACGCATTACCTCTCGGACGGCTAAAGTCCGGTCGGCTTATTGTCCGTAACTGCAGTGAGCTCTTTTTCTTGGTATGTTCTTGGTGAATCTGTTTGGTGGTGTAGTCTGTTCTTTGCTTAGCGCTCTTTATTGTTGTCCATTGTGTCTAATCAATTCGCATTGTTGCATCAACCGCATTAATCTACCATCAATTATTACTCTTATTTCGTAATAGCAACACCACAATGCCTCCTACAATTATTATCTCCATATTCAACCGTCCCAACCTCAAACAATCCATCTCACCCGTAAACTCCGACAGCCGACAACTCCGAGCTCTCGGCCGCGTTTATAACATACTAGAATATCCGGATATCGCGGTATATCGTAGAATTACTTTAACTGTCTTTGTTTCTGCGGTTATTACTTGCTAAATTAATTATGTAATTTTTTAGTTTTTTCGGTGTTTTTTTCTGGAGAGTTATTCTACAAAGAGATGGAATTGTGGATGGTTGGTGTTCACTGTGTTCTTTATCGTGTCCGAGTTTATGTAGTCTGTCCTCATTAATTCAATACTGCAGCTGCTCGCATTTATTCGGTTCTCAATCCTTCCACAATTAATTCATTCTTTTCAAATTATTCATATTATTTATATAAATTTCATGATTTTTTAAAGACGTTCTTTTATTTGATCTGATTTACCTAATCTACTTATCGCCTCACGTGCCAATAATCTGCCATACTTCTCTGCTATATCAGAATTCACGAAATTCCTGTACCACTGCTCAATTTTCTCATTTAACCAACTAAGTCTATTGAATTTATTAAAAGAACAAGAAATGTATAATAAAGGTATCTACCGACTACGGCTCTCCTATCATCATCAACATATTTGATCTCCTAAATTCATCACTACAACATCTCATTTCCTGTGACCCAATCCACTTCACCATCTCCATCACCTCGAATGCCCTCATCTGATATTAGCATATACATACAACGCCACGGATCTTCTATCGGAACAAAGTAAATGCAAAGAGTGTGTGTGCTCTCGCCTAGCCCGATGACGGGCTGTCTCGAAATAACCGCCAAACCCAACCCAATGCCACTCACCACCCACCACCATCCACACCGATGTCGCTCAGTCGCGGTAGATCTGCTCAACTACATAATATAATGCCCTGGCTCGCCATGGCTTTGTCTATGCACACCAGACAGAGTGTTCGCGTGGCGTCTCTCTTCGAAACTACGTCGGTGATTTAGACTCCGGATGCTCCGGTGCCGACTCCGGCGCCGACCCTCCTCTGGCTCGCTAAACTATACACAATCGACAATCGATAAACAAACAAACCATTGATCAATTGAGAGAATATGATGGCAGACTAGTCGTTCTAGGTAAAATTTTCTAGGTAATACGCGTCTTGTTTCTGAATACAAACGAGAGAGCGCGCACTATGCCCTTTGTTCAGATCATGGAATTCACAGACGCGTATTGTAGCGACAATACACTCGAGCATTACGAATTCCATCTGTATGGTGTGCTATTTTATTGGTGAATTGGCTTGTTTTGAGAGAACTGTGTTTTATATGAATTCCTTGACATCGCAGAGACGCGTCATATACTCTCTACGTTCTGGGTAAATCAGATCCCGCCTCTGCCTCCGTATGCCTACCATTCCCACGAATATCGCAAATTGTAGCTTACGTTATATCTGACTGAAAAAGAACTGCAATGCTATGTTCCCTTTTAACGCGCTGCTAATGCCTTGAGATTATTCAGCTGTGCTGTTCACCTGAGTACAACAATTCAATACTGGATATTCCTTCATGAATTCGTCTCAAACCACTAAACACCTATTCACAGCAACAACTGTTAGCAATCAATCTAGTCCATCTGCTACTCACTATCTAGACGCATCTTCCGGCCACATCGCTCACGCGCTCATCTGGCAACATATCATATCCTATCTATTTGAGTCCAAGATCTAGAACAACTTGTAAATGCATGCGAAAGGCAAAAGCTAGATTCGATAAAGAGAGTCAAAAACTGATAAACATTAGTTCTTAAAAGCGCTAAATCTGAGAATTGAAACCCCCCACCACGTTGCTCACTATTTTACGTAAAAATATGTTGAGTTATAGCTGAGTTTAGACTAATCTCTTTGCCAGCATCAATTGAGCATCACAACAATCACGATAATGCAGCAAAACGAAATAAACAATCTTGACAAATCCACGCTCTAGACATCTCCAATTCCACAAAAACGAGACTCAGAAAAACAGAGTATGTATCTGTGCTTTTCTGCCCCCCAACGATGCGCCATTATCCGCCAGCTGCTGGGTTAGATGTGGTCTAGACATGGACAGAGTAGGGGTTTTGACGGTGTTTGATGTTTACAATTGCATGAGATATATGGAATATTTCCTTTAAAAGTAGATTCTCGATATATAAACACAAATTCTCACCAACTAATCCCTTCAAAGCTCTCAAAGCCGCCTATCAAAAGAGCTCAAAACAGGCTCGTTAACATCTCCCAAACCATCCACCACAAAAATCAAGCTTCGTGTCGGCTAATAACCTTTTTTATCCTTCTACTCAAATCTAACTTGCTCCTCCTCGGATTTGGTAGTCATCGTCGTTGTCGTTGGTGATGTTTAATTTTAAAGTCCTGGTCTTTGAGTCTGGCCTTTGTCTTGGCTTCTTGGTCCTGCGCTGGGTTAGAAGACTTTCTCGGGTTTTTAATTTGAACTCTTTCTCACGAAATAATTCGTAGAGATTATGAGGACTCGTTACGGGTAGTACTGTATCAAGAGGATTTGGTTTAGAGTGTGTATTAGAGCAATTAACCTTGTTAGATTGAGAAGTGACAACTCTCGCTATACAATCGAGTTAACTGACTTAGTCACCTTGAACACAACTCTGGCTCTCTTATTTGCGTTCCTTTACGATAGCTACAATCTAGAAGCAGAAAACAGACACACCGTCAACACACCGGTTTCTATACAAGCATTAAAAAACTCCGTCCTCTCTTCATAGTAATCTCATTCTTGTAAACATGAAGCTATATTACTAATTACTTTCCCAAAACCACAAAAAAGCAAAACGACAGTACACCAACTCGATAAACAATAAATGCATACATGCAATATTCACGAGCCAGCTACCAATATATGTAACAAGCAAATACAAAAACGCCTACACCACACTCAGCTTCCCCCCTTCTCATCATTAAACAACCCTGCAGAGAAGCAGTGAAGCGCGCCGTTGAACAGCACGTGCATTAATTCAGATGGAAACGGAATAGGAGGTTCGTAGAACTCGTGATGATTGCTGAAAATCTGAGTTATTCCACGTCGCGCTGCCGAGATACTTCACAATGACTAAAAACGCAACAAGCCTAAGACTCAAAAAAAAAACGAACTAAAAAAAAAAACCGAGACTCTCTCGTTACTCCCAGTCATCTTCCTCCTCTTCGTCGTCGGCTTTGGTCGTAGGGGCGGATTTCGCGGCTGCACGCAAATCAGCCTGTGAGTTGGTGGCAGAGACGAGATCGTAGCTGCTCTCGCTTGATGGGCGCGAGCTGCTGGGTTTAGAGCCAGTTTCAGCTGGAACGGCGGGAGCAGCGGGGAGATCAGCAGGCTTGAGAGTATCGGTGGAGTTCGAGGTAGGAGACTTTGCGGTCTTCGCCTCTGCCGCGGAAGAATCCTCATCTTCGTCCTCTTCATCCCAATCAAAGGTATCATCAGTAGTGCCGGCTTCGGTGAGAAGCTGTTTCCGTCTCGCTTCCTCCTGGTTGATCTGGTCTCGGAGGAAGTAATATCTGCTCCAGAACTCATCATAGGCAATCTTCTCGGGCACGAGTTTCTCCATCAACTTGCGCAGCTCAGGGTAATGATCAAGATCGTCCGTGATCGTGGAAGTTTGTTTCTCGGCAGAGAACTTGGTCGAGAATTCGTCATAAGTCGCATCGCCAGATTCAGCGGCCAAGAAGGGCTCGACTGAGGTGTGCAAAGCGTGGAGCTGTGCGTCAAGACGAGTCGTGTAGATCTGTCGCTTGATGTCATCAGGAACGTCAAATAGGACATCCTTGGTAAGCGCGGAGCCGCTAGAAAGAGCCAAATCATCCTCGGCGCCATCGCCAGGGTCGATCGTGACGGCATCCTTGAGCAGGTCTCTTACCTCCTTGCTAAACTGATCGATATACTTGTTAAAATCGACATTTTCAAGCTCGTCGAGACGCGCCTGCGCTCGCTGCTTGAGCACGCCAAACATCTGACTAGTCGACGCCGGCGCGGCTTGCATCGTCGACCGCATCTTGCGCGCTGCACTCTCGGCCGCGCCTGACGCGTCAAAACTGCGGCGAGTACTAGCGACAAAAGTCGAAGCCTGAGTCGCGGCCTGGCTGGCAGCATGCGATGCCTGCGACGCGGCTTGAGAAGCTACCTGGGTTGCTTGAGAAGCAGCCTGCGAAGCCTGGGTTGCTAGCGATGAGGTGCGTACTTGCTCCGTCAGCATCGCGACCTGCTCAGACGCAACCGAAATGTCTTTTTTCGTCTCCTCGATAGCAGCCTCGCCCTGTACTATATTAGCCTTCTCATAGTCTCAAGTAATAACACGATGAAGGAGCGCACCTGCTTCTTAACGGTCTCCCACAATCCACCAATCTTCATGCCCCATGCAGTACTCTGGAGCGACGCAACTGCCTCGTTGATCTCCTCCGACAGAGTCTGCGTCTGCTCTCCTTCCCCATTCGCGTTCGGCGCAGGCATTTCAACAATCTTACTGGCGTCGACCAGCGCTTCTTGCTGGATTGCGTCGTATGCTGTGTCCATGATTTCTCCTTTTGTGATTTGGTAATGGGCGTTGATCTCTGGGTGATTTAATACTCAAACAAGACAACTAATACACCAGTCGCGGTAAAAACAGTCCAACAATCTCCTTTCAGATCAACAATAGTCTTATATCACCACAGAATTTGCAATCAGGCGACAAGAGGCTCGTGATACCAAGAGAGAAAGGGTTGCAAGAGCGTTTGAGTAGCAAAGCGCGCGTGCAGCCATTGGCAAAAACCCCATCTTGCATTTAGAGTTTTACTGCGTGGACAGGCTGCTGCGTTGCCTTGCTTGCTCTTACGTCATGTTGCTGATGTTGATAGCTGTGTTGATAGCTCTGTTGATAGCTGTTGCATTATCAGTAGTATTGTGGAAAAAGAATGCTGTATGTCAGATAGAAGTGTCGATAAAAGTGCTTGGTAAATGTTCACTGGGATATCAGGACACTACTTCTGCTTAGCCAGCTTATCACGTACTCCCGCACTTAGCTACGCCTATTCCAGAATCTGCAAATGATCTTCCCTTCAAATACGCTCATCCTAAAAATTGATCAATTATACATATACCAACCTCAATACCACCACGTTCTAACAAGATGCAACCCATTATATAACCGTTCTTGCCAATGATTCTTCAATCCCAAACCCCTCCAGGAAGCAAACAGAACACCTCCAATACCAAACACCAATAATAGAAAATGAAAACTAAAAAAAACTCCAAATATAAACATAAACACAAAAACCTATTCACTAATCCGCCGTCTCTTACGTCCTTCAATCGAGCCACCCTGCTCGATAACAAGTCGGCAATCGAGTTGAACTCCCAGCACATCTTCGATCCAAAAACACATTAGATCAGATACCGCCGGACAGCTATTTATATTCAACTCTTTAAGTGTCAGATTCTGCAAACAAGATGGATGATATTCAACCAACTGGCGCAGCATTGACGGCGCTTCTGCTGCCAAATCATCGAAATCCGAACCGAGAACCTCGAGTTCTTCAGCTCTGCGGAACAGCATTCTGGCAAACATCATTGCGAGTCCAGGGTCGCCTATCTCGGTATGCGATAGATCTAACTCATCGATATAACTCAAATTTCCGATTTCTCTCGCGACGATATCTGTTACCGACGCGTTATTGCTGATATTTAGCATCCTCAATTCAGGACATAGTTCAACGATCGTGCGAGCCATTTCGGCGCCATACTGCGGGCTTGAGAAGAATACTCCAGGACATCGCGTGAGATTTAGATGACGTAGACGGCTTGAATGGCAGCGATAGAGAGTCTCGGTTAGTTTGCTATCAATTAACATTTCGCAGTTCTCGAGAGTTAGAGATTCGAGGCCTTTGTATTCGTCCACAATAACTGTTCGTGGCTCACCAATGTAGCTGCTATCGTATTTCATCCCTGTCGGCGTTAAAATCACAGATCGCGGGGTCATCGATGTCGAGCTCATGACAAGCGTTCTACAACTTGGCGCAATCATTGGCATGCGCTCTAGCCAGGTCCCTTTCAGGATTATACTCGACAGTTTTGGATTATATCTAAAATCCGTTCGTTCAAAATAATGATGTCCCTCTGACGTGCGCGAGCTGGCGTATACATCTACGCACGACAGTTTCTCAAGATTCGGCATCATCGCCAAAAACCGATCAAGTTCGCGATGATCAACGTAAACAGACGCGCCTCGACCGCTCCTCACGCCGGCCTGTCCGGTCTCTTGTACTGCAAGTCCGCCGAAATTGAACACGCGAAGTTCGTTTAGCGGGCGGAATTCAGTCTCGGTCGGTTGCGGAAGATCGATAGAAGTTAGTGTACGGCATCGGCCTGCTTTAGACGGGTCATAGTAGCAGTCGAATATGCGTAGCGCAGGCAGATATCCTTCGCGCAGGATATTCACGATATCAGATAAAATCGCCGCATGTGACCGTAAAACCGTCAGACTACTCATACCTTGCCATGCGACATCGCCAAGGGTGCTCCAGTTATTAAACACTAACCCGACCGACTGATCCAGCTGCAACAATTTCAAGTTCTGCACCGCAGATCGGTCTTCGTTTTCTTTCTCTTTCTCGTCAGGATTTAGACACATCGACGCTTGAAGGGACGGCGCTACAGCACCCCATTGAATCGCATCTTCTTCAGTAGACTCATCGCCACACCATAAGTATTTACAACACGGCATCTCGCGACCTAGTAACAGCGCCATACACAGCGCTCCGCAGAGTGCCGTCAGATTGTTCAACACCGCGCTCCGAATTCCTGTGGACGACATGTCGTTCTCGCCTCGTGAACGTTTGAGACACCATTGGAGTACTTCGGGGGTAATACTGTTTGCTTTGCACTCGCTGAAATCTAAATCAGTCCACAGACGTGTACATGTATCCACAAACATCTGCCATTTTCGCGATACTCGACGTAATCTAACTCGCTCGATAAAAGGAAGTTTGTCAAACACGAGCTCGACGATCTCGCACGGCAAGCGCTCGAGCGGATCAACCAGTTTTGTATTATTGTCAGAGTCGTTTGCAGACAAAGAGTTAGGTGTTGCGAGGAGTTCTTGGAGTTTGCGCAGGCCGGTGCTATATACATCTGCAGCTTCGCGATCCCGTTCTAAGATCTGATGAACCTTGCCTAACAGCAAGTATCCCTAACACAGAGTCAATACCTTCTCTATTTAATAAAAGCAGACAATACGCACCTCTGCAGAAGTATCGTCGCTTTTGATGAGCATACGAGCATCTTCCTCTGCTTCACTGTACATTTCGCATTTGATCAGGCATCGACATCGGTTTTCCAATAAATCACTCGTCACTGGCAGCGCGTTTCTTCTTCGTGTGCTAAACACCTACAACACAATATCAGAACCAGTCAGCATAAAAGGGAGTAACGGCATACCTTATTATAAAGCCGAATAGCTTCGGTGTATTGACCCGCATTCATAAACTTCTGCGCCTGTCGCGACAAGATATCATCCCTACTCTTCCCTCCACCTTGTCCGGCACTTTCCGCGGGATCAACAGCATCGCTATGGTCATCTCTATACCTACAAACCACATTTAATCCGTGATCATCCATTTTTGGAAGAAAAAAGAGTGTGTGCCTGATAGAGATGGTCTGAGCAAGGCTCCGCGATAAGATGACGAGATCAGATCTGAAATCCGATAAGACAAACCTGCACTGCACTACTTATATACCAAACAACTGTTGAATATCCTTACATATATAACTCACATATGATCTATATACACACAAATACCCAGCTCTCGCCTAGTTCCAGAACTGCTGAATGCGTTGAAGTCTTGTGCCAGTGAACGTTGTCAGACTCCCCGCGCCAGCGGCGGCGCGTTGGGAGTTTGCCAAACATACTTGCTTGTTCCGGCAATGTTCTGGTGTGAGAGCACCACGCAAACATTGAGCAGTTGCTTTAAACCCGATTAATCTATTTAACACATTTCTAATATACAAAACGCCTAATCCATCAAATACCCATCCATTTGTAACCTTATCTCTCTCGATATCTCGACAACGACGTCCCAGGCTACATTCACCGCCCATCTTGTTCTCGATTCAAGAATATCCGGGTTGGAAGAGGTGTTGTTTGATGAGAATCCCGGACGAGCAATCATTTTTAGAGAAAGTAGGGTGGCGAACTATGACAAAATAATAATTAGCAAATGTGAAATACAGAGGCCATTGCAAGAGTACACACCTGTGCCTGGATATCGATTGTTGAATCAAAGTGATCTGGAACGATACACTTCAAAATCGCAAGCAATCTCTCATATTCAAACGACGAAGGCGCAAGATTTCTCGAGTTTATCTATTCCATCAAGTTAGCAATACTCAAACATATATAAGGATTAAATCTACCTTGTCCTTAAACCTATGATGAAAGGAATTACGTTGTCGTTTTCTACTCTCTCGCATACGTGAAAACAACTTTACATCGTTCTTTGGCTTGTTGTATGACGCAAGATATGCAGCACAAAGCAGGTACTTTGACAATACTGGCATATCATGATACCCTGCATTTGCAGGCATTTCACTACTAGTTCCCTTGCTGGTTAATAGTGGATTTGCAATGAGCTCTTCGGAGGACAAGAGTGGCTGGTGCAATTTATATAGTTCGAACCATCCTGCTTTTAGAGTCGCTGGTGCAGCTGAGACGGATCCGTCTGTGAGGGGCTTTGAGTATATCGGAAACGACTTGCGAATTACGGCTTTAAACTGCGTAATATCAGATCCATAGAGGGGAAAGTAGGTGTCGACGATAATCTGACAAAAAGCTGTCCAGAGAGATGAGACTCTTTCATCAGTGAGTTGAGCTTCAATCGCAGGTGTCGCGCATTGTGGCAGCATTTTGCGGATTCGAGAAAAAGACTCGGTGCATAGGATAGCGATAGTCTCTGCTTTGGTGTAGGGAGGGAAGAAAATATGTGGGAATGTAGTTGTTAATGATTTATACGGATCCCTTCCAGCTGCGCTGATGAGCACGAACGTCAGTGTGTTTATATTCAGCTGTAAACTCTCGTTAGAAGTTATCAAAATTTGATGAATGAAAACATACCATCTCGCCGACTTTAGTGAGAAATTGATATAAAGCCTCAACAGGTTCGCCCAACTCATCAATTCTATCCAGCACAATATAATGCACCTCTTCGAGTTGCAGTTCAGCTAATAGTACATTAACCTGTTCAATGAACAAAGAAAAAGAGTTACAGGGAATACTGTTGCCAGTAACAGTTTCATCTCCTTTCGTTTTCTGCTGTAACTGACGAAGCGAAGTCGTGATCCGTTGCAGCACGATTCGCGTCGCTAGACACTCATCGACGGAGATCCACGAGTGCGAATAACCTGTTTCTTTAAAGAACCGCTTCACAACACTTGTCTTGCCTGAGGAGACTTGTCCAGTGACTGTCAACACTGGTGGATTCGCAATTGCATCCTAAACAGATTACAGATCAGCTCTTGAATACTTAAACAGGGGTTAACCAGAAACTTCACGTACAGAAGAACACAAGAAGCTGAGCTGCTGAAACTGATAATACCGTCCCGGATACTCCTTCGCAAGCTCGAGCAGCCTCGACTCGTCCAATTCACCCATTTTGCTTACCTTTTGCCAATATCTCAGCTATTGTCCAGCCAAATCAATTAAACCAGCAGGACGCGTTTGATCCAATCCAAGCCACGTCAACGAGTAATCGCTTAGTCAGCACAGCTACCTTTGCCGCCATCACGAAAATCGAAAATTCGTTAACTTTTGAGAGAAGAACCAGCACTGTCGAAGCACACAGCACCAGCGTTGTATTAAACAACTGTTAAACCAGGCCTGTTTTATCAATTTAGTGCTCTTTCGACACTCACAACAATGTCACTCGTCGGTCGTCCCTCGGCGTCGCGACTGCGCGAGCTCATGAAGACCTCCTGCGCCGTCTTCGAGACCTTCTACAATCCCTTTGGCGTGCGCACAGGAAACAAAGTCCTGCGAAAGAAACTCGCTGGACCGACTGTTGCGTCGTAT
Source organism: [Lipomyces] yamanashiensis (assembly GCA_030572775.1). Taxonomy (NCBI): domain Eukaryota; kingdom Fungi; phylum Ascomycota; class Lipomycetes; order Lipomycetales; family Lipomycetaceae; genus Myxozyma; species [Lipomyces] yamanashiensis. The sequence goes on from JAJMBS010000005.1 coordinate 182,860, forward strand.
TATCCGCAAAAGGCGCCTGTGAATATGCAGACTATTCGTAAAGCGTTTCCGATGTTTGAGTTTCAGTTGCCTGAAGATGAGCATTTCCGGTTCACCATGAATGAAGTGTACGTATACATGTGTGCAGTTGTTGTTAATAGATGCAGATTGTCTAATTTTTTTTTTGCTATAGTCGTCGACGAAGAGGAAAAGGTCCACCAAAAAAGAAAGATGCCTGTAAGTGTTCTTCATTTCGATAATGCTGTATTGTTCGGTTTCTAATCATATCTCTTCACTCAACAGCTGCTGCAAATGCCAAAAAGGGCCGTAGACGGTAAGCAGGATAAAATCTTTTCTTTTTTAATCAATTTGCGTGACAAGATTGCCGGAGTGTCACTATTGACGAGTACTCTGGGGATATTACGAAATTGTTTATCATTATTTGTACATACACGCCTACTCGACATCTATCCTGTTACTTTAAAGAAGCACTTACTTTGTATAATAAACTTATCTTTTTATTTCTCAATTATCTGAATCAACTTTGAAAAGCAAAAACCAAACATTCAGTGTGCTTTAAAGCACGAAAGCACGAGAGCAAGTAAGAAAAGGCAGCAGCCTAACATCACTCCTCTGCATTGCCCTTCAGAATACAAGAAAAAGTAAACTATCAAGACACAATAAATATATAAAGACACTTGTCCCGTACTCAACGTCCTATGAATAGCTGATCCGACTGATACCAGTTGCATCCTCTCATTGAATACAAAAGTGCGCATTGCATACGCAACCGCAGGATAACGCGAAAATCATATTCTCGACATCCAAAGCATATTCGAATAACGACTATTGATTTTTTTGACCAAGCATCATGAATGAACGCATCATTAACGACACGTCCTAAATAGTACTTGCATGACGCAAGGTTGACTGAGTGGAGAGTGAAGAGATCATACGAGATGAGCTGAACACTGAACAAAGAGACCGATAGTGAGTTGGATAAGCAGAAAAAAGAGACGAAGGGTGGCAAAGCCATAAACTAGATGACTTAAGAAAATATATTAATAATCCGTTCAAAATGTACGCCGAACCCGACCAATAATCCTTAATTTGACAAGAAGAGCGAAAGAAAGACAATAAAAATAAAGCAGAAAAGAGAAGACAGCAAGTAAATTGGAGGAATCGGTGCCCATACGCAAGAACGATAAGAATGAAAGTAAAATATTAACCGAAAACACCCGAAGGCCAATTCCATGTCGCCAATTGAGAAACGATTGCAAAGACAAAAACAACTCGCAGACAACGATAAACGAAAACAGAAAAAAACGAGTGATGTACCTTTAAAGGCTCTCAGTCAAAACCGAAAGTGTTTTCGCCCGAGTACCTACATGAAGCATGTTAGTTAAGGCGGTAGATGTGACAGAGCTAGATAAACGTACGTGATGTACAAAAAGCCATCCTCGTCCTTGTGTTCTTCATAGATGGAGCTCATAAGAGCAGCAGTTGGAGGCAAGACCTCGTCTACGTAAATGAAGATTGCCTTCTCAGCAGCAAGACGGATGCGCTTGCGGATCACATAGACAAACTGGCCGACGGTGAGATCGGCAGGGACAAGGTATTTCTTTTTGTCGATGGTAGCAATGTCGCTTTTCTCGACTTTTTCACAGATGACCTATAATTCGATTAAATAGTTAGGATGGTATGCTGTGGAAGACTACACACGTACAATACGCGTGAAAGGAGTCAGCTGCTTACAGGGATGCGATCAGAGTACTTTTGACGGATTCGCTCGGCTTCAGCTTTTCGCTTTTCTGAGTATATGTTAGAAATGGATCAAAAAGAGAGATGTCAAAAGAAAGAAGAAGAGCCGATGAGATTTGATTAAGGAAAACAAGATGAGTAGATGGGAATTGCGTGAGGGATGGGGCAAACACGCACTGCCAGTCATCAGCTGCCACACCACTTCCAGGCGGCCAATCCGGGGAGAAATAAACACGTACCGAAGGGATGTTCATCCTTGAATTTGGAACGCATGATGATCTAGAGCAATACAGAGAATAAACCGCTGATGTGCGGTGAAGGCGGCGTGAGTGGGTGAGCGGAGGAAGGGAAGAGAAGTGGAAACGTTGGGATAATAGGAGCTGGGTTGTGATGACTTAGTCATACAATGATTACAGCGCACCGGCTTCGTTGAACGTGGGACTTTTGTGTGTCTGAGCGGCAACAGTGTTTTATTGTGTATATATGATATGTTATTGGCTATTATAAACTATTGACAGTATAACAATTACAGTGATAAAACGTACACAAAAATAGCATCAATGCGCCTCAAAATGATGCTTGTGTTTATTGGCTGCTTGGTGTACCGACTTCTGTTTTAGGTCTTAAAATTAGTAGCGATCTGTCTGGGCCTGATGCGGTAATACTCTGCTGTTAAGGAAGGAATAAGCTGAGGGATAAATACCTGATATGAGATAAGGGATTTGTATATATGTAAAGTAAGGGTCGAGTACCAGAACTAAGTGTGAGATCTGCATCGCGTCTTGTACAAGTAGATGGATCATGAATCACGTAATATAATGTAAATAGTGACCAACATATTACACATATATTATTCCTTGTTTCAATAATGTCATAAAATGAATTCTTATTATTACAATAGTAGAATAACATCACCAATACAACAACAACAACTACAACTACTATCCATTACTCAGTAATTCATTCACACAATGTGGACCCTGCGGCTCACAAAATCACGCGTTAGGCGATGGACAACCATGAAACCTCAACGACCTGCAAACAGGCCACTCTTTCTTACCTTCCCGTCCTATTTAGACCATTTGCATCCTCTGGTCGTGCTTTAGCCCGCCTTTGCATTGTTTATATACATTCCATTTACAATGATCTCTGCTGCTCGTCGGCGGATATTATCCGTATCTGCTTCTCTTCGCAGTAAGCATCCTTATCCTCCACCTCCACTGACCCTCCTAACCCAACTGATCCTTACAGGTCCCCTCAGAACTCGGGCATTCTCATCAGCCACCTCCAAATCTGCCATCTCCAAGTCATTGACCCCTGGATTGATCGCTGTTGGTGCAGGCACTGCTGTTGCCGGTACAACTCTGTTGCTCAACAAACAATCTCCCATCGCCAACGATAGCCCGGCCACTATAGTCGAGCCTGAATACGAACCTGACCTGACAGTCTTTCCTGAAGGACTCAAATATGACGTCCCACTTGCTCAATTAGGCGCAGTTTACGACATCGTGCCCGGCCTGAAACCCGATATGCCCATGCGGGACAAAATGGAGCTTCTGCTCAAGTACTACCAAAAAGAGATTGTCGCTGGTCTCGAGCGTGCAGACTCAAGCGGCAAGACCTTCATCGTCGACGAGTGGTCCCGTGGAGAAAACATGGGTGGTGGAATCACTCGCGTTTTCCAAGACGGCCGTGTCTTCCAGAAAGGCGGTGTCAACTTTTCTGCCATTCATGGTGAGCTGCCGGCGGCTGCCGTCCAGCGCATGCGTGCAAACCACTCCGAGCTCAAGATCCCCGAGAGCGGGAAACTTCCTTTTTACGCGTGCGGTCTTAGTCTGGTGATCCATCCTCAGCACTACCTTGCACCATCAGTCCATCTCAACTACCGCTACTTTGAAACCCTTAACGAGGACGGCACACCGCAGGCTTGGTGGTTTGGTGGTGGCCAGGATCTGAGTCCAATGTACTACAACAAGGACGACGCGACACATTTCCACCAGCTTCTCAAAGATTTCTGCGATTATCATGATCCTGCCTACTACTCGCGTTTCAAGAAATGGGCAGACGACTACTTCCGAATAAAATTCCGTAACGAGGCCAGAGGCGTCGGCGGTATTTTCTTTGATGATCTTCACGACAAGGAACCTGACGAGATCTTCAAGTTTGCTGCCGATGGACTTTCTAGATTTTTGCCTTCTTATCTGCCTGCTGTCAGACATGCCTACATGCCTCCGAATGAGGGCGAACAACGGCCAACTCCCGAAGCAGGAAAACACTGGCAAGGAATTCGCCGCGGTCGCTATGCCGAGTTCAACCTTGCTGTTGACCGTGGTACACAATTCGGACTACAGACTCCTGGATCGCGCGTTGAATCGATTTTAATGACCCTGCCGAAGCATTGTAGCTGGGAATACAACTATCATCCTTCACCAGATACTCTTGAGGGCAAGACTGTCGAGGTGTTGAGGAACCCGATTGAGTATGTGTAAATTGAGCTGCGACATGCGACTAGACCTCTCTTATCTTCTGATAAACAAAATCTGTTTTGTTTTGCATATAATATTACATTTAATACTATTTAACCTCCTATTCATCTGTTACGGTTGACGCTGGCTTTAGTGTAGGATATCCAAATTCTGGTGAATGACGTCAGTCCTTCGAACTGGATGATCGCCGCACAGTAAGCTCATCTCGAAGTTAAATCTGCTCGTCAGACTCCACTGACTTCCACCTCGCCGCAAATTCGTGTTCATCTGGATATATTCTACGATGCGAAAGGCAATGGGGATACTTCAAGAAGTTAAGGATACTTTTGTGAGCAATTCAGAGGCGTCGTCGGAACGCAGATCAGCGCAAGGTAAGCATCACGACGGCATTGCAGCCTAGAATACGGATCTGAATAGATCTGACTGTTCGTTCAATAGACAAGAAGAAAAGCGCTGTGTCGGAGCTTCAGGGTTTTGTCAAGACTGAGCCGGCTATAGATTATGTGTTTGATGGATCAGACGATTCTACAAAGCTATGCAAGAAAAAGTCAGATGGATCAGAGTAAGTGATCTTCTCTCAATACGTCCTGTCCTTTACTGACCCTGCTCTTTCACAGCTGTGTCATTTTGGGAATACCGACCGCAGACGTGCTCGCAGAAATGCAGAAACTAGATTTCTATTGTGCTCTAGCGCAGAACGTGACAAGCACAGAAATCATATGCAAGAAAATCGTTTGACCTTATTTCGAACTGTTGTACATATTAATCATACACCCCCATCTTAGACCTTCTTATACAAATAAACAAATAATAGTAATATAAATACAACGATCAGACAATGATCAATGGCTCAATGCCTGCAATTGCACCTCAGCAGTCTCAACTCTGAACGCCTCACGAGCAGCTTCTCGCGCCATCTTATCCCACGAATTTATTGCCTGTCGCTTCTTTGTCTGCATAGCCTTTTCTTCTTCGATGAGTCGTGAGTACTCTTTCTTGAGTCGGGATACTTCCTTGTCAGTTTCAGGACATAGAGAGGGTAAGAGTTTGACCTGCGAGGGATAGCCTGTGCCACTCGTCGACCGTCGCGAGAGTGAGGGAAGAGGCGAGGCAAAGCTGTTGCTGCGAGAACCTGCGCCGTTCATCATCGCTTTTGGCGCGATAGGCGGTGACCCAGTCACTGGCGCGACCGTTGCTGTTGGGCCCGAGAGTGGTGAGGATACGCTTGTAGATGAGTGTGTGGGGTTGAAAGCAGGCGCGGTGGGATGCGCGTTAGAGTGCTGCGGCATCGTGTACGAGCGAGGACCAAGTGGAGGATGACTGCTTGCTGCAGCTGTTGGCGACGGTCTTGAACTACCTGATCGCATGGAAAGTAAGGCTGGTGGAGTCCCTGAAGATGACGCTACTCCTCGTGGTCCGCCTGATGTCGTAATACCAGGCGAGTGGACTGGTGTCTGCTGCTGCGACAGGATTGGCGTCGGCTGAACAGTTGAAGGACTCGAGTATACTCGCGGTCCGGTCGGTGGGGCGTTTACTGCAGTATGAAAGGAGCTACCGTATGCACCGGAATTCTCTGCTCTCCTGGGAGATGACTCTCTTGAACGAGGTCTTGACCTACTCGGAGGTGGGCTTCGGGAACGTGGTCGTGAGTACCGTCTATCGCCTAGCGGAGGCGGCGCACCGCCAGGTGGACTATATGTTCGCCTGGGAGATGATCTTCGCCTTGAAAATGACGAGTTAGAGGTAGCTGACTGTGGTGGCGGAGGTGAATTGAACGACGCAATCGACGACGAGCGCGAAGACCGTCGCGGCGAGTAGCGACCGGTGCCGCCATTTCCAGCACCGCTTGTGGACGGTGGCGGCGGTGAGAACCGTTCTGAGCGATCGTGAAATCTACGGTCGTCCCGTGGCGGGGGCGATGAGCGGCGACGGGGTGGATATGAGGACCATTCTTGTCTGTATCCGCCGCGGTCTCTGTCGCGGTCGCGTTCTCTGTCTCTGTCATGGTCTCTGTCGCGTTCCCAGTCTCTGTCCCAATCTCTGTCTCTTTCCCGGTCACGTTCCCAATCCCTCTCTCGGTCTCTATCACGACTATCCCAGGGACTCCGCGGTCGTGGCGGAGGTCCGGGCGACCGTTCTCTGCCGCCATAGCTCTCGCGTCCTCGTGCTGGCGGCGGTCCACGAAAGTCTCTGTCACGGTCGTCGTAATTATCGCGTCGGTATGAGTTGTAACTTTCATTTACTGGACCTGAATTTCCGCTTTGTGAGCTCCGGAAAGGCGGCCGTGGACCACCGTAGCGGTCATTGTATGAATCTGAAAACCCCCCTGGCCTGTACGACGAGGACCTACAGTTGATAGTCAGTCACCAGCGCAACAGACACAGCCAACACTTGCTCAAAATATCACGTAAATAGTCACATACCTTCCTGACACGTAGTATCTGCCGTCCTTGTCCGACATTGCCGCAGTTTGCTGTCTGATTCATAGAGTATCAAATATTTCTGCTGCCACTTCGCCGCCGTGCAAACCGTGATCACGTGTAATCCGTGTTTATGTACCCAAAACACCATAGCGATGCGATGACGCACGCTCGTCTAATCCAGCTGGCAGGATTGAGAAATGTAGAATACAGTGTCAGAAGTATAGACTGTAGATGTTTATATAAAGTAATGATAAAGTAATCGGCAGTTTGGCACAATAATACTTTTAAGATAGTAAAAGAACGGAGAAGCAAGATAGATCAACGATGACGTAAATCACGTGCTGGCTCTGGGACGCATCCGGTCTGGAATTAACAGCATCACAGCCTTGTTCTCTCTTAATCCTCATCCGACCACCTTCGTCTCTCACAAACGCACATATCTTCACACAAACACACGATGCTGACCCGTTCTGCTCTTGCTCTTCTCAGCCTTTGTTTACTAGCTACCGAAGCTGAAGCCGCCGACGCGTACAAAGTCAACCGCGGAATGTCCCGTCGTTGCCGGTTGTTCTCCTTTGGCATAGTCTCCGTCATTGTGCTTTTGACTGTCTTTCTTCTGTCGACAAATAGAATGCCTACTTTCCCGCTTACAAAGAGTGACTCTGCTGCCGCTGCTGAGTTGCAGGTTGCGCCTGCTGCGAGTGTTGCGACAAAGTCGTATATTGTTACCTTCACGAAGGGCAAGGAGACTCCAGAGAAGTATGCCTCGATCTGATGTTATCTTGGCTTGTGTTTACTTACTTGATACTCGATATAGGTTTGTCAAGGCTGCTATTGATAAGTTCACTCAGATGGGAGGAAAGGTTACTCACCAGTTCGACACCCTTCTGACGTACGTCTTCCCTACTGGTTCCTTGTACTGCCTCAACTAATATCTTGCTATATAGTGGCTTCACTGTCGATCTTCCTGCATCTCTTAATTCCGAGGTTATGACTTTTGCTACTGATGCCAAGTCTCTTGATTTCCCGTTCACTATCGAGGAAGATCAGACTGTCAGTATTGCTGATACTAATGCAAATTAGAGTAGAGTCATTTTGCTACTTCTTTACTACCTTTGAAGAAAACTTGCAACGTGTTCGGTTTAAATAGACACTTCTGGAAATGAAGACATTGCGCGGATGCTGAATCACAATCTTTGAATGTGTTTTAGTATCCAGTGCAGTTGAATGAGCCTCCATCCTTCGGCTCTGGATCTATTGGCGCGTGGTGTATCGGCTATATTATTTTATTACAAACATATTTGCGTGATTTGGGTTTTGTTTTTTTTCATTATGCTATTGCTAGTTTATGGTAGTTCTGTTTTAGCGAATAAATTTACTCCATGCTGTCTGTACATCCGTGCTCGACAGTGCGCAGCTCTCTGGTTGGATATCCGCAGATCGAGTAGACAGCATGGAGTACATATACTACTGGATTCCTGTAATTGTATATTGTTGCTGATATCAAGGCTATTGTAAGTGTAGTGTATATGTTCAGGCTACTGGTGGAGAGCCCTGAGTGTTGATCAGCCGCGCAAGCGATACAAAAATCTACAATAACAACCGCAACTTTGGCATTCCACGTCAGACTGTAATCACCACCGGTCGAGGTCTTGTTTATATTCTGCCAATCAGCACGAGTCTGTTTTTCAAGCAGCGGTTGTTCTTTTGCTGTGGCTATTTTGAATTTTAGGTAGTGTTTATTATCGTTACAGGACTTGTCAGACTGTCGTTACAATTCAAACTAGACGCTCAATGACCGCGAAAGATCAATAGTCGCACCACTTTACTGATGCACTAGCTGTCTATAATCACAGAAAATGGAAGAAAACAGTTTATCAGAACGCGCACTGATATCCTGGGTATGCTATACTACTTGCATTCCTTTGAGCGCACTGACAATTGCAACAGGTTCAATGTAAAGCAGCAGCGCTAAATGTCGACCCACCGTCAACAATCAAATCCTTCTCAAATGGCTTTATAATTTCTCAAATTCTCGCCTCTCTCTCTCCAGATTCCTTTTCCTCATGCGTGATTCCTACTCAAACGACCTCGCCGACTTCATTCATGGCAACCGTTCGCAATCTTAAGAAATTGTATAAAGCGCTGACGGCATTCAACCCCGAGATCTCGGAATCTGACGCGCCGAATATGAGTTTGATTGCGAAGGATGCAGATGGGTTTGAGATTATCAAGTTTCTTAAGCTTGTTCTTGTGACTGCTGCAAAGCAAGGTGAGGAAGGGCTTGACGAGATCAAAGATGAGAGCGAGAAAGAAGAGTTGAGGAGCATGATTGAGAAAGCGAGTCCACATTCTTCAGATCTACCAAAATCTAGCGAGAAAGATACGAGTGACGGCCTATATATTGATGAGCGCATACGGGTTGAAGTTGAACGCGCACTAGCTCGCTATGCACCTCTCGAACAAGCCTATGCCGAGCTTCAAGCGCATAACTCTACTCTCGAAGAGAATTTCGACAAGTTAAAACTAGAAAATGCAGAGTTATCAAAGACCCTCGAATCTTCGTCAACAAAGTCGAAAATGCAAGCCGAAGTAGCCGAATCCCAAGCAAAAGCACAAATAGAGTACCTACAAAAAGATGTTCAGCAACTAGAAGAACAACTCACCGCTCGCGATAAAAAATTAGCAGACTCTGAGCTACGGCTACAAGAAATGGCTGGCCAGGTAGAGGAAGTTCATACAGATCTTGAAGCTATGGTGGAAGTTAGAGATATGCTTGATGAAGCTAGACATGAAGTTGATCGACTAAAGAAGATTACAATGCAGATGGAGCGATATAAGAAACAAGCAGAGAAGAGTGAAGATTTAGAAAAACAAGTGCACAAGCTTAAGAACGAAAATACTTATCTCATTGAGAAATCAAAGTTACTTGATGAAGACACGCAACAAGTTTTCGGTTTACGCAAACAAGTCGAAATTCTCCAGTCTGAAGTCGAATTCTACCGCAAGAAAGCAAAACAAACCGATGAATTAGCCGAAAAACTCCGCGACGAACTGCGGTTTATGCGCGATCGGTCGTCAGTGTTGGAAGACGATCATACGCGTGATATGGTGACTATTTTGACTTTGGAAGAGAAAATCCGCGCGCTCGAGAGTGCGGTTGATTTTGCTGGTGGAAGTACATTGCGTGACGCGCAAGAGCAAGATTACGATATTACTATTGATGATTTGCGAGAAGAGAATGTGCGTTTGCAAGCCGAATTACTGGATCTGAGAGCGCGTGAGCGAGCTAGTGCAGTATCCGAGTCGGATATGCCAGAGTTAGATGCCTACGCCCAAGCTGAAACGACCGCTAGGATGGCAGCGCGGAGTGACGAGCTTGAAGGTACGTTAGAAAATACGATGAAGGAGAAAGAGAAGTTACAGCGAGATTATTTACAAGTGTATCAAGAGAAACTGGCAGTACAAGCGCAGGTTGAGGTGCTAGAGAACCGAAATGCGGTCGGTGAGACGAATTCGGATAGTCTGAAGCTTCACGCAGATTTAGAAGACGTTCAAGCTACGCTTGAGGAAACTAAACAACAGTTGAAGAATTTGCGTCAGAGTTACACTGAACTGGAGGAGAAATTGGAACAATCCGAAACCGACTGTATGTTATTTCTTCTTAGCTTTTACAACTTTACTAACAGTCGAATATAGTAAATCTCGTGGATAAAGACAAGAAAGATATTTTGTCAACGCTTCGTCAGCAAGCCAACAGGCGGTTAACCGCTCTTCAAGTGGAATATGAAGCGCTACGAGCTCAAAAAGTAGCGCTTACAGCCGAATCCGCACGCTCGTCAGAGTTACTTGATAAGGCACTCGTTGAAAAAGAGGCGCTATACCAGAAACTGACGAGCAGCAATGAAGAATTGCTTGAAGTTTCACGAGCAAACACCACACTTCGGATGACTTTAGTGAATTTAGAACCTGGAGCGGGAGGTGGATTCGACTCTGAGCTTAAGAGTTGGGTAGTTGACTTACAAAAGAAAGTTGAAGTGCAGCGGGATAGATTACGCAAAGCGCAGGAGTTTATAAAGAAAATTAAGCTGGAAAATGAGAATTTACAGCTCTCCACTCGTGGGATTAAACTGAAGGTATTTTTTTTCTCAGTATATGTTTGCGATTTAGTACTAACGATCGGCATAAAGGAAACTTTAACAATCGAAGAATCAGATATTCTTAAACGTGAAATGCGTTTAATGACCAGCGCATGGTACTCACTTTCCGCGCGCATCCAACAAAACAAAGTTGTTGTTGTCAAGAAAGTGGAAGAAGCACCTACAAGCTGGCTTAATCGACAACGAAAGATGCTCGAGGTATGTTTTTTTCGTTCTCTTTATTCTCGAGTGCTGCGTATAGTCACGGCTTCTCTACTAAAAAGTGGTATCCTGTCAGTTGGAATATTAATACCCTGTAAGATGAAAAGGCGGTCACGATGGAGTTTAATGGTCTTGCTGTACTGTTTACTGTTGGGGCTGAAGAAAGTGTTCAGAAGTACACATTCCAAGAAAGGTTCTGTCGCTTTTCAATACCAATATCCAATACATTGATTAAACACACTATAATTCCAAAATATCAAACACCCACAAAACCCAGTTCATTACCCAAGAAACGAGAACCGTGGCTATATTGCTATAACCTCAGACAATTTCAAATAAATAGAAATACTAACGCTCTTTACTAGGAGAAACGATCCAATACGTAAATTCCTATGTATAAAGAATCTCGCACGCATGATATGCACTCTCGGTTCATTAACAGCAAGAGAGAGCTCCAATTAATAGAGAAGATAGATAAATAGGATGTTCAAATGTACATATTCGCATTCTAGATACTAATAAACGAGAAAAGAAACAAAAGCAAACAGCCGTAATAGAACCAAATGCATATCATTGAAATAAGAAGTAAATAAAAACCAGCCCAGATAAATAAAAGACAAATAAATAAAAAGCGCTCGTAAGATTAAAAAGCAGGCAAACCGAGGGTAAAATAACTTTGAAAAAAAAAAAACAGAATCTATGCTTTTTTTATCTCTCTCGTAAAATTATAGAACAGACTTCTTTATTTTAGCCTTTTTTAACGAGAGCAGATGGGTGCCGTTTAGTGGCCGCCAACAGGCTTCTCGCCGGTCAATCTGGCAACAGCATCCTTGGCAAGATCACCAAGACCGACCATGCACACAGTCTGCCAAACACCCAATCCTATGCGAGGAGTGACACCTCTGTAAAGACCCTTGAGTCCAGCTTGGGAGTAGATGTACTTAAGGGTCTTGCCGACAGTGAGGTTCTTGGGTCGGTTGGGATCTTCGGTCTTGCTCTGCATTTCAATTCTGACAACTTCGATAGGCTGGTTCCATGCTGAGAGACCACCACCAAAAACGGACGCAAGGATCTTCTCAGGAGCAGATAGAGCGGTCTTGTCGTCTTTGCCGGTGATCTTGCGGATGACAACCTCGGTCGCGCGAGCGAGACCGAATCTGCTAGCCCAGTTGGTGCATTGTCTGATGGCGACGGCGTTGACACCCTTGTTGATACCACGGATACCTTCACGCCTGTAGATGTCCATGAAGACGGTCATGGTGGAAGGAGGCTTGACGCCAGACGCAGCCTGCTTGTGACGAGTGATCTCGACGGTCTTCATGCATGTGCAGAAACCGACGGTCAGGTAAGCCTGAGCAAGACCTCCCATGAAACCACCAGACATACCGGCCATGAAGGAGCCCATACCGACGCTCCGGGCCTGGTACTCGACCTCCGAGGAGACGAAGAGGAGAACGGCACCCTTGGTAGACGCCTCAATCCACGCCTATATGCGCAATAAGAGTTAGTAAATGGTAGGAGTAATTGACATTATGCTCTGTCGTTGCAATTGATATAACTGCTTGAATTGTGCGCTGCTTCTTATCGTCAATGCGCAAGTGCAATTGATTGTTACTGAGAGCTAGAAGAAAGTTCAAACCCCAGAGTCGTGCTCAAAATCGAAAGCCTACGGATTAAAGGGTAAAGAGCCGGCTGCTTGCCCGGCAGTCCAATCGATTGCCGGCCGATTACGCAGCAATGCGCAGCTGTGCGACAAAGCCACGCACAAACGGACGGACGCCGAGCGAGCAAGACTGAAAGAGCCAGTCAGGATAGTTTGAAAGCCAGTGACTCTGCCAGATTGCCGATCACCTCGGTGCCGGATGATGGGACGTAGGATGAAGGGAGTGCACGTGACCAGTAATGCTCCGAGCCGCGTCCGCGTAGTTACAGAGCGAGCAAAGAGAGCACGAGCACGAGCACAAGAGTCAAGGAGCACCGACGCCGGCGCCGAGTCGGGCTTATATGGCCTATAGGCAGAGGGCGCGGGGAAACAGTCGGGCCCCAAGCCACACAGGTGGTGAACATGGAGAATGGAGTGATAGAGGGCGATGAAGTAAGAGAAGCAGCAGCGCATGAGATCAATTCATTATGCGAGGTAGATGGTATAAACGCGGCGAGCAAAGCACAATAGATAGGAAAGAAAAGAGGGAGGAACGTACCCAAGGAATCAGACCTTGATAGAAACCAAAAACACCACCGCGCGACCAAACGCGACGAACAGCGCCCGGGAGACTGTCGCCTCGGTTAGCTGCCATAGTAGTCTGCCCAAAGCAAGGTTAGCAGTTGAATTGAAGCGAGGAGGAGGCGAGATAACCAATCGCTATCACCGAGCGTCAACTCGAGGAGGATCCTGAGTCAACCAGTAGGAAACACGATTGGAGATGTGCTAGGTAGGGCATACCTTTGTGACCTCGAGGGGTTGGCCCAGGGTGGTAACTCTGTGAGGATGTTAGCCGGTATTGTAGAGTAATGTAGCTGATTGCAGCAGAGCAATCGCGAATAGAAAGTCCAAACAAAATTAGAAAGACGTACTCAAACATGTTGAGACCGGCACCGAGCAGGATGTTTGACCAGCTGACGGGCTTCTTCTCAAGCTTGGGGGCCACAGGCGCGACAGCGGTGGAAGCCATTGTGTAGATGTGTGGGAGTAATCAACGGATCAGGGACGATAGAAGGACACAGGCAAGCGATCAGGCCAGTAGCAGTTCGCGAAGAGCAGAGTAGAAGGACGGTTCCCAGCGGGGAAGCAGAGGAAGGGGAAGTGGGTTGGGTGGGGGCTTAAGAACTGTGGTGCCGCGGTCTGACGCGGGGAAGGCCACTTAAGTACACACGCGCATCGCCTGCCAGGTTACACCGTGAGACTGGTAGCCGCACGTGCTCAGGACTGCGCTGGGCCAGCGATGCGGTAGATCTCAGTCCGCGTGAAGTATATGTGATGGTGTTTGTAATTTGGTGGCACAGATGCATAAAGCACTAGATTAATATGCAGGGGTGGCCTCATATTTACGCTGAAGGAGGGGCTCCCCAACCTGAACAGGGCCGGATTCAACACTGCTTGCACACCGCTGTCTCTGCTACTCCTCATCACCACCTGTGTCCGGCTATTTGCGGTTGCATCACTTGTATACTCTTCTTCTGTATTATGTGCATTGTTGTATATCTAAGTGCAATTGCATAGACTTCTCTGCATCTCTGCAACGCGTATCAACACGCGTGTCCACTCGTAAACACGTAAACACGTCACTAAAACTCGTCCACAACAGCCCTCACACTTTCCTCGCTAAACACCGCGTCCTCAACCGCCTCCGCAACAACCTCCCGCCATCGCGCATAACGCAATACCCCCTCGCGGTCTCCCGTCGCAAGCGCGCACTTCACCGCCGCCTCACCCGCCGCATCCTGCATCTCTGGATCATTCTTAGCTGACGCGCCCGCAAGCTTCACCGCGTTCTTGTAGAATATCTCGGCGTTTTTGCGCAGGATCGTACTGTTCTTACTTGCGCTGGCAGAGACCGCGCTAAGATTCGACCGCAGCAGATCAACATCGCCTCGCGTTGTCCAGATCCGCACCTGCGACAGTCGGCTCTTCAGCGTCATCGACGCGCCCACAACGACGGATCCAGTCGCAGGTTTTTGCTGAACCAACGCGTTCAGCGCTGTTGCCAGAAGCTGCGACGCAAACGTGAGCGATGACCATGCCATCGCACCGTACTCGCTTTCACTGCCTAGTCCGTTTGTCGAAGCGGCATATGAAGCAGCAAGCAGCCCAAACTGTGTAAACATTTCACTCTGTGCTAGATATCTCTCGGATGTAGCCGGAGCAAGGTTCATTATCTCGCGTAAAGTAATTGCACGCTCAGTAACCAGTCCCGGTGCAGGCACCTGCACAATATCGGCGTCTAATAACCACAAATCTTGCTCAGGCGCCGTCTGTGGATTCCAAATAGCTTGCAGTCTTGCTAGATTTCCTGAAGGTCGACACTCTGGCGTCGAAAATGGGTATCCACTAACTGCGGCATACCTCATCACCATTAACGCGGCATCTGCAATTGCTTCGGCGTGTACGTTCTCGCTGATCCCAAGCTGATTGCTATTTGCCAGTAACGTAGCAATTCGCTGGATGAATGTGGTCCCGGCAGATGCAAGTGTTTCGGCATCTTCCTGAGGTCCTGCCGTTGGTGATGGCGATAAAGATAGCGAGATTGTGTATATCGGAATCAGACACGACAGTTGCGCAGTAGCAGTCTCCAGCAACGACGCATACGTAGTCGGCTCAATTACTGTCGCATACTCCTCTGCATCATTATTCTGATCATCTTCATCCATGTTCTCACTAGCAGAGTCGCTGTTGATAGCTGATAGATCGTTTCGTAAAACCTCCAGCTCGGCTTCCTGTGCCGTCCACGTCTGCTCAAAAGTCTCCAGTGCTGCTCGATACGGAGCTGCAGCATACTGTTCTTCCGCAATTGATAGCTGTACCTGTGCCATATTATATAACAAGTCCGATGGTGGAGGGAGCAGTTCGCCTACTGCCTGTTGCTGTTCTGCTTCGGCTGGGTCCTCTGCTGGAGTGCAGTTTGCGGCAGTTGGGAATCGTCGTCGCTGCTGCGCAAGATTCAAAGCCTGCTCATGATCCTGCAAAATCTTAGTCTGAACGGCGACTCGGTCCTGTCTCATCGACCTCATGATCTCTGTGAATTCCGGAACGTGTTCTATCGCTACGGTGTTGCTCGTGGTTCTATCAGAGAGCACGGAACGGGCGTAGAAGAGCTGGTAGATGTGGAACTCGAGTCTGCATTTGTTGTACGCGGCATCAAATGATTGAGGAAACATTGCAAGACAAGTATCATAATACTCTAATGCTCGTATATAAAACCGATGTGCCTAGATGTGCCTGATAGTCAGTCATCTGCCTCTTAGATCAGTTCTCAGTACTCCTCAGCCTACCTTATCAGGGTCACCAACAGTCCACCGGTCTCCATGTTCCTCCTCAATAGATCCAACATAAAGATAATCGTCCTCTGTCACAGGCGTAAACTGTTTCTTTCCGCCGGATTTTTTAGGTATCGACACAGCACCGCCGCCGCCGCGTCGCTTATCTGGAATCGACTGCTTTGATTTTCGTGGTGGTGGCATTCTATTTTTATAAAAACTAAAGACCTCTATAACTCAATATCAAAAAGATATATAACCAGCAGGCTTTACAAAATGGAAGTTGCAGTGAAGTGTTGAGGAACTGGCTGCTCTTTGTCGGAGATTTTCTATAAAACTGAGCCTGTTGTTTCCTTGAACTTCGACGTCATTGATGGCTGACATACGCCGACGTTGTTACAAGTTCTGCATTCACTAAAAGGCAAGTTTTGGGATTATATTCACTAGAGGTGTTTATAAACGAATGCAATTGCTATATTGTTTCGACTACTTAGTTCGTTGTTGTGAATCATCAAGAGCAGAAAGCGTTAGGTGGTACTCGTGAGACAAGGCTTCTCATAATGCTCTAATTTACACCGATGTCATTGTTTACAACCTTCACACAGTGATATCGCACTACAATATTATAGTATATAAACAGTTAATTATATACATGCACTTCATACAGCAGCCAGCAACAACGCAGGCTACACATAATGATCACAAAAATGGAAACAAAGAAGAATATCAATAGTGTACAAATCAGCTATATATATATAAACACACAGAAACTAGGACAGGGTCATGGAACTGATGCATATCTTTTTCTTCTTGAAGAAATAGCACGAATTGGCATGCTGTCATTGCTCAAAACTAACGACATATTCTATGCACATAACTATCTGAAGACGAGAAAAAGATAAAATATTAAAATCTCCAGAAAAAAATTACTTCGAACAATTAATTTTGAGATCATCCTGCATACATATATATAACTTGATGTCGTAAAGAGGGAGAGGAAACGAGGAGGAAGGTCGGATTCTTTTGTTTGCTAAGAAGCTTAGTTTGATCGGTTGCGCTGGTAGCGGACCTTGCCGAGGTCGAATGGCAAATATCTGTACTTGATCATGTGCTGGATCTGTCTACGCATCGTGATTGTGAAGAGGATGCAGAAGTAGATGAGGAGAATAGGCCAGAAGACTATAAGATGGAGTATTGCAATTAGATTATGTACGCGTAATCAAGGAGGTGGTACTCAGCACCGCAATGGATGCAGCATCGAAAGTAGAGGTAAGAAAAAGAGACATACCAGGAACGTCAAATATGGCAAACCAGGTGCAAACAAAGGCAATGGTAGTTGCTCTAGTTGCCGCGTACCAGAACTTGAACTCCGGTAGCCTCCGGATGAAAGGTCTGAACTCCTCGTCTTGTCGAGTTGGCAAAGCGCCACCTTCCTCAGACTCGCGCTCCTTCATATCCTGCTCGAGCGAGGGGTCGAACTTTGGCTGCAGGAAAGCGAGGAAGAGGTTGAGAAGGTAGATGCCGAGGGAGTAACAGACAATGTACCATCCCTGCGATAGGACTATGCGCAGCATGAAGAAGAAGAGCAGCGTGGCTGAGCCAACCCATCGGTAGAAAACATAGGGGGTTGACTGATCAAGGTAGAACTGGAAACGCTAGAGCAGGAATAGTAGAAGTTAGTTGTTTGCTGATCAATTGTGGCCGGGGCAGGTCGAGAATAGGAGCATGGCCGGCGGGGCGAACCAGTTGGACAGGTGGCTTACCTGCGAAAGAACAGTAGTTTGCGCGGCGACGTTCGCGAGCGGTGACGCGTTGCTGGTAGATGACTCGCCTTCCATCACGGACTAAGAAGCAGAGAAGTGCTGGTGGGAGTGGTGCGGGAAAGGGGATGTCTGAAGGGGTGGTGCTGCTGGAAAGAGTGCTTTTGGAGATAGGCAGACACTCTCACGCATTCTCACTGAGATGTCGTGGCGCTTCTAAGACGCAGCCCGGAGAGTGCGATGCCCCTGCGCTTAGCCGGGAAACCCTTGCCTCGATGATGGATAAGGCGTGTTTCTGGTGATGGGAGGAGCGTGGGCTGCGGATCAGGGTTGTCGGGCAGCCAACAAGAGTTGATTGATATTAAGCAGAGAAGAGAGATGTTTGGCTATGGGTGAGGAGCTATTGCTTTAGTTGTGTTTTAGTTGTAGTAACTTGTGGATCATTTCTTGACTATATTAATCACTATATTAAAATTCATGATCATGCCTCGTCTACTTCTATACTCTTTCTACACATGCACTGTCATCAGCTTGTGCCTGATGGCACCAGATATCCAATAAAGCAGTTGGCCAGCATTCTATCGTAGTTCACCCACATGTGTGTAATATCTATCAAATACAGTTAGTCTCTCTTATCAAGAACAGACAGTGAATAGAAAGACAGGCAAATGCGACTTACTAAACAAATGGGTGCCATCCTTGCCTGCACACCTCATCGCATCCTTCACTCCTCCCGGGTGAAACCGCAAATATGGCGTCAAATTGTACACTTTGCCTCCTAATACAGTCCATGCATCTTCCAAAGTCTTGTGCTTCTTCAGTTCCTCCATAGTTACGCGCACAGGCGGGATCCCCGGCGGCCGACCACTAAGGTCCTTACCGCTATTTTTCAGACTCGCCCAGTCTAGTTGTGAGAATCCTGGCTCGAGTGCTACTTTCTCGCGCTTACGGCGTGCCTGAGAGACGCTGTTTGGTGCCGTGCTGGGAATGGATAGGTTTGAGGAGGACTGTGGCGTTGCGCGACTCCGGCCTGCAGATGAATTTTGAGTAATATTTGAAAAGTTGAATACAGGCAGCGGTCGTGCGCCACTGTTGGATGGTTGCGAACCTGTAGGAGATAATGAGGATGCTGTAGGTGATGGTAGACGCCCTGGAGGTCCTCTGGCGGAAGATACAGTTGATAATGGCAGTGCTTTTGCGGCTGGGGTAATTGTAGGCGGTCCCATTGTTTGAGGAGGAGCCATAGATGAAGCGGCAGCCCTTTCGCCCAAGGGATTGGCAATCTTGGATGCCCGCTGTGAAGAATTCAATGAAGGAAATAGTGGTGGAGATGCGTCTGTGTCGTCTTCGTGCTCTTCATCTTTGTGCTCTTGCTCTTCGGTATTTGGGGTATTACTATCTGAGGTCTCCTCGATCGACTGCTGCTCCGGCTTGATTGATTCAACTATCGACCGCCATAGTGAAACCATTCTGCAAGGCCTGGAAGCAAACTTCAGCGCACTCTGCTTATGATGACCGTATTAGTAATATCACGAGATGACGCGAGCTGCTGAATAATTCTGTCGCGTGGATGGCGGGGGTTGAGAGAATAGAAGAACGTGAAAGTTGCTCTCTGGGCGCGCTGAGCTCAGCACAATTGCGCGCAATGACGTAGTTTTAGCACCCAGCAAGCAACACACGGAGAGACAATGAACAGAACAAAGATCGCTTCCTTTAACTGAATAATCACGCTTTATCCCACTACTTATTTTACTCGCCACTCGACCGACAAACTCGCTCTTGTTGACTAAACCACGTTAAATCCCCCCTCCAGGATTGGGGTGATTAAGCCGCATTTCATTAGTAATCGTCGTCATCGCCTCAGCGGAGTTCGTTCTCATAGCCCGCGATTGCTTCTCGAAGCCAGCGTTGGTTGTTCGACTTTTGTATAAATAGCACGCCATTGGTATCTGTCTGTGCAGTTACTGTTCTCTCTTTAGTTTTTCGTGCTGGGCTTCAATCGACGACAATCCCACAATTCGAAGTTTTGTTCCTTCAGCATCTACTCGTCCTACTTCTCTTCACTTCTCTTATCGTTATCTCCGCAGCAATGGCTACCATGACTGAGACTGTCTCGGCACCTATCGTCGAAACCACCCTCAACTTCTATGAGGCTCCAGTAGATGGATCCAAGCCTTACAACATTGTCTACGAACTTCCGGAGGGTACCCCTTCGCGTAATTTCACCGACAAGAAGGTCAAGGTCTCGGTGACTGACGTGAGAGGTCACGAAGACAACTTCAATCTTGACGTCAATGGCTTCCAGTTCGAAAAGAGATATCATGACTTCAACAATTGGACCGACGACGAGGCTATCAAGAGCGAGTATTACCCTGGCGTTGTCGCTGCCGTTAAGGAGGCCACTGGTGCCAGAGAGGTGCTGATTTTCGATCACACGATCCGTACTAAAGACGGATACCGTAACCCGGTGATGATTGTTCACGTCGACCAAACTCCCTGGTCCGCAGCTGAGCGTATTCGCATTCATTGCCCTGATAGGTATGAGGAACTCCTCAGCAAGCGTTTCCAAATTATCAACTACTGGAAGCCCATCACCGGTCCTGTTCAGGAGTTTCCTCTTGCGCTAGGTGATGCTAGCGATATGAACGCCGACGACATTGTCCATGTCGAGCACAGATACAGAGAGCGTTCCGGCGAGACTGGCTCGGTTCAATATAACCCCAACCAGAAATACTACTACCTCTCGGGCATGAGCACTGACGAGGAAGTCTTCATCAAATGCTATGACTCGCTGGAAGGTGTTGCTAAGCGCACTCCTCACACCGCTTTCGCTGACCCCTCCTCCCCGCCAAATGCTCTTCCAAGAGAGAGTATCGAAATTAGAACTCTTGTCTTTTACGATTAGATTGATCTCAAATTTCTTTTTTCTTTCGGTAGCTAAGTGGAGTTTTTCTAATTTTTGATTAAAATTTGGATTCTGGACGTAGAGTCCATTATCTCATATTGGGCGTTGAACAAGTTTGTGGAAGTAAAATTAATTAATCTTATACTTTCGTCAAAATTTCTACAACAATTTATAAACCCGCCATCGTAGCTCATAATGCTGCATTTCATTGACCAATGAACTTTTACACAAAGTTCTTCGAGCGGTCCCGTCTGCCTTTGTAGTGCTGTAAATAGTCTTTGTCCGGTCTGGTAGTTATCGTCTGTACATTGTAAACCCTCCAAAAAGATATTTAAGAGAACTGGGATTATTCGTTCCGTCGTGGATCGTTCTTCGGTAACTCGTCAAACAATATTCTGACTCCATCGTCTGTGATAAATCCAATTTGCTTCTTCTGCTCTTCACCCAAATACACTATTAAAGATATATCTGTTAGATAGTTCTAATAGACTAAACAATTGTGTACACCTTACCCCGCTTGTACATCATATATGATGAGACGACTAATATCGGAACCGACATGATCAATAGCCGAATGCTACAACGTTCAATCAGCAACCGTCTTTTTTTTTCCACTTCTTCCCACATAAAAATAAATTTCATAAAGCACCTACCCCATAATCCTCTGTTTCCCTTCCTTCGTGTTCGCTAACTCCGCATCAGGATTCGTCTCTGACAGTGGTGGAGCATTTCGTAATGACGGTGGAACAGCAGGTGTTATCCGGGCGTGTGATGGTAATAGACGATTTGGTGGTGCTCGTCTGGGAATTACTCGGAGTATTGATGAATGTTTCATTTTGTTGTGCGATTGAATGAGAATATTTGTCGGAAGTAGATATACGTGGTTTGGTGGTTGGCTATTTCTAGCACTGGAAACTCCCAGCGACATCAGAGTTTCAATGGGAAGACGCGTTTATCAGAAGCAGCTCTACGCAAGAGACTTACGAGGATCATTTAGGCTGGATAAAAATAGCATAATAAACAGGAGTTCAAATTCAGATTTATACGTTAATGCTCATTATTTATTCCGACTCGGATCAATGACGAGAAAAGACAATACAACAACTTCACCCTCACCCAATAAATCATTCTAACAATAATCATTCTTACAACATCCTCTGAATAAACCCTTCTAATAAAACCCCTCTAATAAAACCCCTCTGATATCCCAATCCTTATCAACACACAAAAATGCTAAGATATACAGATGAGGAGACAACCGCGCTCCTCAACAACCAACAACACAGAGAATAATACCCACAACCACCACATATCAAAGAAACGAAAGCCAAGAATATAACTGAGAAAACCTCGTTTTACCAAACAAAGTAATGTGTACCCAGGTAAAAGAACATAATAATAAACCTCTAACAGCATTACTAGCATAGAGAGTAGAAACAAAAGTAATGAGAACTCCTTTGATAAGAACAAACATAGAACAATACGATCAAGGAAAAACAATGCAACCGTGGAAATGACAAGTATATGAACCAGTATAATAAATATGACAAGACGAAGTGAAGAGTAGAGTATATGTTATATCACAATCAGCTCTGTATATAAGCTAAGCAGCATACAAAAGGCTTGGCGAAATCAATAATAATAGTGTCAAGCTAGTTTGCTGATATATTGACGAAGGTCGAGAAGGGAGGAAGACGACAAGTAACGAGTGAGAAAATCGATGAGTTTTAAAATACCTGAATGGCTTATAATCAGTACGAGATCACACAAATATAAGAGCCTATATGTGATATACACCGATGAATCGAAAGAGACCGAACAATGCAAAAAGAAGAAGAGAAAATAAAGAATAAAGTGCTCTACATATTTGTGCGCCAAAGATATATGTACACGATCTTCCATTTTTTTTTGTGATAAAACTCCAAATGAAAAAAAAATAACACCAGAATCCCATATGTCGTAAAATTTTTTTGTACAGGATGAAAATGCATGCCAGAGAAAACAGTAATGAAAATATCGATACAGTTTATACATAATTCACATTCATTTCTTTCTTTCGCTTTCTCGTTCGGTGTCCATCAAGTGTATATCGCAAGAGACGTCAAGGAAGAAAAAAATTCTTTTGTAGAAAATGAGAGACCACTTACAGCACCATTAGAGATGAAGAGCCGGCTCTCCTCGCGTTTAACCCACGCAATGATAGTATCCATACCCTGTGCAAGTGTCGCCTTCGATGTAGACGCACTCGCAACACAATAGACCTCAAATGAATGCGTGGCCCAGGCAAGTGCGACTGAATTACCACGATTGACATACAACACTTTGAGATGGGTATGCCGTGTATGAATAGCAGCATGCAGACGACGGTAGAGAAGCATGAGATCGTGCTGTGATTTCCGATCCGGAAAGTGTGGCTCAAAGTTTGGCATAGTAAATTGGACGTTCCCGCGAGATTTGTACAGGAAGTGCTGGATTGCGGGAGCGCCAATATCAGCCGTCCGATATCTCACTAACTTTACTGCTAGATCAATTGGCGCAAAACACTTTTCTTGTTCAAAATTCTCAAGAATATCTTCCTTCGACTTTCTTAACTCGTAAAATGAGTCTTTGTTCGCACTGATGAGCACAAGAGCGACTTTAGGGCGAAAGAAAACGATATATGCATGCAAGAAGCCGCGGTTGTTGAACTTTGGTAAACATATTGGAATCCAATGCTCTCGACCGTCATGAAATGTATTATTGTGGAAAAGCATAGAGAAAATGACTTGCAGATCTAGAAACAAAGCTTAATAATGTTCTAAAAAGATAAACACACTGGAGATCTTACCTGGAGGATGCAAACTATGCTTTTTGGGTCTAATAACGCTAACTAAACGTCCATCGGCTACGACGAGGCCATATAACAAGGACGACGTCCGTCCTTTAAGAAGTGCGAGATTTATCCGCTCGCGCACGCTATTTCGTAACCGAACACATTCGATTGCGTTTAGTAAGATTGCGGGTGATCCGAAAGCCATCTCGCGAGTCAATGCACGTAAAAACGTCTCGGCACCTACATATAAGGTTAAAAATGGCCAATTCTCGACAGATAACGATAATACATACCACCAAGCAGTTTTCGGAGATCAAAGTTAGTACGACCTTTGAACACTTTCACAATCTGTGCCTTAGTCAGAGCAGACAGTAGTTGGGTATGTAACGCATCCAATTGTGTTCTTAATTGACCTTCAGTCTCTCCCAGCTTGCTTATAGCTACCAGAATTAGAGGATCCTCAATTGAGACTGCGAATGTGGTCGACCCTGCTGTAAAAAATCGTAGTTGGTCAGGGATTGTTTCGGTAGCGAAATTTTCTTCCGAAGGTTGCTCGAATCCGGCAGCCAATGCCTGAATAATGCCCATGTGAGCCGATATTAAATCGTCAGAGCCATGCATGGAGAAAATAGGCTTTCCAGCATATGATAAAACAAAGTACTGCTTCTTTTGATCTAGAAACTTTTCCATTACATCATCATCGCCATCGTCATCGCCAGAAGTATTATAAGCGTCGATATTGTAGTCGTCAAACACTGTAATAGAGTCGTCGTCCATATCTGCATCTATAAATGCATTGTTGTATGTTGATATGTACCGCCGACCAAACGGATCGTAGTCTTTTAAAATGTTGCTCAGCAGAGATTTGATATCTGGACTTCCGACTGAGGAAATCACAGGAGGTATTGGCGGCTGCCGTTGCTTTGGTTTAGACATGAACGGTAATGACTTCTTGGAGTCCGCGCTTACTGTTGGAACTGAGGAGACGGATGATGCTGGAGAGGTAGAAACAGTCGTAGAAACAGTGCTGCTTGTTGCCGAAGGGGAAACAGAGGTCAAAACAGTAGAACCCATCGATGCAGCTGACGGTGGAGCTGAGAACGAAGAAAGAGCTGTAGTGGCGCGCGACTGAAGGCGGATTGGAAACGCCTTTGAAAGATTGACAAGATCAGGAGCCAGCTGAGCCGGTGGTAAGTTCGTCAGGCGTCCGGCAGATACCGGCGACCCCGGCCGTGAAGGCTGCTCAATTGATTCCTGCGAGAGTATGTAATCGTCGACGACGTCGAGCGAAGGCTCGTTCACGAGCACTGGCGGCTCCGTGGCGGCCGTCACGGCCAGCGGCTGCGGGTCCTCTAGAGCCTGCGACGGCAAAGAAGCAGCCATCATCAGTGAAACAGCAGGCTCATCTGCATGTACCTGAGCGAAGTAGGGCCTCCTCAGTGGTTGGCGGGAGTGGGTTGCGAAACAGTGCTCGCTGTCTACTGGGAAGGGTTCAATTCGTGATGGTGAGGCCGCCACGGCGAGACCGTGTCGATTGCGGCGATTGATAACCTTACCCTGGGATATACTGGACCGCGATTATCAGACGATATGGAGAGCAGATTGAGTATTGAGGGCGCAGAGGATGATTGCAGAGTAGATATCATGATAGCTATTTGAGTGTGCTTGAGTTTTATAAGTTTTATATATTGACTATCAGAAAACAGCAGCACATTCTGGTGCAGCCACAGTCTCCAGTCGTAACCACGACTAAGCATTTACTAATATTACTGATTGAGTCCGAGCTTCACTGGATCACTCATACCAGCAGTGAGCTGTACATTCAGACAATATTCCACAACAAAAGAACAAACAATATTCATCTTCCCACTTAGTCTTGTAGTCACTGTGAACACGTAAGAAAGCTGCTCTGCAGCTCCTCGGTGCTGTCGAACTTGTCACTTGCGTCCGGGACCAAACTCCGCGCGATAAGCGTCCTGAAGCGTCATCCCAACTCAAGCGACGCTGGGCTGGCGACTTCCCTAAGCTGCCTCAACTATCGCACACTTCCCCCATCCCTCCTCCCCTTCGCCGCACGCGACCACCTTTCCTCACGGCCCATTCTCTACCTCGTATCTGCTCTCTGCACTAGCATTCTTTGCTTTGCTTCGCTATTCAGTAGTGCAGAAGTAGACTCCTCCGCTGCTCCTTCGCCTGGCGTCTGTGCGCATCTGGCTCTCTCTTGCTTCCTTGTCCCCCGTTTCGCTAGATTCCAGCAATGGCGCCCTCTGCGCCTACTACATCTTCAATTCTGCAGACAATCTCTCCTCTGCCGTTTATTCTGTCTAAATCTGAAGATTGTAGGTTTTATATCGCAGGTTATTTGTTTCTAGTGAAATATTTCTGACCTTCATTCAACCAGCTGCTCGCAAGAAGGATCCAAAGTACAAACGCTATGCCGCCAACATTGACCGTGCTCTCTCACTCTTTGAAAGCGTAGAAGAATGGGCAGATTACATTTCATTTCTAGGCAAGCTTTTACGGGTACGCATCTTTCTTTGTTTGCTTCTCTCAGCCTTTGATTCCATTCACTAATCTGCCGATCTGTGTATACAGGCTTTGCAATCGCATACCGCCGAGCAAGTCCCATACTCGCCGATCATTGCTAACCGCCTTGCTCAATCTCTTCAACCAAATCTGCCGTCAGGTGTTCACCAGAAAGCACTTGAGCTATATGGATATATTTTTGGCATGCTTGGGGTATGCCCTCGTCATCTTGATTTTCTTTTTATCGCGGTAGTCTGACTTTTGATCATTTACAGAAGGATGAATTAGCTCGCGAGCTCAACATTTGGATCCCTGGACTGCTTCCTTTGATGGCTTATGCCTCTATCAACGTCAAGGTATGAGAATTTTATAATGCTGTCCTTGGACTCAATAACTGACTTTGCGTAACAATAGCCACATCTCATCCATATTCTCGAAACTCACGTTCTGCCATTGCCTGCCACATCTCTACGACCAATAGTTCGACCTCTCTTACTCTCACTATTGCCTGGAATTGACGACGAGACTAGTGAATCCTTCAACGCCGTTTTATCTCTGATTGACAAGTTCCGTGCTCACATTGATGACGATCAATACTTCTGGCAATGCTTTTTCCTTGTCATTTTGAGCTCTTCTGATCGCCGCCTTGGTGCCGCGATTTATGCTGCGAGAAAGTTCCCCGCTATCAATTCTGCTCCAAATGATAAGACCAAGGAGGAACTTTTGCAGGTAATTCCAGATGATCTCAAAGCTATCATCACTCCCGAGCCAGGACTGCTAGTCAGAGCTTTGGGAAAAGGTCTTGAAGATGAACAAGTTCTAGTTCAGAGAGGTTTCTTGGAACTTCTTGTTCGTAATGTACAGTTACAGAGTGGCGCAATTCAGACTTTGGTGCAACCGCATGATCTCATGTTGCTTATGATGTCTGCATCTTCTGTTGTCCTTCGCCGTGATATGTCACTCAACCGAAGACTCTGGACATGGCTTTTAGGACCCGAGCCTTCACCGGATCAACCTGCTACTAACCCTCCTATGAGTCGCTCAGAATACTTTCAAAAATTCGGTATTAAGCCATTAGTTGACGGACTCAATGAGCTGATTGCCTCAAAATCGGCTGATCCAATCGCTAGAGCAAAGCCATACCGTATTGCTCTGAGTTTGATGGACAGATGGGAAGTTGGTGGAGCCATTGTTCCCGGTGTTTTATTGCCAATCGTGCGCAGTGTGCGCAGATACAAGAGCGAAGCTACTTCTGATGCTGACTACCAAGAAGTACTTCGGAGCGCAAGTGCATTCTTCGATGGTGTTGAGGCTGGCAGCATATGGTCTGATGGATTTTCTCTTGTCAACAAGGACCATGATTTAGACTTACTACTGTTCATCATGAAGACCTTCAACGTTCGCGAAGAGGAAATGGTTATTGTTCATTTGCCTTTGATTCTTGTCACTCTATTTATCATTCGCAAGCAAGGCGTTAATATCAACACTAAAGTATGGCTAGAGCTTGCATCTGAAGTTTTGGACGTAATTCCACCTCGTGCTTTACTTCCTACCGAAAAGTCGGAATTAGCTACGTTCAATTCGGAGGAGATTGTCTCCAAGATTGCTCAGTTTTACGGACGCTCGCATGACGATCCCTCTACTCCGCCTTTCTTGCCTGCTACTA
The DNA here is from genome assembly GCA_030572775.1 of [Lipomyces] yamanashiensis. Lineage (NCBI taxonomy): Eukaryota > Fungi > Ascomycota > Lipomycetes > Lipomycetales > Lipomycetaceae > Myxozyma > [Lipomyces] yamanashiensis. Next base: position 210,513 of record JAJMBS010000005.1, read on the forward strand.
TTTCATGGCTGCTCTTGACTGCAACCGCTGAATTATGTACTTCTACATTAAATGCATTAGACCCCGATGCAGGCGACATCTGCATTATGCTCGTTAACCTCTTGTCAAAATTGCCGGGTGAGAAGACTTGGCGTAACGACGAGCTTGTTGCCGCTTTCCTGTCTTTGAAGCCTGGTGCCCATGTTCCGTTCAAGGTCTTGTACGGTGCCACGAGATTGCTGGGTGTCATTATCGAAAGAAATGGAATGGTGCGACAAGAGGTAGATGTTTCAATCAGAAATTTCACAGACTTGGTACGTTTTATTTTATTTCTTATTAATATAGTTTATTAACATCTTTTAGCACTGGGGATATCTCAGCATGCCGACCGGAAAATTCCACGTCGAATCTGTCACTTCACTATGGGACCTTCAGAGCAAATGCAAAGATCACAAGATTGAAGCTGCTATTTCTAATCTTGTAGCTGATGCTCATGCTAATCCGAATGCTGGATATGCTTTTATCAACTTATGGGCGCACAGTGTGGATTATGCTAATTTCGAAGCTATTTTGACTCGGCCACTCTTGCTCCTGCTTGACTCGCTAGAAGAAAAATACTCGCCTTTGCGGTCCGTTTCATTAGCTTGGCTTGATATGCTTGGAGCGACATCGACAACTAATAGATTATATGGCATTTTGGTGTCTCGTATCTTGAAACTACCCTTCTTGAGACGTCAAGTTTACTCTTTCGGAGAGGACGATGATCTTGAACTTTTCTTATACTATCTCAAGACTTTGACCAACATTCTTGACATGGGTCCACCTAGCTTGTGTGCTTCGCTAGCGACTGACATGATTAGCGTGGATGCTTCTCGAAGCAACTTGCTTCAACACATTGGTCTTGAGGATGGAGATCCATCTTACAGAGGCTTTTTTATCAGAGTCATTTTGCGCACATTGAAGTATGATATTCCAGCTGATAGTTCTAAAGAGCTGCAAGATAGCCTGTCAAAGGTTTTACGCGGAGCGCTGCAGCTTCTTGATGTGATTTTAACAAACCCTGATCGACCTATGGTTCCAGAACTTGCAGTGGAGCAAGCGCTCACCTCGCGACTATCATCAAGCTCATTCAAGAATGATATCTACACACAGACGTTGATATTGGATGTGTTATTCCGAACTTTGAATGTCAACTATGGAAATGCGCGGACCGATAACTCAAAGATTCATCGCGACAGTGTAATCAAGCTGCGAGAATCGATCGACGTTACCCAGCCAGTAGATGGCCAAGCTTCGCGCTCTCCAACTTCAAGTCTTATTCAGTGCGTTATCGAAGGCTTGTCGACTGATGAAAATCAGCCGGTTCTTGACTCATGGGTTAAATTTTTGATTGACTGTCTCCCATTCTTCTCTGATGTTTTGTTTCAAATTTTGATTCCTGTGGTTGAATGCTTCTGCACTCAGATCAAAGCCAATTTTGAGGATCTGAGGGTTGTATATAGCTCAAAGTCGTCTACCCCATCTCGTACTGGCGCATCTGAGGGTGCCTTGTTTGCCCTGATGCATGGATTAGAGCACTTGATGGTTGCCGCTCATGATAAGCTTTTGGATGAAGAACAGAAGACAGTTAATCCAAAGACTCCATCTGAACCGGGATTTTTTGGCACTGTTATTTCAGGTGTCTTTTCTGTTGAATCGCCGCAAGCACGTAGCGCAGCTGCCAACAACCGACTCACAGTTCTGCTTTGCTTCCAAGATTGCATCCGAATCAACCATTCAATCTGGCTCTGGGGTGAAGAGATTGCAAAGGGTGCTAAAAATGAGCCGGATTCTGCTTCTCATGAATCGTTTATGTATATCTCATCGCGAATGAAATATCGTGCTCGCAGGATATTAGAGCGTCTGTATATGTCTGAAACATTGGAGAGCTTGGAAACATTGATTGATATTCACAGAGTTTATCCAGTTTTCAAGCTGCTACATGTTCTTGACGGTTCGCGACCAAAGCTTACATTCCCCTTCGTGCTTAATGCGATATACAGTCGCATTAACCCTATGGTTTTGGAACAGTCTTACCGCTCTACATTAACAACTGACCTGAATGAATATCAACTTGTAGAATTTCTTGTTGATTACGTGAGCTCACTCGATAATGATGCTGTTGAGGAGATCTGGATGGATAGCATGGGATTTGTGAAGGATGTTCAAGCCAACATTGGACTATACAGACACGTGCTTCCTAATATGCTTGTGTTTATCTCGATTGTTGGGAGCAAGGTCGACTCAACAAACTTTGGCGAACAGAAGCGTCTAAGAAAGGAACTTGCCGTATGTCATTCACTCATTGTCTTGATATGATATTTTACTAACTGCTAGTTTAGGATGTTTTCCTCAAGTTATTGAATTCTTCGGTTGCATCTAGACAAGTGACAGGTCTCACTTCGCCAGAACCTTCAGCTTCGTCTTCTGTGTCCGAGAAGGACAAGTACACTGAATCCGATGATTCTCAACCTCCATCGTTATCTCAATCTACAGTTACATTGTATCAGCCTGAACAGTCTCTTCGAACTGCTAGCTCTTTCCAAACCCTTCCCTCTCTTGCAACAATCGGTCTTGACAAGGAATCGAGTAGTTCCAAGCCCAAGGTGTCTCAAGAAGAGCTTTGCCGGGCACTGGCTATTGTTGTGCCTAATTTCCAGAAAGTGTTGCTAGAGTCTGATCGAGTCTCTGTTGCGTGCACGATTATTGGTGCCAGCGTTATCGCACCAGCGCTCAAGTCAAAGGGATTCCCCGCGAGTGCCTCTGCACCAGTCCTTGAAGTGTTGTACCAAACTGCACGGATACCGAACACCCAAAAGGCATGGAAAGCTTCAGTCACGGACGCATACTACGACAGTAAATTCTTTACTGTCAATGAGGCATTGCGACCGAAATGGCGCGATGTGATTCGACAATGGCTAAGTAACGACAAAGAGCGGATTCCCGATTTGATTTCGCGTGTATCTGCTCACTCTTCGAACACCAATGTGCTATTTGGATGGTCTGATCAGGAGTCGGTTGCGCGCAGACTCAACCTGCGTAGATTGGCTTTTGCGTTCATGTGTGGCGAGACTGATCAATTCCTCGTAAATCTTCGAGAGACTCTTGAAAAGCTCACAGAGTTGGTCAGTTCCTCTGTTTCAGACTCTATTAAGGCTGATGTATTTTTGTGCTTACGCGCGATTATCTTGCGCACGTCTGATGTACATTTGCCTCCGTTCTGGACTTTTATTTACACAGAGCTGATTGCTGTTTTCACTGAGTTAACGAATGATGATCCGAATGCTTTGGCGGAGAACAAGCTACAGAATGTGTATGCGGCCGCAAAGCTGCTAGACACTATTTTGGTTTTGGGACCTGAAGAGTTCCAATTGTACGTATTTCTTTACTAACTTTATATTCTCTGGGTTCTGCTAACATTTTTTTAGGCACTACTGGCTATTCGTTAAGGACACTTTGGAGGCTGTGTTTCCACGTCCTGAGGCTTCACCCTTGCCATTAATCGATCGACTATCCCTCTTGATGGGTGTACCAATGGTGACAGATATGTCAGATGATCCGTCTAGCACTTCGCTGGTTGACAAGACGAAGCGTAAGCCCATGCTTTCCGGACAAAAGCTTTCGGGTATTTCAGAGTTGAAGTCATTTTTCAGCAAGCTCAGTGTCACGAGTTATGAGCGTGATTTCAGTTTGGGCGAGCCTGATCTGACGGCGCTGGATGATGAAGTTTACGCGGATTTATTTATGTGATGGGATAGAGTTGGTGAACTGTGTGAGTGAATGATTATTGTATATTGGCTGAGACGGCTGTGAAATCAGCGCGTAGTTGCTATTTTTGCCGTGTTTCGAACTGCTTGACTATTTGCATTGAGCAATTAGCTAGTTTCATGTTTTCTTTTTTTATGCACATGGATGGTGTAAACCTCTTTCTACCTATTTTTTCTTGTTAAATATTATTTATCTAAGATCCCAAACGCCAAAGCAATGCATCAATCTATCGTAGTCTCTTCTTGTTGGCTAATCCTTTGTGAATTTCCAAATACTCAAAATTTCCCACCGAACTTTACGTTCTCCCACTTTGCTTACTGTCCATCCCTTTTCGCGCATAGCTTGGGCGACTTGCTCAGGCTTATTTCGAAAGCAAAACAAAATGTAGGCAACACCTACACCTTTAGACAAGATATTGCCAAGCTGAACAAGCACGACGTTAGTCACCTGCATTCCATCTTCACCGCCCAGCGAAGCAAAGTCCAACCAGTCGTCTGTCTCGACTGAAGATTCGTATGAGCCAAGGTTATCTGCCGGAACATACGGCGGATTAAAAAGTAAGACGTCTACTGAATTTGGACGTATAGCGTCACAGATATTTGTGCGCAGGACGTCGAAGTAGCGTGTGCCTCCGTTCGATCTTGATGTTTCGAGAGCTGCTTTGCATGCGTGAGGATTGACATCTGTGCCCAAGTAGAGAGCGCTTGGAAAAATATGAGAGTGAAAGAATGTCGTTATAATGCCGCTTCCTATCCCTAGTTCTAAAACCAAAGGAGAGCCTGATATTGACGGATCAGAGAATCGGTTTTGTAAGTATGGTAGTTCTTCCTGTAAGAGGTCTAAGAAGAGAAATGAGTCCTCTGAAGGCTCGTAGACCTGATCATAGTCAACATGTGAAGTTGATGGAGTCGGAAACATAGCTTATCTCCACTTCAGCAATCTATCTCCTTAATTATACTTATACTCCACCCATTCTCTGTGAAGATGGTGAACAGTACTTGAAGTATCAAATTCAGAGCTCTGATCGCTTTAATGACACACGTGATTTGACCCGGGTAACGCTCTCCGCGCGTCATTAGCGCGTCGGTCGCGCGACTTGATGCACTCGCGCTCGTTAAATTGAAAGCTAAGCAGACAGGATTGGCGTCAGTAGGAAGCACCACGATGTGTTTCTGAGTAATGAGTGTATATTTTGGATAATATATAACGACTCAGTGTCTACTTCAAAATGGTGAGGGTTAGACCCTTGTTGTCGCCGGCAGACTCGGTCTTTGCCTCACGATTACAAGCTCACTGCAGATCCCGTTTACTCAAGTACAGGTCCTCCAGCTCATGGTCCTACTTGTCAACTACACAATGCCAAGAATATAGTCATATAATTGTGAAGGAAAACTTTAAATCAAACAGGCAAAAGTTTATCAGATTATCAAACCTGGCTCCTTCGCGCTATCTTGCCACGGCTGTTGCAAAGAAGAAAGTCACTGTACCAAAAGACGCAGCAGAGATCAGCACTCCAAAGAAGTCCAGAAAATCACGGAAGAAAGCAACAGTAACGGTTGAAGATGAGATTGCTCAGGGCTATATTGGTGACATAGACGTCGATATCGATAGCCTTGAAGCGATTGCTGATGTTGATCAAATTGAGAAAACTTATCCTACAGTTTTGCAAGAAGCGAAGAACAATATGGAACGTTTGCCTAAATGCGTTGTTCTGACAAGAGTTGGATCATTTTATGAGGTAAATTGTCTACAAAGTTAGCCTTGAGTAACGACTAATCTATGCACAGTTATATTTCCACCAAGCCGATGAGTTTGGTCCGTTGCTAAATCTGCGAGTAGCGCAAAAGAAGACAATCCACGGTCCAGTATCCATGGCAGGATTTCCTTTCATGAATCTTGATCGTTATCTCAAGATACTTGTGCAAGAGTTACATCAATACGTCGCTATTAGCGAAGAATTTCCGAATGTGTACGCGAAACCTGGCGCTATTCAGCAGGCAGCATTAGCGAAGAATCTTGTTAACCCTGTCTCTTTTATGGACGAGGACGAAACAGATCGGAAACATACAAATATGTTTATTCGTCGAGTTTGTCGTATTATTACGCCTGGAACTCTTATCGACGAGAAGTTCCTGAATCCGACGGAGAACAATTTTATTGTTGCTGTACATCTACGACCGAACGAGGAAGGCGCGAAGACTAACACAGATGGAACAGAAGACCAAGATGCTGAAAATTTCCATATTGGTTTATCGTGGCTTGATTTCTCAACAGGCGATTTCTTCACGCAAATGAGTTCGCATTCTACTCTGATTAGCGATATTGCTCGAATATCACCAAGCGAAATTCTCCTTGATAAGAGACTGCAGGATAGTCCGGCGAGATATCTTTATCGAAAGCTAGAAGAGCAGCAGTATTTTATTACCTTGGAAAACTTTGCGCTACCAGATCAAATTCTACAAGCTCCCGAACCTAGCAGCGATGAACTTTCAGAGAAACAGAATGGATTTATCACCGAGTGGATTGATTTGTTCGAAGCTGAAGACAACCCGGCCAATGCGATCAAGGATCTTACTCATGACGAGCTCAATTCATGTGCCGTTCTGCTCAATTACATCCGAGAAAAACTTCCAGGAACAGCAATCAAAGTGCAAGTTCCTGTCCGGCGAGTGCCTGTTGACAATATGCTGATTGATGTCAATTCGCTGCGTGCACTTGAGATTAAAAGGACTCTTCGCGAACAGCTTACGAGTGGCAGTTTGCTTAGCACTATTAAACGTACTGTCACAAAATCCGGTACCAGATTACTGTCTGACTGGCTCTGTAAGTTTTTGAATGCAACTTGATCTAATATCAAATTAACAGTTTTGAATAGCTTCACCAGCCACGTCTATTGCTGTCATAGACCGGCGTCAAAATTTGGTGGAAACATTTCTAAACGACAGCCATCTTCATCAGATGGTTATATTATATTTGAAGAGAACCCACGACGCACATAGAGTAGTCCAGCGACTCGCTCTCGGCCGTGGAGACGCTGAGGATATGATTGCACTTCTCCAGTCGATTCAGAACACCGCTAAACTTCGCGAGATGTTTGAGGACTATATAAGTGACGAAAATCCAAAGAATGCTATTGCGATTCCTACGCTTCGACGGGTACTTGAACGATTAACGAATCTGAGCGACTTGGAGAACCTCATAGTCAACGCATTTGACCAAGACCAGGTTATCCGTCAATTGAGTGCAGAGGAACAAAGAGTTGCTGACGAGCTTGCTCGATTAGAGCAAGGTGTTGCTGATCTTAATAACACAACCACAATTAAGAAAACAACAAAGAAGAAATCACAGACTAGGAAAGGAGCACCAATTGAGACCATGGAGATTATGAAGCGAAAGTATGCTAAACAATCGTTTTTCCGTTTTCTGATGTTTTCTGACTTTTCGTAGTGCTTCGAGAACTCTTATGAGACTTCACAATTCACTTGAGAAATCGATCAAAGAGCGTGATACTATGGAGCGTGAACTTAAACTGCAACTTGATGCTTCAACTTTGGATCTCAGATGGGCACCAGGCCTTGGGTTTTACGTTCATGTCTCTGGCAAGGATATCTCGAAATTCGAAGGGACTGAGACTGAGTATGGTAATGCCGACGCAAGATGTATTATTTCCCGCAAAAATACTCGCTCATACCATTTGGATGTATGTATTTTTCCAATTGTTTTTTTCATCAAGGTTACTGATATTTGATAGAAATGGACTGTTATTGGAAGTCGTATAGACTCTCACAAGATGATGATACGACTAGAAGAGAAGAAGATATTCAATGATATCCGACAACAGGTCGTTGCACATATGGCACCAATCAGGAAGAATGCTCGAGTATTAGACGAACTTGACGTAACCTCGTCGTTTACTGTATTTGCGCGTGAGCGTAAGCTTATTCGTCCCCTACTGCATAACCAGATTTCGCACCATATCGTTGCCGGACGTCATCCAACAGTTGAATATGGACTTGAAGCTAAGGGAGTTTTGTTCACACCAAATGACTGCTTTTTAGATGAGACCCAGCGTCTTTGGCTTATTACTGGTCCGAACATGGGCGGTAAAAGTACATTCCTGAGACAAAATGCCTTGATTAGCATCTTAGCCCAAGTTGGGTCTTATGTCCCTGCAGACTTTGCAGAAATGGGAATTGTTGATCAGATTTTCAGTCGAGTAGGCTCTGCTGATAACCTGTACCGTGACGAATCCACGTTTATGGTCGAAATGCTTGAGACTGCGAGTATCCTTAAGCACGCGACTCCTCGTTCTTTTGTGATTATGGATGAAATTGGACGTGGGACTACTCCCATGGAAGGTTTAGCGATTGCATACGCTGCTCTTCATCATTTGTACCATATCAACAAATCACGTACGCTGTTTGCGACTCATTTTCATGATTTAGGTGACATGATTAAAGATTTACCTTGTGCTGCATCATATTGCACTGATCTTGCTGATAATGAACACGGGGTATACTTTGATCACAAGTTACGAAAGGGAGTTAATCACCGGTCTCATGGAATTCATGTTGCAAGATTGGCGGGATTACCGCCTGCTGCGTTGCAGGTGGCCGAAGATACGTTGCGACAGTTGGATTTACTTAACAGCGATGACCGCGATAGCAATTTCGCTGGATTGGGAGATGTCCAAACTGCAGGGCGCGGTGGAGTACGCGAACCATTGTCCGCCCATTAGCTTCAAGTCTCAAGTGGGTTAAATTCAGGGACAAAATGTGCAGTAATTAAATTGTTGCCTCAGAACAATGATTGGAAAAATATCTCTATATGCCGTAAAACTAAAACTTTCCTATCGTCGTAAACATAACATCTCATGGCCCTTTCTGGCTATTCTTACTCGTCCTTCTTCTCTTCGACGGTCTTCTCCTCGACCTTTGATGATTCACCCTCAGCGCCTTCGGTAACTGGCGAATTTTGCTTGGCCATTTCTTCCTTCATTTTCTCGAGTTCCTGGATAAACCATGTAATGCCACCCCAAAGACCAAGAGCGATGGCTGTGAGGAAGAAGAAGTGCTTGTTGAGCGTCGAGATGCACAATGTCACAAGGGTCGCGATCAACGCACCAAAGGAATAATGTGTGGCCTTGACAAGTACAGGGGTAGTTCCAGGAGTGAAGATGGAGTCCCAAAGTTCAGCGAAGAAAGACATGGTTGTGTAGACAAGTAGATACTGGTTGAAAGAGAGGAAGCGAATTCAATTACAAGCAGATGACGCAATTGAAGAGTTGATATATACAAATATAAGGAGATAACCTTTATATTCTGCAGAGAATGTATTGTAAACAAGTGAATGTCAGAATGGATGACTTTTTGGAAGGTGCTCGACGAGTCAAAGTCTAGCTATCTGTGAGTTCCCGAAACCCATGAGATGGATTCCACACTGCCACGCACTATCAAGCTCTGCGGTGGCGATGGCGCTGCACCGCCCATCGAGCTAGCTACCCCTGATAATCCAGGTCCATGACTACATGTCCTGTTTATTTTACTGTATTTCCAATATGTAATATTTTAAGTCTATTATACATCAATGCCTCATTATATCCTTATATTATCCCATAGCGATCCATTAATTCATAACTTTTGCCTCATCGTACAAAAACCCTACAATCAGTACACTCTAATGTGTCTTCACGCGTCGCGTAACAACGCGCGCCTTCCCAGTATTTCTGTACTTTCGAAATCCTCCCCGCGCAGACCTAGCAGTCGTAGCGGAAGCGGTGGTGGTACTCTTCGTTGCTCGCGCGTTACCTTTCTTTTGTGATGCGATGGCCGCAGTGGAGCCTGAAGCTGCGCGCGCACGACTTGTCGTGGCTTTTGCAGCGGCTCTTGCCTTCGAGCCTTTCTTCGGGAACGACATGGACAATTTCTTATATCCTGATAGGAATGCATTAGCCTTTCCTCCTATTCTCAAGTACGACGATGCAAATCCCGCTCGATTGACAGATGAAATTTCTTTCAGTGCGTCTTCAGTAACTAGATGATGGAATATACGCTCGATATCCGTACGTTCTAAACCCTTCCCGGCGCCGTATCCTTCAACTGTATCATGCCCTGCATTTTGGACTTTGCTTGTCTTAGCACCTCTGAATACGTCCATACAATACAGCATCGTGACATTTTCCTCTTGTAGCTGACGAACCACTCTAATAATATCTTTAGCAACCTCTGTAACATCTCTCTCTTCGTAGTCATTGGCATTTGAGATTCTGCAGTTGTCGCATGTTTTGTGACAATCTCCCTGTTCAAACACCTCATTGAAGTATCGCAGTACTTGTAGGCGACGACAATCAGTTTTGTTTTCACAATATTGTACAACTTGCTTGAGAAACGATCGCTGCTTCTCCTTCGTCTGAAAGTCACTATCGTCTCGGTCAATCATTGTCGTCATCGTACTAGCATCTCTATACGCATAATAAAGAATGCATTCGGAATATAAACCATCACGCCCTGCACGACCTGTTTCTTGATAATATCCTTCAAGTGTACGTGGTAGCGTGTAATGCACCACAAATCGAACATTGGCTTTGTCGATACCCATACCAAAAGCAATGGTGGCACAGATAGCTTGCAGTTTGCCCTCCTGCCATTTAAGCTGGACATCTATCCGCTCTTCAGGTGTCAGACCAGCATGATAATGCGTCACGCGAAGTCCAAACTTTTGTAGCTTCTCCGCAGTCTGCTCACAAGACGCTTTCGAGTGACAGTAGATGATTCCAGACTTTCCCGGATATTTGATTCTCATCAGATCCCTTATTTCAAACAAAATATCCTTGCTCTTTTCTTTGACTTCATAGAATAAGTTAGGGCGATTAAAACTCTGCTTGAAAAATGCCGGTTCTACAAGCCCTAAATTGTATTTTACGTCCAACTGTACACGATCGTTGGCAGTAGCAGTTAAAGCTATCATCGGCACATTAGGATACTCCCGCTTAAACAAACCTAGTTCCTTGTAGTCTGGGCGGAAATCATGACCCCACGAACTAACGCAATGTGCTTCGTCAATCACAATTCTTGCAAGAAGTCCGTTCTGATTCAGCCTAGAAATGGAATTTTTTAACTGACCACTGGTATTCAGCATTTCGGGGGAAATGTATAATAAAGAAAGAGCACCGCTGTTAAGCAGTCGAAACATGTTCTTTCTCTCTTCAGCGTCGCCTCTTGAATTGATCATACCGGCATTGATACCTTTTGCTGTTAAATGACCTACTTGATCTTGCATGAGCGAAATCAACGGCGAAACCACTATTGTGGTTCCTTTGGTCTTTCCCCCAAATATCAACGCTGGTAGTTGATAACATAAAGATTTTCCACCACCTGTTGGCATGAGCACAAATACGTCTCTACCAGAAACTGTAGCATTGATAGCTTCAAGCTGATTATGTCGAAAGCCTGGTAAGTTGAAGACATTACTAAGCACTTGGCATACTTCTTGCGACCACGGATGTTGCATCTCCGCATCGCTACTATCATAAACGCCAGAATGAGCCATCTGTTTAGCGGGATTGACATAATTTGACTCCATATCATCTGCAATTGTAATTGGCTCTTCCAGTATCTCAATATTGCCAAATTCATCAAGTTCCTACGCATTAATGTCAGTATTAATTTTCCGGTACTATCCGCAACAGTAAATACCTGATAATCTGAACCGATCTCAAAATCATCTGGGAAGTTATCTTGCACGTCAATGAAGTCATCTTTCAAATTTCTTGCGCGTGTGTTCTGCGATCGGATGTCTCTAGCGGAGTAGTCTTCTGGTGGCTCTGAAATGTTGATTTCAGAAGCATTGAAATATTTACTAGTCGTACCATTTGTGAGATCCTCGCTTGAAATTCGGTGAACTGTATATTCATTTCGCGTGCTTGAGTTGCTAATACTGTAATGTTGGTCTTCAGGTTCAAACCTCATATCTGGCTCCGGGAATGAATCTAGCCCGTTTATCAAGCTATCTGTGATTTCTTCACCTGCAATAACAGTAGTATTGCGGGTATCCACTTGCACCTCTCGGCTGTTCTCTGAAGCCAGAAGTACCTCTGAATCTCTGTGTTGTCCAACTACGTTTGCTCTCATTCTTCGTAGTTCTCTTAGAAGTTCACTTCCTCGCTTATATAGCTTAGAAATACGTTCATATTCAGGAGCGATACGCGCACGCCTAGCAGCCTTGACTGTCACTGACAGATCTGGATCCTCTGCAATATCAAGTCGTTCTTCCATCAAGCCCATACGTGTATTTGACAGATCGACGAGTTCATCGCTGAGTTCATCTTTGGTCATGCCATCGAAATATCTATCTAGCTCCAGATCAGCAGATGATGGGCTTCCTGAAGATCTTGGGAAAGACGGGGTTCTCTCGAGAGGAACATCGGAGGATAGTCTGACATCAGGGAGATCTTGAACTTTTGACGAAGAAAGCGATTGCCTTTGAAGAAAATTTTCCACTTGAGGAGTAAACGGCTGTTGCTGCTGAATTGGAGGAGAAGGAATTGGTAGCGTAGATTTACTTTTCCCAGGGTCTTGAGGCCCTGTGAAGTCTGTGATTCTCTTTGACGCGTAAATATTTGGCTGCATTCTTCGCGGCTGTTTGGGTATTTCTTCAAGTATATCTGCTTCAAAATCTGATATCTCGGCATCGTCTGCAAAGAGCGTTTCGAGCTCAGGCGCGCGATCAACGAAGTCCTTATCAGCCAAGTCTTCGAGTACCTGGGAATCAGGCACAACAAATCCATCTCCTTCGTCATATGTATCATCTCCAACTTCGCTATCTTGCTCAGAGTCTGGCACATCTTCAGAGTATGTCGCTCGAATTTGGGTCTCTTCTATTAACGATCTCTCTCCAATAATTGAAATTTCGCCTTCTCCCGCATTATTTGTCCGTCGCGGTACCAGAGCTAACGGCTCAAATTCTACAGAACACTGAGAAATAGGTGGTGCATCTCTAGCGGGGAATAGAGACCGCGGCCGTTTGCTGGGAGATTTTCGAGGAGACACGTTTGGACGACAGCGAGCTGTCGGTTCGCTAGAAGGTATTGTTGGGAGCGCGTAGTCTTGCTGGTCGTCATCGCTGCTGAGGTCTATAGCGTCGGCTGTAAATGGAGACTGGATATCTGAGACGACCTTGACGGTGGAGATAGTGTGGTCTATAGCACTGGTTAGTAAATTTTTAAAATGAGAAGATTCAGGAACATACTCAATCGTCTCGGTGTGTTTAAGTTGGCTGGAGTCAGTAGCCCAACACCTGAAGTGATTTGAGAGCCAACTGTTGAATTTCCAGCAAATCTCTGGTTAGTTGCAAGTGCATCATACCCAGCGACAGTGGATACTCGACTAGCAGTTGACTGTTTGGGTGTTGCAGTTTTATCCACAGACAGCAGTTGTCGAGACACCATTGACGACTGAGATCTGCTGCGAAAGCTCTTGTCTTTCACCGCAACAGATATCACCGACTTTAAAATCTGAGGAATCGCAGCCGTGAATCCAATACTCTGAAGAAGATCAGTCGCTTGCGGACGGGTAGCTTGCGAGCTCTCTAACCAACGCGTGTGAACAAGAAGATTATTCTCCGGAACGCTGGCAGCACGTTCGGCAGCAAACATCCAGCATCTGCTATTCCAGCTGTAGTAGTTCTTGCAGAAACAGAACTACGCGTGCCGGACTGTTTTGAACGGAGTTCTGAGTAGTGAGAATTAACAAAAGCGAGCTGAGCGTGTCTCTCGAACACAGTTCAGTGGTGTTGTTTACCCATCCCAAGTTAAGCTTTACCAACGCGCTCTGTGCACGTGAGCGACAGCACAAGTGCGCCAACACTGTGGCTTCAAAGTTGCTTACTGGGAACTGCTGGTCATCTACTCCGTTCAGAGAGCACTCCATTCCGCGTCGTTCTACCTGCTATTCCAAAGTTTTCAGAAAGATATCAGTTTATCTTTTTTTGTGTTAGAATTAGACAATTAACAATGGATGCTCTCGTTGATAAGTATTCCAGACGTCCTTTGTACGATGAGGATGTGTTGGCTCAGGAAGAGATGAACGATATAATGGCACCTTCATCTGTGCCAATGCTGAGTCTGCCACCGATTTCTCAGGTAAGTCCTCTTGATCAGCTATTTTATCGTGTATTTTGGATTGCTGGTAGAGATACTAATGGATTGATATGACAGCCCTCTGCGTTTTTACGCGCTCACACAGACGATGCGTCGAATCCTGATGTCCGGATCAAGATTGCGCACGGTACTACAACACTTGCATTCAGATTCCAAGGAGGCATCGTACGTTGGGATCTTTATCTCATGCAGTGGTTAGATGTTTACTGACTGTTGTGATGTAGGTTGTTGCTGTTGATTCACGAGCAACCGCTGGTAACTGGATTGCCTCGCAAACCGTAAAGAAAGTCATCGAGATCAACCCATACATGCTTGGTACCATGGCCGGTGGTGCCGCCGATTGTCAGTTCTGGGAGACATGGTTGGGCATTCAGTGCCGAATTCACGAGCTTAGAGAGAAGAGCCGTATCAGTGTCGCCGCCGCGAGCAAGATTCTCTCCAATTTGATCTACAGTTACAAAGGAATGGGCCTATCGATGGGAACTATGGTCTGCGGATACACAAAGAGCGAGCCCGCTATCTTCTATGTCGACAGTGATGGTACACGACTGAAGGGTGATTTATTCTGTGTTGGATCAGGTCAGACTTTTGCGTACGGTGTGTTGGACAGTGGATATCGATGGGATCTTTCTGTTGAGGAGGCACTTGCTCTCGGAAAGCGGAGTATTTTGGCTGCCACTCATCGGTAATTATACTTCTTTGAAAGATTTGTGTTCTATAGAAGGCTAACATTTGACAGTGATGCATTCTCCGGAGGATCAGTTAACCTGTACCACGTTGAAGAGAAAGGATGGACTTACCACGGTAATCACAATGTTGGCAAGCTCTTCTGGGAGACCAAGGCGGCAGAAGGATCATTCAACAATGTTCCTACTGAGTTTACATCGGACGTTTAGATTCATATGTATTTGACAGCTTAGTTTCTGTAATATACTACTATTATCAAGAATGGGGGATGTCGATATTTCGAATGTTCGAATGAATTACACAGATCGCACTTCTCCGCACCCACTCCACGATGCAACTGGTCTACTCAAACTCAATGATCCCTACATAATCTCCCAATAAATAAATCGTTAAATAATCACTACATACCTGAATAGAAACCAATCTAACAGAATCCATAGACTGTCAGCTCGCCCAGCCGTGCCTAAGGTAAGCGTTGGGTTTAGTACTATGATCACTCAGAGCTCTCCGCAAGTTGGAACATTCCACCAGCATCAATTAGACGACCTTCAGATCAGACTTGAAGGATTTCTACAACGATACATTTGATACAGTTCTATTACAATAAATCAAGATGGTTGGATTCTCGTTTGACAATTACCAGCGAAACAAGTTCTTGACGTCGAAGGGATATCCCGTGCCAACTGCGACTGCGACGGGTACGACTATTGTTGGATGCCGATTCGACGGTGGTGTAGTGGTACGCTTTGATGTTCCGTGTTTAATGATTTAAAAGATGATATAAGAAGATGAAGCTGATGATGCTTTGATGATTGTTTAGATTGCGGCAGATACAAGAGCAACTGAGGGTGATATTATTGCTGACAAGAACTGTGAGAAGCTGCACAGAATGTCGCCTTCGATTTGGTGGTATGTGGTTGATCTGTTACTATTCCATCAAGAAAGTTAGATAGCTAACTTGTTTTACTTAGTGCTGGTGCCGGAACTGCTGCTGATTGTGTACGTCTGAGCGATTGCTTCAAATGCGGTTATATATGCTAATCATGTGCTACAGGAATTCGTCACTCAGCTCATCTCATCGACCCTTGAGCTTCATGCTATGAGCACCGGCCGCCAACCCAGAGTCGTCACATGCCTCACATTATTAAAGCAGCATCTATTCAAGTATCAAGGACATGTCGGCGCTTACCTGATTGTTGCAGGATGTGATCCAACCGGTATGTGACGCCTTTCTCAAAGATTTTCAGTGCTAATATCTCGAACATTTAGGACCAAAACTGTTCTCTATTCATGCGCACGGTTCTACTGATGTTGGATACTATTTGTCCCTTGGATCAGGTTCGATGGCGGCGATGGCCACTTTGGAGTCCAAATGGAAGAAGTCCATGACCAAGCAAGAAGCCATGGATTTGTGCGCTGAAGCTATTGAGGCCGGTATCTGGAACGATGTATGATTCGACTTTTGATTTGCTGTGTTTGGCCATTGCTAATGTTATGCTCTAGCTTGGATCTGGTTCGAACGTTGATATGTGCGTTATGGAGGTTAACAAGGTTAGCATCTGATTGGACATTATATATTACCGCATTCTAACGAACAGCTTTAGCCTGCTATTCTTTACAGAAACTACCGCACACCCAACGAACGTTCAACCAAGGAAAAGTCGTACGTATTCGCACGCGGTACTACTGCCTACATGAGCGAGAAGGTGAAGCCCACCGTCAAGCCCATGGCATACGATATATTTGAGGAGACTGTAGTTTCAACAGGTGGCGGCGAGAGCATGGAAATTGACGGATAGAGCTTCGATTTGAATTGTTTGGAATGAATTGAAATTGTGTTGTTCCGTTATGTTAGGTTTGTCTTCTGGTTGTCGTTGTCATTGTCACATCATGGTTATTTGTATCTATAAATCGCAGTCTAATATAGACGACTATCTTTTATCCTTCCATACATATACTTTTGCCATCCTGTCTCTTTCTATGCAGATATCCTGGATTCTAGATAAAGATGCGGATGCGCCCCTCGGAGAGTGATGTGCGGCTCGATATAAAACAAAACTCTCAAATCAATATTTCCCAACGACCAACCGATATATTTCTTCTCAAATCAAGAAAGAGAGCTGGTATAGCTCTTTGAATCTTTAGAAAAGATGGAGTTGCAGCAACTGCCGATTGTTGAAGGTGAGTATTTCTGTGCTTGTTGTGGTGAAAATGACGCGTTGGATAAGCGGGAAAAACTGGGAACTGACGAAGTTTTGTGTGTTAGTGAAAGGGAAATTGCTCGAGAAACTATCGAAGAACAAAGTCACTATTCTTGTAGGTGAAACCGGTAGTGGAAAATCTACACGTATGTCTACTTTCTAGAGTGAGAGTTATGGGCGAGAAAGCTGATGCGGTGGTCGTGTACAGAGGTTCCCCAGTTCATTTGGTCTTTGGATCGCAAGAAAGAGAGAATAGCAATTACACAACCACGACGAGTTGCAGCAATAAATCTAGCTAAACGAGTAGCTGAAGAAGCAGGATGTGAACTTGGACGGGAGGTCTGTTTTCTTGGTGCAAGGTGTTGGATAGTTTGATGTTAACGTGGAGGAATAGGTCGGATATACAGTGCGATTTCAGAATGCAAGTGGTCCGCAAACACGCATAAAATATCTAACAGACGGAATGCTACTACGAGAACTGCTGTTATTTCCGACATTAAAGCGGTATACGACAATTATTCTCGACGAAGCTCACGAGCGAACGATCGTTACCGATCTGTTAATGGGATTCATCAAACAACTTGTTGAGACGCGAGATAATCTGCGATTGATTGTCATGTCGGCAACTTTAGATGCTGATAGGTTTAGTCGATTTTTCAACGGTGCCGAAGTGTTGTACGTTCAAGGACGTAGATTCCCGGTTAACAGGATGTATCTGAACAGACCGGTTGAGGATGTTGTCGACGCTACGATTCGCACCGCGCTACAGATTAATATTGGAGAGGCGACTGGTGATATTTTGGCGTTTTTGGCAGGTCAGGAGGATATCGATAAAGCTACTGATTTACTAAATGATTTTGCGCAAAGTATGCCGAAAGGTGCGCCCGAGGTATGCTATACCTGTCATTATTAGCGTCCACGCAAAAACTGACACACTTAGATGGTTATTTTACCGCTCTACGCAGCATTACCACAAGCTCAACAGCAAAAAGTTTTTGAGCCGGTAACAGGTCACAAGCGAAAAATCATCTTAGCAACAAATATCGCCGAAACATCCCTCACAATCTCTGGAGTCCGCTACGTTATCGACAGTGGAACTTGCAAAGTCAAAGTATGGAGACATGATCTTGGACTAGACAGTTTGCTCACCATGCCTATTTCTAAGTCTAACGCGGCGCAAAGAATGGGTCGAGCTGGTCGTGAAGGACCTGGAAAATGCTATAGATTATATACTGAGGAAGATTATTTACGGCTAAGACCGCAAAGTGAGCCTGAGATTGAGAGATGTGATGTGGCGTTTCCGATTTTGACGTTGAAATCTGCGGGTGTTAAAGATGTTATGGGATGGAGTTGGCTTGAACGGCCATCTAAAGGAGCTAGTATGTTTTTTGAAAAGTTTTGAGTTAAGATCATGCTAACTTTTGTGATTTAGTCATGTCTGCCTTGACACAGCTATACGCGCTCAAAGCTCTTGATAACAATGGCGATATTACAGATTTAGGCCGCAAGATGTCAGTTCTTCCACTTCCTCCTCATCTAAGTGCAGTTCTTCTTGAGGCTCAAGAGATGGGAATTAGTGATGCGGTTTTAGATATCGTATCATGTTTATCTATCGAGAATTTGATTATGAATCCACATCCTGATAAGAGGGAGGAAGTCAATGAGAAACGGCTACCATTCGTGACTGCTAGTGGTGGAATGGGAGATTTAATTGTGTTGAGGAATTACTTGTTACATTATAAAAGTTTGAAATCGAATGAGGAGAAGAAAGATTGGTGCAAGGAGCTGTATATTAATTATCGAGCTATGACGAATGTTGAGGTAGGGAACTCTTTTGCTGACGAGGGGAGGATTACTAATTGATCGAACAGGACATCCGAAAACAATTAGAGCGATACTTGAAAACAAGCAAGCGAAGCGTTACATCCAAGTCCGACCCGAACGGTGTCGCGAACGATGACGACATCGAAGAGCATGACAAGCAGTTTGCATCGCCATCTGAATTGAACGAACAGATAGTCCAGTGTTTTCTTCGTGGGTTTGTGACGAATACCGCGCTTGCATTGCCAGGAAAGACGTATAAAACGATTGCGACTGGACAGAATATTAATATTCATCCTTCGTCTTCTGTGTTTGGGCGGAAAGTTGATGCCGTGATGTATACCGAATATGTAAGTTCCTCTACTTGATTTGCCTTTTGTTCGTGCTACGAGTGCTGATTATATGACAAGATATTTACGACAAAGGCTTACGCGCGAAATGTTTGTCCTATCGATTTAGAGTGGTTACAAAAGATTGCACCACATTTCTTGGGAAGACGGTCTGCCGGCGAGGAAGAATAGAGACCATGTAAAAAGATGTATTATAGATCAAATGTACATTTCTAGATTGATATCATAACTAAACCCATACAACTCCGTAAAATGCCAATTCCCGTTAACTCCAAACCACATAATCAAGCGAATCAAGCGTAGACTTTCAGACATCTCGTCTCGCGATGCGTATCCTCGCATGCCAAAGAACAATACCGAGCGCTACATCTAGTACATGTGATTGGACCCCAATAACCACAAACGCTGCACATGTTACGACTTGGATATACTGAAGGATCAGCGACTACTGACATGAACTCGCTGGAGCCGGACTCGTCTTCGTCGATCAGGTTTTGCAGGACTTTTTTCGATTGTAACAGTTTGCGAACACCAGCCGTGCGACCTGATACACTCGGCCCAGGACTACTATGACCTCCTCCTCCTCCTCCTCCTCCAGCTGATCCACGAGGAACATCAATTTTCACCGAATCGTTATAATTCTCGCGTTCAAGATCAGCTATTCGACGCGCGATTGCGCGTTTGACGACGGCAGAGTCTGCGGGTTTCGCGTTGGCGGGGTGGTTTGCTGCGACGGCGCGTTTACGACCTGCGCCGGTTTTTTTTGCTTGGAACTGTGAACCACTTGAGATGAGCTCGACAAGAGGCATTTCTCTGTGTTTTGTGCTCTTTCAGAACTGGCGAGGCGAAGAAGATGATGGAACAATAAATCGTAGATGTTAATGGTCAGGCGAAGGTTAGGAGCGTAAACTGATTACAAACCCCGTTCACGTGATTAGGCTGACATTTATAGCTGGCGGGCAGGTCTTGTCACTGTTCAGACTACTCTGCATTATCTGTCTGATTTACATTCTCAATACTGAGATAATTGAAGGTTGAGAATACATGGGGATTTAGTGCATAGAATAGATATGTCAGGACTAGCTACACAGCAGTATTACAATCAATCTGCTGCCGGCGGATACAGCAACGGAAACTACGGCGGCAACTCATATCAACAATCACAAGGACAGTATCAACAACAGCAATGGCAAGGTGGGCAAGGATTCCCTGCGATGATGGCAGCAGTGGCTGTTAATGCTAGTCATGGATCAGCAGGACATGGCGATGCAGCTGCGATGGCGGAGAGCGGTGCTGCTTCAACAGGAGCAAAAACTAAGATCTCATCGTCATCTGCGCATTTATCGTCAAATTCAGCAAATCGCAAGCCAAAGTCGATCACAGAACGTGCCCTTGCGGTAGCATCTGTAGATTCAGGTATCAAGTTTGCGTTTGAACCGTTTCTCAGAAAGGAGTATCAGTTTGGCATTGATCCCAGTCGCCCGATTTGTAAAAAGTACGTGCAAGGCAAATGCGAGCTTGGAAATGCGTGTCCGGATAGACATGTAATGCCATCTATGCCGAATCAGGTTGTGTGTAAGCATTGGTTGAGAGGATTGTGTAAGAAGGGAGATGCATGCGAGTTCTTGCATGAGTATAATTTGCGAAAGATGCCAGAATGCACTTTTTTCGCCAGGTATGTTTGATTTGCAAATAATTTGATTTTACGAACTTTTACTAACTTTACAAGAAATGGATTCTGCACACAATCGCCAGACTGTCTATACCTCCACGTGGATCCACAATCCCGAATTCCTCCATGCCCGAACTACGAACGAGGATTCTGCAAATTGGGTCCTGAATGCACAAAACGTCACGTAAGACGAACTTTATGCGAGCTTTATCTGGCAGGATTCTGTCCGAAGGGTCCGGAATGTGATAATGTTCATCCGAAATGGAGTTTTAGCGAGGCGATCCGGATTAGAGCGAAAGGCGAAGTTGTGAATAGTCAATTTGGCGATGCTAAGATGACTATGGGAGGAGGTATGGTTGAACAGAATGGATATGGTAACGGTGAGGATGATGTTATCAAGGTTTTGCGATGATTATTCTACGCTGCTGAAGGGAGTAAAATGCATCTACATTGGATATTAGGCGTTTTGGATTATGTTATTTGATTAATTTGATTAGAATGTACAATAGGACTAAAAGTACAGTAATTATACTAAAAATAAACCCAACCGAGGACCCACACAAAGACTAATTAAGACCATATCAAGACAGACCGTAAGGTCCAAAGAATATCCGTACAACACCAAACACTAAAGCAAAAAAAAAAAAACCAGAGAAAATTCAAGCACACCAAGAAGAGAGATCTAAAAAATGCTAGAAGACTTTTTGTTTAATCTACCAAAGAATGATTTTCTTTTTGACGCGTTTGCGCTCTCGGCAGTGGAATGCTTCATGTACTTGTCTTTGTAGATCCACGCGTTGCTATTTAGGCTTGAACTAGTAGCGGTCTTTTGAGTAACGGCGGCTTGTCTGTAGAGAGCAGCGGCTTTGTAGAGGTCTTTTGAACGATTGAGTCCGGATTTGGAGTATATCTCAGCAGCCTCGAGCATTGCGTTTGGGTCGCCTAATTGCGCGCCAATTTCGAAGCACGCGAGAGCCATTACATCGTTTCGTGAGTCTGGTTTGGAATTGTAGGACTTGCCTAGGCAGTAGACGGCTAATCCTAGAGGCTGCATCCAGCTGGGGCTTGCGAGGGGGCTGTTGAGGATCATTCCGCGGTCACTGTCTTCGTCGAGGTTGGTGGAGAGAGAGTACGGAGAGGTGGTGGCAGAAGCTGGGGCAGCCGAAGCAGGGATATCAGAGACGTCTATTGTGCTGATAGGCGCGCTTGTGAGGATGTCAATGGCGTGGTTAAGCCATACGATGGCCTGGTCAGGATCCGGACGCGCGCCCCATCCGTGTTGTAGGTAGATTGCGTAGAGGATGATGGCGGGTACGTTCTCCGCGTGGGCAGCTTCCTGGAAGTGGTAGGCAGCCTGCTCTAGCTGATTCTTCTCGTAGAGACGTACACCGAGGGCGACGTGCTGCGATGGGGAGAGGTCATGCGAGAACTGGAGAGCAGCGAGGTCTTGCTCTGCGCTTGAAGCCGAGGATGAGCGGGTGGAGTAGGGGGCGACGAGGAGGTCGGGGTCGGAGAAGGCACGCTGGAGGATAGACGGGGAGAGGTTGTCTGAGAGGGCGGATGCGGAGGACTTTGAGGAGGAGGAGGAGTCGACGGAGGGCTGTTTGGAGAGTTGACTCTGGGCGGAGGAGGAGTACTGGAGGGAGGATGAGGGAGAGTGGGCGAGGAGCGATGTTGTGCGAGGGGATGCGGAGTGTGCGTGGATGATGGCGTCGAGGGGGGATAAGCGAGCGAGATCAGCTTTGGAGAAGGGCGTTGGGACGATGGAGAGGGGAGTTCTTGGAGTAGGCATTGGCTTGTAGATGCTGTATACGCTGTATATGTTGGTGAAGATGAAGAAGAAGAAGACGAAGAAGAGTATTAGATATAACACAAGAAGAGAAGAAGGTCATGTGCAAAGAACGGCAACAAAGGCGGCAAAAACTTTTAAACGGTTTCGAGTCTCGCGCGAAGTCAGTTTAAAAGAAAGACCAATCTTCGCTTAATTTGGATCCCTTACCCAATATTCAATATATTGATGGTTTTATTGTAATATTTTGTGATTATTTTGATAGAATAATGTATATTATTATAATAGTAATATATATAAATTTAAAATATTACAAAACAATATAAAGCAATAAGTTGAAGCTTAGTAAATATTAAAAATCTCCCCACCTTTTTTTCATCAGATTCGATCGTTCCGAAATTGAGATCCGATCCAACTTTCTATTTTTAACCCCTTAATTTATCACGTGAAGCTTATGTAATAAGATTGAATCATCCGAGACTTCGATTGATACATCTGAGACTGTTTGTATTACACGGCTACTACTCTGCTACCCTACTACTTCACTACTCTCTGCCTAACATAACACACTAACTGAGACTATTACTATATTCAATACAATCAAAATAATCAATCAAGTATTACAACCACCTACACAATCACCCGTCTAACAACTCAACGCTCTCAAACTAACTATCCTTAGCTGAACCTTGTAATAATAGCATCCAGTCTAGTTTATACTCCTACTCCAATAAAACAAAAAACACGAAAAAAAAAAAAAAAAAAATGAAAGCAAATCAGTAATAACATAATACAATCAATCTACTCTCATCCACCCAAATCAACTATCCCATACTCGCCATTCCCTCCCTCCCCTGATACCCTCCTGTCTCCTCCATCGCGCGCCCGCATCAGCTCATGCCGCCGCATCAGCCTATTCGCCTCCTCAATCCGACATCGCTCTAGCCACCGTTCCTTTCGGTACTCAAAGTTTCGAGCCGCTGCTGGCAGTGCCCGTAAATCCGCCGCAGACACATTAATCTGTAAACTCAGCTTCTGCACACTGTCCTCCGGCCACTGCCCAAAATCTAGCAACTCGCCCTCTTTCGCGTCCTTCGTTGTATCCTCACTCGTACTCGTCTTCCGACGACCGCCGCTATACGACGCCGGTACAAGCTCGCGCCAGTGCTCCATAAACCACGCCGTTACATGCGCATTCAACATCTCGACTATCGGCGACGACGACAGCAGTTTAGCTAAACACTCGACTCCGCGCCATACCACCGTCGCATTTCTAGCGCAGATCTTGCGCGTTACAACTATAATTAGTAGATTCTCCATCGCGTTGTAGGATGCGGGTGATAGCGCACGCGCAGTCGAAAACACAATCCGCGGATGCGCAAAATACGTCGCAATGTACTCCGTGCACTCCTCTATCAGCGGCGTCAGTAGCTTATCATCCCACTCCTCGCGAAATATAGATGTCGTAGTATTCAACCGAAGACTGTACAATCTCAAATACAGCGGTATCACTGTATTTGGCGAAATCTTTGCCTTTACCTCGTCAACCAAGTCTGCCAACACTTCATCCGGTAGCGCCAGTAAACTTCTCTTCCACAGCACCGACACATTGGAATGCTTCGACATCCAACTCATACACGGGCTATACAGCTCTTTTATCTGATACTGATATCCCAAATTCGCTATTCCCGGCAATAACCGTGTGCATTGCGCACCAGAACACGCAAATCCATGTCCAATCTTTATCAGAACCTGGACAATCCAGTTCTCTAGCGACTCGAGCTGTAAAAACTTGGCAGAGACTAATGCGTCGGCAAACGCATCGAAAATCTCTTGCGAGGGTGCGTTGATGTCGCTTGTACATTTCGTTGATGCAATGTATCGCGAAAAATCTGTCCACTTCCACGAAAACAAGATCTCGGCATCATCCAAGTATAAATACTGAGCTACAACTGCTAATGACAGCGGTGTAAAGTACTCAGACGATAGCGTATGCTCAGTCAACGATGCATCGGCAAACGCTGATCTAAACATCGTGCTGAAATAAGGTGCTCGCAAATCCAGCAGAAACTTGTGAATCGTAAAACTGGACCTAGCGCCTTCGAGTTTCAAAGTCATGTCTCCTAGATATGTCTGTGGATCGATACTGATACCAACCGATGGCGAGGAATACAGCGGTGAAGAAGCTGTGAACTCAGTTTGCTTCTCTGGAGGTGTCGACAGTCCACTTACAGACCTAGACGGGCTCGTAGACGAAATATCTGAAGGCACTTCTCCAGTAGCAGCATGGGCGCGTACTATTGCCGCGTTACACGCCAGCAGCAAGCCTTCGTTCAAGGCTACCAGCATTTCCTGCTTTCCACCCTTTTTCTCCCATAGACTTCTCAGTACGACAGGTCTATAGCAGCTCGCGACTAATTTGCGGACCGTAAGATCGTTTTCGGGGGCTACCTCGACGATCGTGTACTCAAGCCCACACGACGTTTTCGGCGACAGCTGCTCTAGCCCACTAGTCGTCCCTGCAGCCGGTTGCGCCGTCGACAGATATGAGGTTCCCATTCTCGACAGAGGTTTCAGATAAACAACAGCAAGCAAAGCAGAATGGACCCATACTTTTGTGGGGAGTGGAATCGTGGTTTGCTGAGCGCCGGAGTTGGTCGGCATCAGAAATAGCACATCGGCGTAGCTTGGTTCGGGATGCTCGTGCAGCGACTGTAGCTGCGTCTCGAGAGAGAACTCATCAGCTGCAGTAATTCCAGAAGATGAGGACATAGGTAATGAAGCAGCCATGGTCTCGAAAACACCGCGGTGCTGGTGCAAAAGGTGTGAGTGTTGAAGGGCCTGGGTGCTGGAAGACAAGAGGGTTCGGAGTCACTTTCAAGCTTCGGTCAGTGCTCTGTGAGGCCGAGTAAACGCTGTATCTGATATCGTGAACTTCGCTATCGCAAACAGAGTACCACTACCTCACAATCCTAAGCAAACCAGAACAAATAAAGAAGCGTCGACGCAGCAGTGCAAAGAAGAGACTGGGGAAGCAAGAAGGCTGGCTGGCTTTAATGACTGACTGATGGGAGCAAACCAGCCACCAATTTGTGCGCCGCACACAATGTGTATGTGCGAGTTAGATTAATATGGGTTTAGGGTAAGACGGAATAGGAAATAGTCTTGGAGAGCGCGGTATATATCTATTGTAGCTATTACAGTGTAATATATACACTTTATTGTGATGTAACACCAGTCATCAAAAAGCAAAAAAGTACAGTTAACAGCATCATTAAAAAATTCAACTCCGTAATAGTACAACTCAAGATCGCAATAAGTCCCAAAATCGACCCTGCAATGCTCAAGTAGCTACAGCCAATCCACAAAAATCAAAGTGCAATCATAAAACTAAAACATTCTAGCTAAGATCTGTTTTACACACCAAACATATTATCGACGCTTCTTTCTTTTCTCCTCCGGCGCTTTGGTAGAACGCTTTTGCTACTGAATCCTTATCCGTTATCTCGATCGTGACAGGCGAGCTCTGCGCCGAAGCTGATCTCTGGTTCTTTTTGGAAGCTGATTGTGGCTTTTTTTCTGTGCTTAAAGATTTCTTTTTTCCGGATTTGAATAACTCAGCTCCCGCAATGTCGTCTGAGTAACGATCTAATATATCGTCGATCACGCATTCTTGGTGAAGACGCGTGTTGCAATGCGGACACCAGATCATTGCTTGATCTGGATTACAGAATTGTTTGCATTTGCAATGAGGACGGAGTGGCTTAGTCGTGTTAGCATATTCAACCATAAAAGCATTAAAACAGCATACCATCAGCTCGTTCGTATACGACAGATACAGTTGTCGCCAGTACAGCTCGCCCAAGATCTCCTCGTTCGGATCGTCACTTTCAGTCCAATGTACCACCGGTGCTCGTGTAGAAATTGACATCGCATCAATAACATCTTGATGACATGAAGCTACTAATTCTTTCTTCCCGTGATACGGTCTATATCCTCTTAGCAATCTCAAGCTGAAATTATGAAATGTGAGCTCATACCTTCGTCCTCCTGGCAACTCATTTGGCCAGTACATCCAAAACACGCGAATATAAACGTGGCTGGAATCGCTGGCGCGGATTTCGAGTACCCGGCCAATCCAGAACTTCATTTGATCTGTGATTGTCGAAGCTGTTGTGCTCTGCTCGTTTTTCACAAACACGTAATCCCCAATCGTGAATTTCTCGTCAGCCACTATTTTCAAAATATTAGAGTTGAATCATTTTAAAAATGTAAAAATAACGTACCAACAAAGTTCTTATACGACTGCATCTGATTCCACAGAGTCCTCGGCTCGACATGATACTCCGACGAATCCACAGGTTCGTCGTATATTGGGTAATAATCCTCAGTCTTTACATCGCTCGGTTTCCGTTTTCTTGACTTCTTTGAAGACGACGAGCTTTTATAAACGACTCTGAACAGTAAAGCCTGCTCATCGCTTGACTCCTCCTCGTTGCCAAAATACTGTTCACCCTCATCCTCGTCCGCAATCTCGTCTTCCTCATCTTCCTTATCGTCGTCCTCGCCCTCGTAGTAATCATCCTCATCGTCATCTTCAGAGTAGTTTTTGCTGCTGCTCTTTGTCCGTTCTTTCCCTCTGTTTTTCCGGGACGAGCCCGTCGTACTTTGGGAGTTGGCAGTGCTACTGCTACTTCCCATCATGGCGGCGAGTTTCGCTTTCTTCGCCGCCGAAGGAGCCATTCTTTGTACTTATACAATTCCCTCTTCTTCAATACTTCCAGATTCAATCCTTCCCCGTTCGTGTTCGCGTGTGTGCAGTTGAATTGTGCGGCGATCACACCGAGTTTGGTTGAGGGGAGGAGTCGTGCCCAGCAAAACCTAAAGCTGGCGCTCCTGGTTCCAAACTCTAACCGTCCCTGGCGGATTAGAGATGATCCTGATGAATTGAGATGTGTTTGTATAGTTTAGTTGCATTTAGTGGTAGATTGGACATTTATATTTGTGTTACTGAATTGTGTGGATTTAGTGGCAGATTGGACATTTATATTTGTGTTGCTGAATTGTGTGTGTTATACTACGAGTTAAGAGCATGTAGCAGCGCTCATCGCGACGCGTGAACGATCTTATATTCAGATATGCCAATCAGTTCAACAACCCACAACCTACATAGCAGCCTTCTTCTCCAACTCCTTCACCCACGCCTCAACCGTCTGTAAATTCTTCTTCTCTCTCTCTTCCAATTCATCCAGCTTCTTCTCTGCACCATCCAATGCCGTCTTCCATTTCGATACTTCCGAGTCCGCCGCTGTCAATGCTTTTCTCAGGTTATCCACGTTGCCAACAATTTGTCCTGCTTCGGCGTGGATATACTGTAAACTCTTTAGCCGATCGAGGAGGCTTGGAAGGATCTGAGAAAGTTTTTCGACACTACCAAGAGAAGCGAATAGCGCGTTAATTTTCTCTTCCTGGTCGTTTACCGGTGCTGTAGTGTTGACGTTTGACCTTGAAATCGTAGATCGACTACTTGGTTGATTCGTCTCGTCAGGTTTATCAAAAGATGCCGCGACGTCAATGAGTGCTTGTAATTTTTCAGGGGAGGTCGTAAGGGCTGTAATTTTTTGCGAAAGTGAAAGTAAAGTTGGAATAACTGGTTGCTCAAAGACAGTTGAATCAAAGGAATTGTAAAACGAGATACTTGAAGTACTTCCTAGTGCTTTTTCAATTGTCGCAAGACGAGAATCGAGTTTTAATATCCGTGCGTCGGATAATGATGAATTTGCCTGTGAATTTGTACTCTATTTGTTGCGTAGTTAGTATACAGATGAAGAAGTCGAAACTCAAACATACCTGAGGTAGATTGGTTGTGTTTGCGGCAGGCTCTAAACCAAGGTCTGGCTTCGTGCCGAGAACATTTGTAATATTTGGTATATATGACTCTGAGCTTTTCATCTTAATAATCTTGAACAGCGACTCTCTCATATCACCAATCTGCTTCTTCTGATCGTCTTCCTTCTCTTCTGAGCGCTTTTCGTGCTCAACTGCAGCAGACAACTCTGACAACTCCTTCATCAACCTCTTAATCTTCATATCCGTAAACTCAATCTGTGTAATTTCATATCCATCCTCTACACTAGGTTTGAACGCTTTACTGAGAAACCGCTCGCGAGCTGCATCAGCTGAAATATTGGTGTAATCAATCTCTTCATTTTCTGTCTCTGGTATCGGTGTCGTTATCAAGGATTCCTAACATGAATTAGAATCAGCAGGCTCACATATTCTTCACATTCGTCTTTTCGTTATTCTAAATCAAAATTAAAACAATACTTACAGTTGTAGTCCCTGAATCATCAGCAGTCTCGTACACATCAGGCGACCAAGTATCCTACAAATCAACCCTCATCAGCTCCTCCTCTCTATCCCCTACTCATAGTCAAATAAACTTACTAGTCCCGGAAGAGACTGATATTTTTCTAGAATTGGCATTATTCCCTCCGCAACAGTAAGTCCAGGATCCGCGACCGCGTCTGGGTACGTGTCTCTGTGAGGGTGTTTGTGGTCGCGCTTTGCACAACGCGCCTCGTTTAGGTTTATCTTACACCTTTCGTGACATCTCTATACGTACTCTCAGAGTCCAGGTACGCTCAAGTATTCAATTACTCGAATATACATTATACAAGCCTACAAGATATTTACATTAGCAAAATAAGATAGTTTTTAATTATTTCCATTAATAGGAACAGCTTCTAACCCTGTGTCCGCCCTTCTAGCACATATCAAGAACCCAACGGCTCTTGCACAATGAATAAGTAAAAAAAAAAAAATAAAGCGCGCTAAACACAAATGAAATAAAAAGGAAAAAGCCAAACCAAAAAGTAGGATAATATAAAATGAATTAGAAAAAGCAAACACACACTGTACATTGCAAAATTTCGTCACCCGCCTACCCTATATTCCAATTTTTTTAACGATCGACTTCACCAAACACAAGATCCATGGTTCCGATGATGGCGACAGCGTCGGGAAGGAAATGGCCACGCGCGACCTGGTCGAAGCCACCCAAATGAGCAAATCCAGGGGCGCGGATCTTGCATCGGTAAGGACGCTCGGTACCGTCGGAGACAACGTAGACACCCATCTCTCCCTTGGGAGCCTCGATAGCTGTGTAGGTCTCACCGGCAGGAACAGAATATCCCTTTGTGAAGAGCAAGAAGTGGTGAATTAAACTCTCCATATCCTCCTTCATCATAGCACGAGGAGGAGGGCTGATCTTGAAATCCTCAACCTTGACGGGACCGGCAGGCATATCATTCAAGCACTGGAAAATAATGCGGAGCGACTGTCTGAACTCTGCCATTCTAATCAAGTATCTGTCGTAGCAGTCACCGTTGACACCAACAGGAACGTCAAAATCAACTTTGTCGTAGACTTCATATGGCTGGTTCTTTCTCAGATCAAACAAGACACCGGATCCACGCATCATGACACCACTGAATGAGTAGTTGAGAACCTCCTCGGCACTCATCACACCGACACCGATTGTTCGGAGCTTCCAGATACGGTTATCTGTGAGAAGTTCTTCGACTTCATCGATTCTGTCACCGAACTGAGTAGCCCACATGTAAATATC
This sequence comes from [Lipomyces] yamanashiensis, assembly GCA_030572775.1. Taxonomy (NCBI): domain Eukaryota; kingdom Fungi; phylum Ascomycota; class Lipomycetes; order Lipomycetales; family Lipomycetaceae; genus Myxozyma; species [Lipomyces] yamanashiensis. Next base: position 240,605 of record JAJMBS010000005.1, read on the forward strand.
GTCGAGAAGACCGGCAGGAAGATCCTGGGAAACACCACCGGGTCTGACATAGGCTGCGTGGAGACGGGCACCTGAAACACGCTCGTAAAACTCCATAAGCTTCTCTCGCTCTTCCATACCCCACAAGAAAGGAGTTAAGGCACCGACGTCCATAGCGTGGGAAAGAACCGACATGAGATGGTTGAGGACTCGGGAGATTTCGGCGAACAGTACACGGATGTATTTGGCGCGGATAGGAATATCAATGTTAAGAAGCTTCTCGGTGGCAAGGGCAAAGACTTGTTCGTTTGACATCATGGAGACCTATTGCGATGTGAGTGAGATGTCCAGGGAAGAAGCAGCGAAAGTTGAGTACATACATAATCGAGACGATCAAAGTAAGGAAGAGCCTGGAGATATGTCTTGTATTCTAAGTATCACGTATCAGCATCGATTGTTTTGCCAACTCTCACAATTGCGTGTCAGCACTCACCTATCAGCTTCTCAGTTCCTCTGTGCAGCAGTCCGACGTGCGGATCCGAACGAATAATCTCTTCTCCGTGCAATTCCAAAATCAGACGCAACACTCCGTGAGCAGCGGGATGCTGGGGACCGAAGTTGACGGTAAACGCACGAACTTTTCGGTTCTTTTGCTGGATAAGGTCTCTCGCAGTCTCTGTACGAAAAAAAAAGTGTTAGCTTGTCTGCAGATTCAGGCGAGTAGTGCAGTCTCTTGCACGTCACCGCACGCTCTGTCCAGCACAGCACGACCTAGACCAAAACCCTGTAACAATTCATGGTCACATACGTTTGTTGAAGGAGTTGGTGAGAAGCTCTGGAGCTATTTCCTCGAGTCTGGTGCCGTGGTACTTGGGCGCGCCCGGATACAGAGGCTCCTCCTCCTCCTCGACGGTAGCTCTCATCGAAGCACGGAAGGTGCGCGCCGGGGCAAAGCGCTGCAGCCGAGAGAAAGCCGGAGCCCTTCGAATAAATTGAGATGTCCTCAGCATGCTTGTGGGAATGCGGTGATGTGTGGTGTTTGCTGGAGTTGATTGGGCTTTGCTCCGACTTCTCGAGCCCAATTGTTCAGTGTGTGCGTGGGTTGAGTGAGCCGAAAAAGCGCAGTGCCGATTGGCTCAGCATAAACACGACAGCAAAGTGTGCATAGAACCAGTTACCCGGATTGAAATTTCCAGGAGGCAGTTGGGACTTTGCATTTGAGTGGCTTTCTCAAATTTTTCTGGCTCAGATCGACCACGAGGACTGCTCACACTACTGGAAGCGAAGAATACAAGCAGCGATGTCGCACACGAAACCGAGAAACAGAGTCGGAATCGAGCATGATAGAGTTACGGATGTGAGTGTTTATATGTGTGTCTTTGGATGGTGGGATAGTTGACTAACGCTCTTCGCGCAGGTCTCTAGTACAGACTTCCCTGGATACTACCCTGGCGAGGACCATTCATGGAACCTTGAGAAATTCAAGAAGGTAGCTACTCTTTTCTGCTGAGTGGCTAGAAACAGAATCATCTAACTTTTGCAGAACTTCAAAGTCCATATCGAGTACATGAACGACGAAAATTCCGAGTTCGACCTGATCGGTATCGACCCGTCGATCGCAAACGCCTTCAGACGAATAATGATCTCTGAAATTCCCACCCTTGCTGTTGAGTTTGTGTTTATTGAAAATAACACCTCAATAATACAAGATGAAGTTCTGGCGCACAGACTTGGTCTTATTCCTCTCAAAGCCAACCCTGACTGCCTACACTGGTTCAAGAGTATGTACATCGATCTTTTGTCTTCTGTACTGTACTAACTCATAATCTCCAGAGGATGATGAGAACTTCGAGGCAACCGATTACGACACCGTAGTACTCGCACTTTCCGCAAAGTGCACCGCCAATCCTGACGCTCCCGAGGGCACCACCGACCCAAAATTATTATACAACAACTCGAGCGTATACGCACGCGACATCGTCTACGAGCCACAAGGACAACAGGTAGACTGGTTTCCCGAAGGAATCAAGGTTGCTAACCCAGATATCCTGATCGCTAAGCTTAGACCTGGCCAGGAAATTGATCTTACTATGCACTGTATCCTTGGTATCGGTCAAGACCATGCAAAGTTCAGTCCCGTCGCGACAGCAAGCTACAGACTTCTTCCCACCATCGACATCATTGGTGAGCCAATCACTGGTGATCTGGCTACTAAATTCAAGTCCTGCTTTCCTAAGGGAGTCGTTGCTATCAACTCCAAGGGGGAGGCCACTGTCAAGGATGCCAGAAAGGATACTGTATCCAGAGAAGTCCTGCGACATCCCGAGTTCGAAGGCAGAGTGACCTTAGGGAGACAGCGCGATCACTTTATCTGTATGATTTTTATTTTTTATGATTTTGAGAATAATTCTAAACTAGTGTAATATAGACTCTGTCGAATCGACCGGTGCCATGCCCCCTAATGAGATTTTTTTGAAAAGCGTGCAACTTCTCAAGAAGAAATGCGAGATCCTACGAAAATTCAATTTATCAGCATAATTGAAACCACCAAAATAGAAGTTTTCAAAATAGAAAGAGAAAGGTTAAAGATATCATGGCTGTCATCTTCTGCATGCAAGACGAAAAAGAAAAGTTTTTGGGAAGACAAGTAATAGAGTCTTGTGTGTAACATATTTTGTATCGGAGTTAAGTGATTTATAGTAAATAAATAAAATTTGAGCGACATCCCAGAGCTCGATCTCTTATTCTAGTTCTACTTTCTCAAGTGCTCGAAGTAGCATCTAACAAGGAGTCATCTTGATCTGGTGCATAATGACTGATACTCTTCATTCTACTGTAGCTCAGCTTTCTTATATTCCAACTTAACGCCATCCCTATTAATGTACAAGTAAAACCGGATCCTTATGAATATTAGCTATGTCTTGACGAAGCCCGTTAAAGGTAGGCTATGCTGTAGACACTTAAACGCTGTCATCGTGATAGACAAATCTACATTTGAAAAGTCAGTAGTGACATGCGAAAATGAATATAGACATAACATACCGAGTATTTTTAGGACTTATAGGAGCGTGCGCCACGTAACGAGCGTCATCGGGGGGTCGTTCTATCAATTTGAGTCAGCAACGATCTATAGATTCTCGGTGTTACAAGCGAAATTTGTTACCATTGCGGTCGTTTCCTGCAAGCATAGATTGAATTGACATGGAAACTGAGGCAACAGTTTGTACAGGCGACCAACCGGAGCCAAGAACATCTTGAGATATTGTTAGCCTCTCGTTCATAGTACAAGTTTGAATATTAGTAATACCTAAACAAATGTGACCATTACTAGAAAGACAGGTTAGAGTCAGCTCTTATGATAAAAATGAGCAAATAAAATCACACCTGTAAATATGAGGGTGCAAAGGTATTTCAATGCCGTAAGATGCCACGAACTGGACTTCGGGGGCCTCGATGGGATAACTAGGCGCGAATCTGAACTGCAAACGGAACTTCTTGCCCGCGTATATCGGGTTATCGTCCATTACTTGTATATCGATAAGCCATATCCGGAAGTCCTCGGCCTGAAATACAGAGATCCCTGCGGATAATGGAGGTTAGAGATATATCCCAGAGATCAAAGAGGGGTGAGAGGAAGATCGACATACCAACGGCAGGATTGTTTTTGAGATCATTGAGCTCGCGTCCAAGACGCTTTGTGAAGCCTCCAATCATAGTACAAGAAGTACACTTGCAGCAGATATGGCCTTTCCAGAATTTAGTTTGGTGGAGGATATTAGACAAGCACGTACAGATAGATTGTGCTAGGCCTTCGAGCCCTTACTGTGTATCCGCTAGCCAGAGACTACAAGCACGTTATCCACTCTTCTGGTGCCCCAACGCCGGTTAATGTCAACGCCAGTCTGTTGGATTATCGTCTGCTGTGTGAACAAAGCAATAAAAGATTAAGAGTAAAGTGTTGTGTTTTTAGGGAATTGAGCAAATATGTTTAGTTAAGAGAAGAAGTGAGGATAGTTGGGTGCTTCTACGTGCAAACAGTGCAACCACCTGCTAACCACGCTCTGAATTACTGATTACTAAATCACTGAATAACGCTGAATAACGCTGAATCAATATAATTTCCTGATTACTCTCTTCTCTCTAAAGTTTACCTCAAGATTATCAACAAACTATAACACACAAAGACAGTGTGCTCGTCCAAAGTTTTGATATTTGTGCTGCTTCCTCGCAAGCCGCGTGGGAACTTAAGATTTTCACACTCGCAAGCGACCCAGAACGCTTTATTATCATCAAAACCAGAACACTTGCATAATAAAGCAATGGCGACCGCTCCGCTGTATAAATAAGGACCATCGTTGCCTCATCACTCTCCCAGATCTCTTCTTTCTCACAGATCCATACTGCGAGTCTTGTCTCGATTATCAGCACAATGAGCTCCGCGCAGGCGCGCAAGCTTCAGCAGGAAGAGATAGAACAGGCCGTGAGTGTTCCCAGTGTTCACCGACTTTCTTGTGTACTTTGCTGATTTGTGATCTTACAGTGCGACTCTTGCCGTCGTCGTAAGCTCAAATGCACAAAAGAATACCCAATTTGTGGTCATTGCAGACGGCATAAACGTGAATGTGTGTACTCGCCGCGGGCGGTGCGGTCTCCGCTCACGCGCAAGTATCTCACGCAGGTCGAAATGCGTGTCGATCGGCTGGAAGCTCTTCTATGCGACTTGTTGCCTAATGCGGATATTGACAAGCTGCTCGCAGCTCCTTCGTCGTCATCTTCTATCCGACGAGCAAGCGAAGATGCATCTTCAGCGTTCGCTAGACGAAGTGCTTCAGACTCTAGCGTCTCGCCAGATATGACGACACGAAACCGGCAAATGTCTGAATCCGAAGAGCTTTTAGCTATGAGCCCAGCTATGCTTGAACTTGACTCCACAGACGAATTCGATGGCTATAAGGACGACCCTGAGCGGCCCAATATCAAGAACGGAGACCACGCGAACGACCGTGGAAAGATGCCTCCAGGCAAGAATGACGAGCATCAGCCTATCGCTATTCAAGAGTCCGTTCCTGATGAAGCAGACGGATTTGACTGGGTAGAGCAGGATTTTACCCGTAATGACCTATCCGATGGCATGGCGGCTTTATCTATGAATCCTCACGGATCTGGCTACTTTGGTTCCGCTTCAAGCGCTGTACTGCTACGCGCCCTTCGTATCAACCCGGCGACTGGCGCCAACATTAATCTTGAACGATCCACAGAACTATACGGTGTCCCTATTCTCCCACTTTATCCATCGCCCGCTCCTCGACATGTTGCCGACGCTCTTCTCAATGCCTATTTCTCGATCTACCACACCTCATATCCGTTTATTCATGAAGAAACGTTCCGTGCGCAGTATGAGAACCAAATTGCGCGACCTTCGGAAAATATATGGGAAATCTTGTTTAATACGGTCCTTGCACTTGGTGCTTGGTGTCTAGTTAACGAATCCTCATGTGCCGATATGGCTTTTTTTCAAAACGTCAAGATGAGATTAACAGCCGATGTATTTGAAACTGGCAGCTTACCGCTCGTACAAGCATTGATTCTACTGAGTAATTATGTACAAAAGAGAAATCGCCCGAACACTGGCTGGAATTTCCTCGGTCTTGCTCACAGAATGGCAACAGGTCTAGCTCTCCACCGAGAATTTCCCGGCTGGAAATCAAGTCCTTTAAAGCTAGAAATGCGACGGCGAACTTGGTGGGGTTTGTTTATGTTTGATTCCGGAGCGGCAATCACGTTCGGAAGACCGATCAGCTGGCCTGATCATAGTGGAGCCGATGTGAATGAAGTTTCGAACATTAACGATGCAGAGCTCACGATGGATACCAGGATTATGCCACAGGGTATTGACACACGATTTACTATCTACTCGGGAATGATTGTACAGTGTCGTTTCCACAAGGCAACGAATAGTTTATACAACCGAATTATTTCAAAGCCGCAGTTGTCAGCGGAACAGACACTATCTTTTGCTTCTAAAATTGATTCGTTTGTTGATAGTTTGCCATTGGCTTTTAAAGAGTCTACTCCTATCCCTACTGATGCTCAAGATTGGTTTGTATTTGCAAGATACCGTATATACTGGCGTTATCACAATCTGCGGATTCTGGCTTTTAGGCCTTTTGTCTTGCAAATGGTGCTAGCTGTCACTGGTGCATCCGAGAAAGTGATGGCTTCGATCTTGTCTACTAGACCAAACACTCCTCAGGTGAGTACAACTGACCAGCCTGATACTGCGATCAATAGATCTGCTACTTTGAATGGCATGTTAGACTTGAATGGTGGGCCGCAGCCAGGTGGGGTTACAAATGGGGCGTCGCAGCCTCAGGCGAAGTTTGCGTTTGAGGAGTCTGTTGCAGAGATTGCTTGTCGTAATCGTTGTATGCAGGATGCCCACGCGACGATCTTGTCAGTCGAGGACTACATAGCCCATCACCACACTCTGTCTACGATTGCCGTTTGGTATGCTCTGTATTTCTTATTCCAAGCGGGGTTGATACCTTTACTATGCTTTTGCGCCGAACCGACCTCGCCAAAGGCGTCTGAATGGATGCAAGACATTGAGAAAACGAAAGCTGCGCTGGCCGCTGTTAGTAGTCGAAACGCACTTGCCGACAAATTCCTGGCGTTGATTGACGGACTGATTGGATCTCTTGTACAGCCACAATCTAGAGCCGCTAATGTTCCTGCAGCGGGAGTTTCTAATGCAGCCCCTGGATCTAATGAAATCAATAATGCATTTGAAGGTATTGGATCTCTCAATGCAGACGCTTTTGTTGATCCTGCCGCGTCGGCGAATAATGCTCCTACATCCGGCTTAACGATGGGCGATTTCGAAATGCGTACCGGATGGCTTAACGATGTGTACTCACTTCTATACGAAGATCCCACGAGCGCGAGTCTTATGACCGATATAATGCGCGATCAACCGATGAACCCGCCGTTGAAGACCGAATTCGGACCGGAAGATAATATGTTTTTAAACGTAGATATAAAACCCGAGAGCGGACTTAATGATACTCAAGGTGTAGCAGCATCATTGTTGCCAGCAGATCATGCTGTGATTAATGCAGTTGCGAATCCTGGAGGAGTGAATACGATTGGAACTGAAGAAGTTGATAAAGATAGGGTTAATGGAAATGATAATGGAGGCGCTACATATGGAGCTTTTGATATTTGGAGTTGATTTACAGTGATAACTGTGTGAGAGAATGTGAAATATTTGTTAATATATTTGGATATCCCAGTTCTATAATCTTTGATCTGTATTCGTTATCATTTAGTCTTTTGGATTCAGTATATCTTGAGGAACCGCGAGGCGCATTTGCCATTGCTCGTCACTCAGACCTTGCACGTGAATCGCGTCCGACGCGCTCTCCCAAGTCTAAATAATTCAGTTCACGCGTTCACGTTCAACAGAAATCAGCAGGCGACATCTCTTTCATTCGTGAGGATTCAACACTTTGGAGATCTTGTAATGGTCAAGATTTATGCTGAATAATTGAAGGCAAATGAACATTTTTCAGTGAAACCATCGTATCTATCTTTTCGTTAACATCTGTTGATCCGGTGCGCTCACGCTGATATTCGCCATGCCTCCGCCGCCTAAAGGCTCCGCTACTGCGCGGGGTCCGACTCAATCTAGTATAATGGCTTTCACAAAGAAATCTACGATTACTCAGAATACTCCGGCTCCTCGCTCAGCTGTAAAATCGAATTCTCCGCCGATATGTATTGTCTCGAGCAGTCCACCGACGATCTTCGAAAACAGCACGCCAGAGAAGAACCGCGACGACTCAGCATCACCATTGCAAGACACATTAAAGCGTAAAACACCTCCTTCAATAGGTCACTCTCGCGGTCGACTACAGAAAGTCAATTTCGCGACACCGATGTATATGAAGCAACTCGAGCGGGAAAATGCAGCCGCTGCACATTTGCAAAGTCAGAACGCGGCTAAGAAACAACGGGGTTCGCTACTCAAATTTCTTAGAAAAGTTCCCAAGAATGGGGGGCGTGATTCTGTGGGGTTGTTTTATGTTCGGGAAGATGGCGAGGATGAGGAGGAGGAGGAGTATTTTGCGATGACGACTGAGGAAGCAGTATACGCTGCAGAGGATGGAAATGTCGATTCAGAGCAGACTGCGCAAGTATTGAGAGATATAAATGACTCGGAAAGTGAAGAGGAAAACAGCGAGGAAGCTCCTTCCGGGTTCATACCGTTCGAAATCGTCGACGGCTTACAGGACGATGAAGGCGATAGTGAAGAGGAGAACGAGATCATGCAGACCACTGAATCAGATATTTTTAACGAAGCAGACTCTGATGAAGTTCTAGCATCACTAAATATTTTGCCTAACACGTCTGTCAGTATAAAGGTTGATAAAATGGAGCAGATTGAGACCGGTGACTTTGAGAATTTACAGTTCTGCCCAATCTGCGGTAAGGAGCAGAAAGTTGAGGTAAGTATAATGTTACGGTCTCTACATTGTATGCTAATCTGTATAGATTATTGAGCAACATGTTAATGAGTGTCTGGACCTTGCATCATCAAGAATCGACGAGGCTGATTGTCTACCACCAGAAGAACTATGTGATGACTTTGATGATCTCCTACCTACCACTTCAACTGAAGTCCGAAAACCAAAATCAAATGAAAATAATGCATTTATGAAGTTAATTGCTGCTCGGAAAGAGGCAAATGAATGGGCTGACTCCGTTCTCGAATCCGGCAAGAAAGGTCCAAAATTCCAACCTGTATCAACCGATGACATCTCGACCAGTTCCACAACAGATGTGGGAACACGACAAGCGCGGAAATGTCCGTTTTACAAGATTATGAATATTGCACCTGGCGTGGCTGTGGATGCATTTAGCTTTGGTGCGGTGCCAGGCGTGTCGATGTATTTTCTGACGTAAGTAGACAGAATATTATAGCAGACACTCAGGCTAATTATCACTAGACACTTTCATTCTGACCATTATGGCGGATTAACAAAGACCTGGTCACATGGTAAAATATATTGCTCTGATGCAACGGGCAATCTTGTTGTACAGTCGTTGAAAGTGGATCCTGAGTATGTTGTTCGGTTGCCGATGAATGAGAGGATAGATCTTGGGCATTTTACGGTTTCGTTGATTGATGCCAATCAGTAAGTTTGATCATATTTGCGAGTTTGTTATTGTCTTGCTAATTCTGTAGTTGTCCTGGTTCGGTTCTGTTTTTATTTGAAACTCCACAGATTCGAATTCTGCATACAGGCGATTTTCGCGCCAGTCCTGGGCAAGTGACGCATCCGATTCTACTCAATCAGCGAATAGATGTTGTCTACCTTGACACGACATATTTAAATCCTAAATATTCGTTCCCGGAGCAATCTGACGTCGTGAAAGCGTGCGCGGATGTCTGTGTCGAGCTAAGCAAGAATCCAGCGGAGATAGAACGTCGACTAAGCTCAAGTGGGGCGAGTGGGACGGTTGGTATCAAGAATCTGCTGTCAAGGATCAAAGGAGCGAATGATCCAGGGAAGGGCGGGAAAATCTTAATTGTCGTAGGAGCATACACTATTGGCAAGGAGCGAATGGCTATTGGGATCGCGCAGGCAATGAAGACCAAAATATTTGCGTCGCAGAGAAGACGGATGACGTATGCGTGTTTGAAAGATCCGGTGTTGGATGCTCTCCTGACAGATGATCCGTACGAGGGTAGTGTACATATCGTGAGTTTGCAGGAAATGAGACCTGATGTGAGTTATGTGTGGTTGGTAAGCTGATGTTGGTTACTAACATGTGATTTTATAGACACTGAAGGAGTACCTGGAGCAGTTTGAACCGCAGTACGCTCGTATAGTCGGATTCAGGCCCACAGGGTGGAATTTCAGACCGCCGAAGGGCCAGGTTATTGGAAAAGGACAAAGTGCGCCATCGGTTGAAACGGTAATTCAACATTGGATGGTACCATTCACAAGTTCGGAGATGGTGCCGGCACGTGGATCAAGTGAGCGACTGATGTTTTTCAATGTGCCGTACAGTGAGCACTCTAGTTTTCGGGACCTGTCTTGTTTTTGCACGTCGTTGAAGATTGGTCGGATTATTCCGACAGTGAATGTTGGTTCGCAAAAGTCAAGAGAGGCTATGAAAGAGTGGATTGAGCGGTGGGGGATGCTACGAAGGAAGAGCGGGGGGCGATATCGGACTGTGAATTTGGGCCAGACAAGATGGTGAAGGAAAGGTACAATGCGTATTTTATTTATGTGTTGATTAGCCCACGAGAGTGTGTGTGTTGTATATGAGATTCTGGTAGGACAGGGCGGCATTTGCATGGACGAGGAGTTGGAATTACGAAATACAAAGAAATAATACGAAGTAATCTGATCCGTAAGATTCCGAGGCTGACAAGAGATACGCATGACCAAGGCTGGATGGGGAAATATTAAGATAAGAAGAGTGATGATGGACGAGAGAGTGAAATCCGATTAGCTGAAGAACAGTGTTCGCGCACGATGACGCAGTTCGCGCTCGGCAACGCTTAATATGACATCACAGCGCTCGTGATTGAGTGTTCCAGGATAAATTGAGAAAATCAAATAAAAAGGACTCCTTTTCGTTTGACGCGGATACGACAGTCCGCCGGGCTGCGATGGGTTGGTGAGTTTGGACGGGTCGTGAGTCTAATTAGACGCTCAGTGTCAGCTGAGAAGACGCCGATCTTTTACAGCGTTTTTGCAATTCAACTATCATCAATTGTACAAATGACAGTAAAGGGAACAAAAAAAAATAGCAAAAAATAGGTAATCTGGAGTTGATTATATGGTCTCTGGCGGGATCGAACCGCCGATCCTCGCGTTATTAGCACGATGCCTTAACCAACTGGGCCAAGAGACCAGATTACGTTAATAAAATGTGATCTGGATAGTCAGATTCGTAACTGTTGCTTAGTCATCAATTACAAATGTATGAAATGCTATATTAAATGCTGGTGGTCGTCTGTGTGTCAATATGAACTAGGTAATCAAAAATATCGCCATTTACAGTGTTGATATAAGTATACTTATCAAGAATTATGAAACTGGTTGACTTGAACATGTCGTGTCCGGCGTATCATGGAATTAATAGGGAGGAATTGTGGTTCAGGGGTTGAAGAATGATTAACGGACCACAAGAAGGAAGGTTGAAATACTGGATATATGAATTTATGTTTTACATCGAAGAATGACGGTCGGTCTTAAAGGAATCCAGTAATTGGTATATGATGAGTTAGGATTTATGTAATTTTGATATGTCTCTGTACTACTTAGCGTCAATAAAATCTACAACAACAACAACAACAACGACGGCTGGTCTGAAGGGAATCCAGTAATTGGTATATGATAAGTAAGACTTTCTGCGATTTTGATGCATGTACTACTTATTTCAATACAATCTACAAAAACAACGACAGCGTTGTCTGTTCGAGTTGCGGTGTAGGGTTTTCATGACGTCTAATTAGATGAATCTTCTGATGCATTGTCTGACTTTGTAGTTATCTTGTTCTATCATTCTCTTCATTTTATTCTTCTCTTGCAATTATCCATGATCGATATTTATTTTACTCTTTGTGTATATGATAAGCTAATCTGATTTCAGTACGTTATCCTTGCTGTATAAAGTGCTCTACAGATACGCCCCCCACAGCACTCCACTCATTCTGTACTCTATTCTATCAGCACTCTATTCCCTTCTCACTCTACTCACAGTTCACAAATGTACTGCAGTCAAGCAAACAGTTGCCTGTCGGCCGCCGCCGGCACGATAAGAGACCGGCTGCTCAATAATCCCTGCAAAGTCACGCGCCCACCTCAACTGGGTTAGCAAGCCAGCGAAGCGCTTTGCTCGAAGCAACATCCCTGTGTCCGATACACGATCCTGCGGCCGACGGAGAAGCCCTTGCCTGACTGTACTCCGGACCCTGCTCGTACTTCTCTGCGCGCTCTTCTCGTCCTGTTGGCCCTGCGTGCTTGCCCTTCCTCAGGCATCCCCGAGGCAGCCAAGTGATGGTATTTCTGCAGTCTGACAACCCAGCGTACTCACTGCAGCTCTGGCCGGCTGATGTCCACCTCCATCCTGATCCATCTTTGCCAGCGCGTCCGCCTTTTGACGCAGGGGCTGCTTCAGACTCCTTCTTCGCGCAGGACTACTCAGCAACCTATCCAAGTCTCTTGACCAGACTCTCCGCTGAGGACTCCTACCTAATCTCGGAATACGTCTCGACTGTCGCCTTGGACTCCGCTGTGCCTTCGCAAACCTTCAACGACCAGCTTTCAGACCAGATCATCCAGGGCTATCCGGCAGCAGCCTACTCGGTATCTTCCGCCGCATCGTCGTCCTCTTCTCCGCCGCCTATAACCCCACGCTATCAGCCTACCTTCTCTACTCCATACTTAAATACTGCTACCCAGCCGTCCTGCTTGGACGCAGTCACCGCTGCCGCTGCTGAAGAAATTGCAAAGTCAACCAAGCGCGTTCATCGCCGCAGGAATTCGATATCAGAGAAAGCGGCCAAAATCAACCCCAACATCCAGCCGCCTTTGCACACAATTGGCACCCGCAAGCCTCTCGTCTTGCCTGAGCTTCCTCCTGGAAAGACAAAGGAGGATCTTGCACCTGAGGATCTGGCTAATTATAAGCATGTTCATCGTCTATTGCGAAACCGTGTTGCTGCGCTAGCCTCGCGTGAGAAGAAAAGGATGTATATCGAGCATCTCGAATCAATCAACGAGAAGCTTGAGGAGGAAAGCAGACTCTGGAGAGCAAGATTCTTGATCTCGAGCGGCAAGTCTCCTCTACTGAAGAACAACTTGCGCATTGTCAAAAATTAGATTATATTGAGTCGACCTTCCCAACTGAGAGCTTTCTCTCGAAAGTTCAGGCTCAGCGGTATACGTCCAGCGTTGGTGCTTATGCTTGCCTCAATCAAGAAGACTTTGATCTTCTTGTGATTGCCTCTGGACTTCTCTTTTTATTACTGTATCTGATATCCTCAATCAGTTATCCGTCGTTGCTAACTCTGCCCTCTCTACTTGCGCCTCCGCATGCCAAAGTAGTTCAAGACAAGTCTAAGCTAGCAGCTCAGATATTCAGGATCTTAAACGAATCTTCGTCAAAGTTTGGACAGGGTTATGTTCAGATCAACAATAAGGACTCTGTTTCTTCTATGAGAGCTGGTTCAAGCCTGATTCTTGTCACTCGGCTTGGAATTCCCAACGAGGTCAAAGAAGGCTCTACTTTCAGTATCATTACCCCTACATCTCAACGCCGCTCAGATGACTCTGCAGAAGCCTCCAGTTCTCTCCAGCTTGAAAGCTCTTCTAATAGAGACAAGCGTGATCTAAGACGTAAGAGGCCCTTGGAGCGTTCCGAGATTGAGGTCAAGGAAGAACCTGGTCCCACTTCCGCAGTAGAGAACGGGCTACTCGAAGAGATGGAAGTCGTAGTCAAGCGCCGACGCGTCTTTCGTCCTTGACTATGTTTTATTTTGATTTGACTTACCTATTTCACAGCTTTTTTAACGTGATGCTCTGCCTATTTAGTTGTTTTATCATGATTGTATGTTAGTATGTTGATATGCTGCACTTCCTTCCACGGAATTTATGGAGTTTAGGATGGTGTTAATTACGTTTACGAGGATAGTAACAATCCCTCGATATCACGATTGATTTTTTTTTTACCGAGTATATTCTGTTACTTGAATCTTGTTCTTATTTATGTCTTTCTCGAGTTTGGGGAGCCCGATATGTGGGCTATATGATTTTTGCAATGCCTTTGAGCATCTATGAATACAATTTTTCCAACATACGCAGATTCTTATAGTTACTTATAATGTGGATTTTTTATTAAACTTATACATATTGCTATCATTATTTTGCTATTTCCTTATTCTTGTTTTTATGATTTTTTCTTTTTCTTGATACTTTTGATTTTTCTTATGTAGCAACTTCAAATCCAGCTCTCCATACTCCTGTTTCTGGTATCCGTGTATCGCGACAACCTAAAGAGAAAAAGAATCATCAGAGTCAGAATTTCCTAAAAAGGCATTAAACATCGCAATGTTTCTCACGTCTGCAACACTTGCACAACTTAACGAAGGAGAAGGAAACATTTGAATTTCATCGCGAGACGAAACAGATTCGGATTTGACGACAGATGGCCTGCCTTGATCAAAGAAACAGAGCAAAAGCATATATATAAGCTTGTAGCGCAAAGACTCCGAAAAAGAACAGTATGCCAGCTTCGGTGTTGCACAGTAGATCAACTTGAGCAGGGGAGCTCTCACGATATCGACATCATACTCAAGACAGAAAAATTGCACGGGTAAAAATCAAAAAAAAGTGAGAAGCCATAAAACTTACAAAGTATTTGCATAATTAAATTCGAATAAATTCTGAATCGCCAGCCGATGACGCATAATCCATATCACCTTCCTCCTCGTCACTCTCATCAACCTGATCTGAATCGAATTCAACGTCGTCGTCTTCATCGTCATCGTCAGATGTGAATTCTACTTTAGTGGCATCCAGCTGAGCGTCTTTCTTCAAATGGTCGCGGACACTGTCTAAGACGTCGTCCGCTAATGCATTTGGTCCTGGGACACCGTCATGGTCATCAACAAAAAGCTTCTCTGATGAACTGTCGTCCTCGACAGCATGTCGTCCCGCGCCTGCACGGAACACATGTTTCAATTTACACCGCTTCTTCTCGGCATTAGCACACTTGCCAGTCGCCTCAAAATCAGGACACTCGAATACATGTCGGTCTTTGCAGTCGGCTCCCTCGTCGCAGTATCCAGTCGTCGCAAAGTCGCGGCAAATCTTAGCGTCGGGTTCAAGCTTCATGTGCGAGTACTGGCAGCTAGGGTTAGAACAATGACCTCTTTGAAAGTGGTGGCACAGCGGAGCATTGTGATAGGTAGGGTTGTGCGATAGATCGCAGTTAGGGTCCTTGCATTTCTTGGATAAATACAGAGGACAAAGCGCGACGTGCGAAGGGTTGTGGTTATACGGACACGACAAACCACGAGCACAAGTTCCGGTCATTGTGAAGAATCGGCAGGGAATGTCGATTTTCTTGCGCTCGCGAGTCTTGGTGCGAACAATTCCTTGTCGCCATAAGTTACCTCTACGACTGCGCAAGAATGTAACACCACCGACCACGACCTTCTTTGGGGAATCCACTGGTAATTTGCTATCTGCGTTTTCATCTCCTGTTAAAGAGTTAGTAGTGTTCGTAAAAGCCATTTCAGAATAAAGCATACCTGTAATTCGGATGAGTTTGCTACCGCCTCTCTGGACATTGTATTTAACGCCGTCAATCTCAACAGTCGACATAGCACCAATCACACTTCTTGATAGTCTCTTCTCTTCTAATCTCTGTCGCTTCTTGTCTAGAGAAGACTGCTTGGCAAGTCTGGTTTGCTCAATCGCCTTTGTGCGCGCCTGTGCTAAATCAGAATAGACAGCGGTATTGATAAGTTGAAGATGGCGATCTCTTTTCTTCACAAATCCCGCCGCCGTAGATTCAGAAGCTGTATCAGATTGAGAACCAGAAGCGTTAGCGGATGGTTTCGAGTTTGAAAGGACTAAAGTACGATTTTGGTGGCGAACGTGTGGATATGATCTGTAAGCATAACTAGATGCTCTGCCTCGTCCTAAATGATAATTTTGTTATAGTAATCTGCTTGATTTGTATCTGCTTGAGTGAACGTACCTCGAGAGCCACGGTAAGATCCTCGAGTAGATCCTCGAGTGGGATATGGAGCGGAAGGGTGATCTGAAAATGTCAACATCATGCTGTATGGATAAGTTGTAGAGTCCATACTTTGATTTGCGGTTTCGCCGTTTTTGTGTCGATTTATGGCACCTAAATTGTAAAGCAATCAGTAACTTGTTACATTAAAGAGAATATATTAAAGCATGCAGAATACTCACCAGCTAGAGAAGCAATTTGCTTCATCAGTTCTGCGTCTGACATTGTGCAAATACTGCAGAATCTAGTATTGTCTGATTTCAAAGATAAATACTACTTTCTATAGTACCTTCACGTTCCAGTCTTCACGTATACTAAATCCACGAAATAACAGGTAACTTTGAGTCTTGATCCTGATGTGTGTGGGTGTATTTGGAAGCAAGGCAGAGCCGTCATGGAACGAGGAAGTATGATCTCATCCCTGCACGTGACCGAATTGGCCGCTTTGTGAGAGCCGCTCAGCGCATCTTGTCTGTACAGCGGCGCGCTGCATTGAGCTAGCTTATCTGACAGCAGGTAAAAAAAGAAGCAGGCCAGCGAAGGGGTTTTGAAGAGTTTTTGCACGGGATATTTGTATTTGAAGTATTAGTTGATGCAAGCGAATTGCCGATGAGAGACTAATTCCCAGGAAACTCGTGAGACAGGCAAAAAAAAAATGGCGTCGAAAAGTCGCGATTCGCTCGATAGCATCGACATTGAAGGGGAAGATATTACGGGAGACTACAACCCACACCTCAATGACCGTGAGATTTTACTAGAGCAAGAGTACAGTGAGAAGCTGTTGCATGAAGCTACGACTACGCGAAAATCTGCATTGTCGTCGTCAAGGAGGAAAGGAAAAGCTCATAAGTCTGTTGGATTTGATGTGGCGACGAGCGGGTCATATTCGAGGTTGAAAGGAAATGACAGCACGACAGATGTCGAGAGTGAGAGTGAGGTTGAGTTAGATGCAGAGTCCCATTTGAAGTATCTACGGAAAAAGGTGAGAGCAAGGCATTTCATTGACAAGCGAGGAAAAACTTACATCTGGATGCATAGCAACGGCGAATGGCATGTATAAAATCATTCTGCTTCTTTTTACTGCTGGCTGTGGTTGTTGGAATAGTTGGTGTTGCAGGATATGTTGCAGTCATCAAGCATAAGTTTGGAATATCAAGCTTGAACCCGTTCAGCTCCTCGTCAGAAGAGGACTCGACGAGCGGATCAAAGACTGCTCTTACTAACGGAACCCACGAATTCTACCAGACTACTGTTTTCATATCATTAGATGGATTCCGGCCTGATTACCTTACGCCTGAATACACACCGACTATGTGGGAGATGTTCAACGCTGAATATAGTACGCCATTTATGTATCCGTCGTTTCCATCCGTCACTTTTCCAAACCACTACACTCTAGTCACTGGCCTCTACCCTTCCAGTCATGGAATTGTCGGCAACACATTCTATGATCCAGATCTTAAAGAAGAGTTTGATTACCACAACCCTGCGCACTCTATGCAGTCTAAATGGTGGGGCGGTGAACCACTTTGGGTTACTGCCAGTAAGAATGGAGTCAAGTCTGCCATTCACATGTGGCCAGGAAGCGAAGCTCCATGGGGCGACAATACTCCTGAGTTTGTTGATAAATATAATGGTTCAGAGACTTTGGAGAGAAAAGCTCAGCGGGTGTTGGGTTGGCTGGATCTAGAGGTTGATGAGCGACCAGAGCTGATTTTATGCTATGTCCCTACTATTGATACACTGGGGCATAAGTACGGCACTTTAGGACCTGAAATTGACTCGGGACTTAGTCAGGTGGATACGCTGATCGAATCTATTTTTAACGGAATCGAGGAGCGAAATCTGACATCAGTTGTGAATGTTGTAATTGTTTCCGACCACGGAATGGCCTCAACATCAAACGACCGACTCGTTTTCCTGGACGATCTTATTGCTCCTGACAGTGTGGAGCACACTGATGGCTGGCCGCTTTATGGTTTGCGGCCGTTCTCTTACAACACATCAGACCAGATTTATACGGAGATCGTCGATGCCAGAGAGGAAATCAAGACTCTCGACACAAATGAAACAAAAGGCTTGGGCCATTGGGACGTATACACCCGCGAAAATATGCCAGATGAGTGGCATTTTGGCGGTCCATCTGGTGGAGCGTATCAAAATCGGATAGCTCCTGTGTGGATTGTTCCTGAAGCCGGCTGGGCTATTTCGACCAAGGCGAGATTTACGCGACAGAACTATGATTTCAAACCAAAAGGT
Organism: [Lipomyces] yamanashiensis; assembly: GCA_030572775.1. Taxonomy (NCBI): domain Eukaryota; kingdom Fungi; phylum Ascomycota; class Lipomycetes; order Lipomycetales; family Lipomycetaceae; genus Myxozyma; species [Lipomyces] yamanashiensis. The sequence continues at coordinate 258,668 of JAJMBS010000005.1, forward strand.
CTTCATGGATTTAATAATACGCATCCTCTTATGCGCGCTTTATTCTTGGCATCTGGTCCTCATTTCCCTTCTGGCTTCCAGGCTGAGCCATTCTACAACACCGAGATTTACGATGTCATTTGCTCATCGTTGAATATCACTGGTGCTGATACAAATGGCACTTTAGGAGGCGCTCTGAAACCTCTGTCTGATGGCTGGATGGACCCTGTTCCGTTCCCTACTTACCAACCCAACTACGTTGCGCCATCTGTCACTTCATCGGTTTCTGTACCTTCAGCGTCCGCAGATCCTGACGAGGTCGACTCCGATAACTCCTTGGATGGCGGCAGTAGCTATCCCGATGATGTATCAACTGATGACGATTTCACGGACAAGCTTGATTCACTTACCGATGATATTAACGGCTGGCTGGATAATATGACGGATATTGATAGTGATAATGTTAAGGCGAGGTGATGAAAAGTGATAATCTTACACTTGATTGTTACTAATGACGTCGTCTATAAAGAGATGAAGTCAAATCTTATGCAAATGGTATCATTCTAAGAGGAGTTTTTTTTTTTTTTCAAAATTTTTCTGTTTGTATTGGTATATATTTTTATGGTTAATGAGGTCTCATAGATACATTGTGAACAATTCAAGTCATTTATTAATCAGCAGTGTTCTACATGTAGATTTGTGTATATCATCCGGCCTATAATTTTGCCTTTTGAGGTTTCTGCTTGGTGCTCGCGAGCCATCCGAATTCCTGAATGATGTCAATATAGTGGACTGCTTAACGCCATGATTCATACATACCAATTTCGTTTTAGCGCCAGGATCAATAAATACATTCACAACAGCGACTTTACCACATGTGAGAGCCTTCACTGCTGCTTCTTTCAGTTCCTGTGGATTTCTAGCAACCAAGCCGATCCCACCTACAGCCTCACAGATCAAGTCGTATCGTGTTTCAAACCCAAGCGCAGTGCTAGGTAACGGTTTCTGAGACTGTGTATTGTAGGCTTCGGGGTCAACGCCGTGGTATACGCCGTTGTTATTCATGACGAAGATAGCGAGAGGGATGTCGGAGCGCGTGGCTGTTTCGAGTTCCATGGCAGAAAATCCAAAGGCCGAGTCGCCTTCAATGCACACCGGAAGATACTCTGGGAGAGCAACAGCGGCTAAACAAGTATAACCAGTTAGATAAGTACACGCAAGTAAAAAAAAATTAACATACCGGCAATAGCGTAACCCATTCCTACACCCATAGTCGCCATAGTTCCGGCATCCATCCTTCGTCGCGGTTCTTCGACATCAAATGCACTTCGAGCAGTATCCATTGTATTTGCGCCTTCTGAAACAAAAATTGGCTTAATTTTCGTCTCGGCTATTGCTTCTTTGATTATTTTGTACGAGTGCTGGTAAGTCATAGGCAAAACAGCATTGTCCGCTTTCTTGATGCCAGCTGCCGTGTTCTTGTCTCTGCTGGCAGTTATCGCTTTAGAAATAGTAGTAAATTTGTACCCCTGAAGCTCACTAAGAAGTTGCTTAACAGTCAAATCGATATCTCCCACCAGACCATACTGAATGTTCGTTGAGTTGTTATTACCAATCTCTTCGCATGCAATGTCAACTTGGATAATCTTGACGCCTTCTTTGAACTTGGGCGCATCGCCGTAGTGTAAGATCCAGTTTAATCTGCCTCCTAAGAGAAGGATAACATCTGCATTTTTCAAAACTGCGCTTCTAGCTGCGGCAAAGTTCAATTGCGAGGAGTCAGGAACTACACCTTTACCCATAGGAGTGGGTAAGAACGGGAGGGAAGTGGTATCAATCAGCTCACGAATTGCCGCTTCTGCTTGGCTATAGGCTGCACCCTTGCCAATCACAACGAGAGGCGAAGAAGCACTTTTGATCAACGCTGCTGCTTTTTTAACAGTGGCACTATCAGCCATAAACTTAGGTGCTTGTGGAGCCTTAGCGAGAGAAACTACTTCAGAGGCATCAATTGATCCCTGAATATAGTCAGCCGGAAGATCGATGTAGGTTGCACCTGGTCGACCGAAATACGCAGTCCTGTACGCTTTCTCAAGAGTACTAGGAAGTAAGCTGAGAGATGGAGGTCGCGCAGCAAATTTGGTCATAGTAGACAGAGTGGATACTTGGTCGATTTCTTGGAATGCCCCTTTGTATACTTGATGCGACTCTGATGAGCCAGCAAGGAGCAAGAGAGGGAAGCAATTGTGCGTTGAATTTCCAATCTATAAGTACAAATTAATACGCATATAATCGTATAGATCTTGAAGTAAATTAAGCATACTCCAGCAATTGCATGCAACACGCCGGGCCCGCCAACGACCAGGCACACGCCTGGCTTGCCGGTCAAGTAACCATAAGCAGTAGCCGCGTATGATGCCGATTGTTCATTTCTGAAGCTGATGAAGCGGATTCCTTTAGCAATACAAGCATCAGCAACCTACATAAATGTCAGTTATACTGCTAATTCGCGACTGTCTGGGCGATAACGAGAAGGATACCTCGATCACGGGGATGCCGACGATGCCGAAGATCACACGCACGCCCAGTCCGTACAACGAGTCCGCAATCAGCTGCGAGCCAGAAACAGTGCTGGATGTTGTCATACTGTTCAATACAATAATACTCTCGAGATATAACTGCAGATAAGGTCTACTTGTGTTCTGATCGCGATTAGCAGTCCATTATCAGCTGCGATAATGCCCGCTCAGCGTCCGAGGCTGGTGCCGATTGACGCGGGGTTTAAACACTCACACTCTGAACTCCCAACCCCTGAATTCAGATGGAATGTGACGTCATTGCTGCATTACAAAGTACAACTGCTTGCGGTCATATTGCTTTTAATGAAAGCTTTTGTGTTTATGAATTTTAATAGAAAACATATATGTAGTAGTATGGCTTTTGAAGTCCTAATCGGAAAGCTCTTGGAATCGCCCGGACTCGACTGCTGTGCGAACTGGATTCTGCACACTGATAACGCCATTCTCTCGAAGCCTACTCACTGTGTTAATCATCTCTAAATGGGATAATATTCTCGAGCAAGACTCTTAGTAAAATGAAGATAAAAAAACAAATTCATACCTTTCAAATAATACAAACAAGCGCTCAGCTTCACGCTCCTTCTCCTCATCCGTCATCTCAGCTAGCGATAGATAGGATCGATCTTCGGCATTCAAACGCTGACCAGTGACAGGATTTATAGAATTGCTATTTTGTTCGTCCAGAAACTTCTCTGCTTCACGCAGCGAGTCTTCTGGAATTTCTATTTTATGGTTGATGAGGTATCCGGCTGCAAATCCAAATCCTATCCTATTTATAAATTGGCGAGCTATATATCGAGTTAGCACACCTGGCGTATGTAAAATAGAACTTATACTCACTATCTTCACCGCAAGTTTCAAACATTATCTGATAAATCACCTCTTTGCATTTTTCTAATCCTGGCTTTGACGCGGTCTGAAGTAGAAGAGACGCAAATGACGAAGACGAGCCAAGGGGCTTATCGCGTTCTTCATCAGACGGTAACACTTTAGATTGAACGTAATCTTTCACTGACTGTAATTGCGCTGAATGTGTTGTATTACGCAGGACTAATAGTGTGGGCGAAAGAGCGCCGTCTAGTCCAGCATCGTCAAGCCCGCGTGACCGCATGCGCGACTCTATCATCTCGAACAACAGCGCCACTACTGCTGATGGCTCCTCCTTGGGAAAGTATAGCTCGTTATTCACAGGGAGCTTCAGTAAGCATGTTATTACTGAAGACGTTGCTGGTGTCAACTCTCGAGAAAGATGTCGTAAGATATGTACTAAATATTTGACTGTATGATCGTATTCATTGGCAGATTCTGAAATTCGGCATAATACGTTGAAGAATAGCTTGCATGTTTCTTGTACCGCAACTTGTTCCTTTGAATCTAACTGTGTAGTTGAGTGTCGTTTGAGTGACTATGTAATTTTGTTAGCCAGTCTACGTAAATATTTTGTGTAAAGCATTGTCGTTCTTACCTTGGTGATGTAGCTGTTGAGTATTTGCCGAAGATCAGAACTATAGATGCGCGAGTCTTCTATCGTCGACAAGAATAATATCCTACCAATCACAAATTCCTCGTCCAGGTTAGGTTCCTAATCATTCAATTAGTCTTGTATTTTAGGACCGATACAGACAGCGTACCATATACTGCTCTGCAAAAGCGGCCACTCCGTCCCAGACGCGTCGAAGATCTTGCGAAGCTAACAACGCATTTGCGATTATTCGCAAGGCTTCCAACCGCACTTCAAGATCCTGACTGTGACTGCCATATTCAGCTAAATCGTTTAATACCTATTTTCTTCGTCAGTCATATATAGCCGAGCAGGCATCAGAACAGCTTACATGAACGGTGAATATATCGGCATATTCTGGATGTCGTCCAATGATTTTCAGGTCACCAAGTGCGCTAATAACACCTGAAATACAATTAGCAAGGCTAATTCAACTGTTTATTGCCTGATTTTCTCACACCTTTCCTATCTAGCGTCTCTTCACCTGACAAGTTGGCTTGCAAGATCCGTATCAGCTCATCCGCGCGTTGCCGCTCGGCAACAGATTCTCGAGTGCTCATAGCTACAGCCTCTGCCCTCATTGATCCAGCAAATTCTGAAGTAGCATGCAGATTCCTGTGGTTTCTGGTCTTAATTGAATCTCAGACAGGGGATCTGGGCCTATTTAAAGTAGAAGCCGAATTTGAGGCTGCTTCGATGTTTGACAGATATATTGACGCCATCCGGTTTTAGTTTGGAGATTCAGGGGTATCTTAACCAGCATCGCTGAAGTCGTCTACGCGTGAACTATTATTCTAGGAAAACAGACATTCAATTGATTTTAAGAGATGTTAAGCAGCTTAAAATAGGATTAAATACCGCAAAAAAAAGAGAAAAATTAAGGCATCTCTGAAGCCAAACACTGGCGACAATGCCACTCCCCAACGAACTTGACCGTGACAGCGAAATCCTCGAGAAACTAACCAAACGATTTAAAACTGCGCTCAAGAAAGAGAGAGATGAAGACGTTACCCAAACAAAGCAGCAGATTCAGTCTTTGCCTCCAAGAGCACTTGCGCGTCGAGGTATTGCTATTTTGAATCTTAGTGTGTCAGCTGTACGGACGGCGTTGGGTGGTAGCACGGTTATAGAGCTGGAACCAGATACAGCAGCTTCTGATGAGATTGAAAAGAATTCGATCAGATCAGGCGATATAGTTGTACGCACTTAATCTGAAATAATGTCGATATTCATTTACTGATTTTCTACGGATTTAGGCAATTGAGAAGATTCCATCTGCCACTGAAAAGAAATCAAAAGCTTCAGGACCTCGAGTTGAGGGCGTAGTGCTCCGTCAATCACCAAAACAGATCTTGGTGTCGCTGGATGACAGATATGCTGAAAATGCATTAGCTTTGGATACTAGATTGTGGGTTGTTAAACTCGCCAATGCCATCACGTATACAAGGTAAGAATGCTTTTAAGATTTTATAGTCTTTCACTAATTATTCCCCAGAATGGACGAAACCATGGAAGATCTAGCCAATCTAAAGTCTGCGACCAGACTTCAAAGAATCATTATTGGAACCGAGAAAGCGACAGATCCAAAAGATAACTCGTCCCCTCTCAAGTTCTTTGACGACACTTTAAACCCATCACAGAAGAAAGCTGTTACTTTCTCTCTCAGTGAAAGTGAGATATCAATTGTGCATGGTCCTCCTGGAGTAAGTTATTGTTGCATACTTTTATAAAATTTGAATTTTTTTCTAACAATCAACAGACAGGTAAAACATATACAGTCATCGAGATCATCCGACAGCTGGTCGCTAAAGGACAACGAGTACTAGTCTGTGGGCCAAGTAATATATCAGTCGACACAATTTTGGAACGACTCGATGGCCTGATTCCTTCAGCAAACCTTCTGCGAATTGGGCATCCTGCAAGATTACTAGCCTCGACTCAACGGCACTCGCTGGATCTAATTTTGCGAACTTCTGAACCTGGGCAGATTGTTCGTGATATTAGAGAAGAAATTGATGGATGTTTTGCGAAAATCAAGAAGACTAGATCTGGTCGTGAAAAGTCTGAAATATACAGAGAAGTCAAGACATTACGAAAGGAGTATCGACTTCGAGAGAGGAAAGCATTGACTGAGGTTCTGAATCAAGGACTTGTGGTTGTTTGTACACTTCATGGGGCAGGTAGCAAGTTTTTGAATGGCATCGAATTCAATTCCATCATTATCGATGAGGTTTCTCAAAGTCTAGAGCCTCAGTGCTGGATCCCTATATTATCTCATCCCGAGGCAGAAAGACTTATAATAGCCGGTGATAACAAGCAGCTACCCCCTACGATAAAGTTGGATAGCAATGAGAAAGTACTTGGAACCACTCTCTTTGACAGACTCGTCGCAACACATGGAGATAAGTTTAGAAATTTATTGGACACACAGTATCGCATGAACGAGAAAATCATGGCATATCCATCGCAAGCTATGTACGCAGGAAAGCTCAAAGCAGACATCTCTGTTAAAGACAGGATACTGGCAGACCTTGAATACGTCAGTGGGTGTGAAGAAACTGAGACGCCTGTGTTGTGGATTGATACGCAAGGTGGAGAATTCAGCGAGAGTATTGTTGACGACTCTCTGAAAAATGACATTGACGGTAGCAGCAAATCTAATGATCTGGAAGCCTGGCTTGTGATACAGGAGATTTCAGATCTGTTAGACAAAGGTGTCAAAGTCAGTGATATTGGCGTTATTTCGCCTTATAATGCTCAAGTATCGCTGATTTCAAAACGAGTCGAAGCATTGCTGTCCGAGCGCCAGGTGAACATTAGCGGGAGCGAAGAGGCGGTTTTAGAAGTCTCATCGGTAGATGGCTTTCAGGGTCGTGAAAAGAATGCCATTATTATTTCCATGGTGCGGAGTAATGAGAAAGGAGAGGTTGGGTTTTTGAAAGATGATCGACGACTTAATGGCAAGTAACGCTGCTTAATTTTTGGAATGCACTTTCTAACGGTATTCAGTTGCAATAACGCGCCCTAGGAGGTATTTATCTATTATAGGAGACTCAGAGACTCTCTCTAGAGGATCGAAGTTCCTAAAGGGATGGGCAAACTGGGCAATGGACAATGCTGAGATCAGATATCCTGATGTGGGTGAGGTGCTTGAATTAGCAATGCGCATGAGTTGATAGAACATATCTAGATTTGTAAATACATGATAAATTGTACAGATACTGCCGATAAGCACTTAACCACGCTCAAAATTAGACCCGATACTGATAACAAATAAAACCTTCATGAAAATAAATCCAGATGTGCGATAGTGTACAAATTCATCCTGAAACGGCCCAGCAACCAAGTTTTTTCCATTTTCTATATTTTTTTCTGATTGGAGCTCATTTGTTTTTACCGCCCTCCGGCCTTTGCCGCCTGGGATTCTGCTTCTTTCCGTGAAGCGTCCTCGAGAAGTGTGGTGTCGACGACGGCAGCGGGGAGATGCACATATCGTACAACCGATCCACGAATGAAAATGTTCTTTACTGAGGACTATAAATCAAAAGTGTAAGTTAGCAAAAGAAAATATAACCTTGATTACTTGAGCTGTAGGGGGTCATACCAAATGAGGATACTTGATCTCATCAATCACGCTGATATCGTCCAGTTTGATGTTGAGAAATTGGTCGACCGACTTTAGAGTACCACGGATTGACATGTCATTTTTCAACTGCAGGCTTGTTAATATTCTGCACAAGATCTTTGTTTGAGGACTCAAATATGGCTATATCAATCTGGATTTGTATAAATACACACCTCAATAATGACCTGTACATAGTTAGCGACACTTTCAAAGCACTCAAAATTTTGTCAATATCATACCTCCTCGTCAATCAGAGTCTTGTAAAATGAGAAAAACAGCATGATGTGTAAGAGCTTGCAATTGCAGATCAAGAAGGCTCTTTTGCAGCAGTAGTATTGTTGTCCGGAACTGCTGTGAATTGATGAGAATCCGGTGTCGAAGCAAGGTTTACATGGCACACATAAGCACATGCATTATTATTACCTAACTTTAGATTAACCCTATCCTCAGTTATCAATAGAGCACATTCCAGCACGCACAGTACATTACAGCACTAACCTTATCCAGTCCGTACTCTAGTCCCCAGCTTGCCTCCAAGCTTACCGCCTTGGGCTGTGTGCTCCGCCAGACGCTCGCTCGCCCTCTCAGTCCTCCAGCTGAGCCCACTGCATCTACTGTATCTCCAGTTCCACTGCCCTCCAACCCCGTCTTCACCGTCCGCTCACACACGATAAACCGCTATAATGGCTGTTGCTCGTGACTCTTCATCTGCTACGCGGTTTGCGCAGTTCAAGCTGGTGCTTTTGGGTGCGTATCTTTGCCTGTCGTGGCGGCGAATATCGATGATGGTCGCTACGGGACTCCCCGTTATCTACGACCATGCCATATCGCCCAGATCTCAACAACTTTGTTGGTTTGTTTAAATTGTGAATAGTATGCTAACTTGGATCTGATATAGGTGAATCTGCTGTTGGAAAGGTTAGTCTTGTATAATATTATCTGTGTATTGGGCTACAACGCCAATTTCGTACTTGCTGTGTATCTATATCTCATTCCGGAAGCTGACTTGAATCTTATACGATAGAGTTCACTTGTCCTGCGATTTGTAAAGGTGTGTTTGGAAATTATTGTTATCCGATATTTGGCGATGCCTCTTGCTGTGTGTGGTTGCTGATACGCTTTACCTCGTAGGATCAATTTGATGACTACCGAGAATCCACCATCGGCGCTGCCTTCCTTACCCAAACTATCGCTCTCGATGAATCCACTACTATCAAGTTTGAAATTTGGTATGATTTCACGATATCTGATTAATGTGTCAGAACTCGAGGACTGACTTGAGATTAGGGATACCGCTGGACAGGAGCGATACAAGTCATTAGCCCCCATGTACTACAGAAACGCCAACTGCGCTGTTGTAGTTTACGATATCACACAAGCCGTATGCTTTTCTTTTATGTGATTTTTGATTGTTAGTGATCGTTCGAGACTAACTTGAATTTGTTAAACTAGGCCTCGTTAGATAAAGCCAAGTCATGGGTTAAGGAGCTACAGAGACAGGCCAACGAGAACATCATTATTGCTCTTGCTGGAAACAAGCTCGATTTAGAGGGCAAACGACAGGTTGAAACTGCTGTAAGTACTATTCGATGTCCATCTTTCAACTGATTTGGATAGTATAGAGCTAACCCTGCTGCAAGGCTGCTGAGGCTTATGCCAACGAATCTGGACTGCTATTCTTTGAGACTTCAGCGAAGAGTGGCGAGAACGTGACAGAACTTTTCACAGCTATTGCGAAGCGTCTTCCTCTAGAGACAGCTTCTGCTCGGCAAAGAACCGCTCCCAAGGGAGTCGACCTTTCGCGGCCAAACAGACGTGCACCTGCTGCCAGCAACAATGGCTGCACCTGCTAAGTCTTCAGTTTTCTCCTTTTTTTTGTACATGAAACTAGGGTCGGACGGTCGTTGTAGTCACCAAAAAAATCACTTCGCCCCTTTTCAACAATTCTACTCATGAGCATTTTTAACGAGAGCAGTGTGGTAACGCGGAGGGGTTTTGGGGCGTTGAGTAAGTAGTAGAGTGAAAGTTGCGTAATATACGAAGAAGATTTATCGATAGACTGAAAGAGTGATTGTGATTTCTTGAATGGTATGCAGTGGATGCATTAGTATTTGTCTTCGTATGCCACCTACTCTTCCATCAGTCGATAATTGTTTACATGGCTGTGGTGTTTTATTTGTGTTCGAGATTTTCTCATTTAGTTTTTTATTAATCCAGTTAATTGTTTTTGTCTTTTGCTATGCTTCTTCGTTGTCCACTGTTTGTTCAATACTCCGATAACTATAGAACTCACTATTTTCCCTGTCCATTAATTATATTTTTTGATATACACCTAATAAAGATATCTGACGCTGGGCAATTTAGCTATAAGTTACAGTGAACTGGAGTGGGAAGTGTAGGGCATGCGAACGAGTATTCGAATACGATTGAAGGAAGGGTGATGTTTGTGCTTATTTCCATTTAGTATATTAATATTTTCGGAGAGCAATGGGAATTTTTTGTTCATAAAATTCAAATCATAGTGAACGTAGAGTACACATAATCGTTCAATCTAGCCTGTTTCACGCGACTGAAATTCTTTACTTCTCTGGCCTTATTCCTGAAGGAATCCTCGGTCCAGTGAGGTAGTACGTAGCAAAAGATGCCACTAGTCCAACCACCAAATATGACATTAACCATAGACCCCACTGTGTTCGGGGCATTATCCAATAATCTGAAAATGTTTGTTGGCGTTGTTGCATTACTTTTTCTTGTTTTACTAGAGCCATATCGTGGTAGGACGAGCTATTTCCTAGATCCGCAGATGGCGACGCTATACCAACAGGAGCTACTATAATCGATGGGCTTAGATCTTGGTATCTAGAAGTAGAAGGCTGTCCTGAGTCATCTTCCAAATCCCGAAAATAGCTATCCTGAAGCAAAGGAAATCGCGATAAACTTTTCTGCGGATCAGGCGATGCAGGTAGTTGCGACCTCCATAGAGAGAATACTCCAGGTTGATGCTCTGAAGTGGTCGTTGCTAATGTTGCTGAATGAGGACTAGGAGAGGAAGTATTCACACCAGAAGAGGACCTTCGTCTCTCTCGTCCTAGATTAACACCAATCAACTCCAACAAGCTCTCCGCAGAAGGACGATCATTAGGGTCGGGTGAGAGTAATTGCGACAGAAGGTCGTAAATCTCAGGAGGCAGATCATTACGTATATGACTGACCTTGGCTTTATCAAATCCTTTCCATTCGGTAACCTCACTTCTCAAAGCATCAAACTCGGATTCAAACTTATGCTGATAAGGTAGCTGAGAAAAGCATAAAAAGTAAAGAATCATCCCAAGAGAGAACATATCAGTCTTGGAAGAAAACTGAGGCAGCTCTCCAGTCTGGGTATCTTGAATCAGTGTTTCCGGTGCAGAAAATCCCAGAGTACCTGTTGCGCCAGTAGCTTCTCGTCTAGTCCCTTCACGCTGCCCTTCACCAAAATCGCTAACTAAAATTCTAGGTAGTCCGGGACCAGTGTTGAGCAGGCAGTTGGATGGTTTCAGGTCCCGATGCACAAAGCCGTTCTGATGAACATGATTCAAGCCTGAAGTGATATCGATGAAAAATGATCCGATTTCCTCAAGAGTTAAAAATGCTTTGGTGGGAGTCTGAGGTAGCTGCATTTGCTGCTTCAGTCTCATTCTTGCTCTCTTCTTGAGTTCCTCGATGCCAGGGCCTTCATTGGTAATGCCAGACCTGCTTTGAACATACTCTTCTAGAGTTCCGCCGTCACAGTACTCCTGTAATATGAATATGCAAGGCACTCTTGGTCCAAATTGTGTGAGCTGAGCATTCTCGAGCCATACGTGATTGTAGTTCACCAGGTTAGCGTGTGTTAATCGAAGCAAGTCGACTTCTTGTAACACACGTTGAAGCCATTTATGATCGTCTCCTACTGGAATCTTCTTGCATGCAAACTGACCTAACGAAACACCGTCTAAAACATGCTCGACAAGATAAACAGCCCCTCTACCTCCGCGGCCAAGTTCTCTCTCGGTGACAAAGAAGCGTTCGAAATAGCCTTCGCTAAATGCTGATGACGAGATGCCTATTCGTTCTGATGGGGTTGGGTTGGCTTCAACCACAGGAGAAGACGATTCAGATCCAGTAGTACTGACATTATGAAGAAGTCTGAAGTATTCTGCAGCGACAAATGTACGCTGATGAGGGCTGGTTGGGTTCGGACTATCCGTGTTTCTGTACATATCGGGACCTGCCGCAAGAGGCTGTTGCCCAAACATTCGCCTACCATGACCATTCGAAGAACTGAATCCAGAACTCTCAGCCATAGGAGGAGTGCCTCCGCGTCCACAGTACGAACATACTCCGTTATGCTCAGGAAGTGGGTGCGCAGGCGGAGCTGCGGCAAGTAGCTCGTTTAATGCGAGATCGCGATGTAATTTAAGCTGCCGAGAATCAGTGTCGTAAACTACGACTGCACCGCGCACAGGATCGTGTCTGTGTGAAATATCAAGCAGGTTAACGTTTGGGTACTAAATCGCGAGAGTATAGGGTGGGATCATACAACACAACGCTTTGATTCTGATTGTAGCGGATCACTGACATCGATGGAGTCGATTTCGCAGGAGAGGATGATTACTGGACGAATATTGGATCAAGTATAGGCACTGTTTTATGGTATATATTGCATGCAAAGCAGACAGAACTGCAGGCTGCCATAAAGCATGACGTACTCAGTCTAGATTGATATCCAGTCTGTATTGTGGTCTCATAGCAGATCGAACACCCAAGGCTGTGTGCTCACATTCCCAAGGGTTTAGTGACATAATTAATTAACTGACGCGGGCGCGACACGTCCCAGTCGCGTTAAGCCCTAACTTACGCGTCGAGCGCGTAATTGGATTTTAATTTCACAACGACTCTGCTCGGATGGCAATGCTCAGTTAAAGCACCTCTTCCTGTCTTCGTCCTGCTCGCCTGCCCTTCCTTGCAACTTTTCCACTTTCTTCTTTCTTCTTTTTAGTCGGCGTTGGGTACTTTTTTATCTTTTCATCATATTCGAGAGCAACTTTCATTCTCTTCAGGCGTGTGCTCTCCGCCATCCACAATCGTCCCTTGATGATTGACTCGCCCTTCCTAGCCTTCGCGCACGGTCAGTCCGATCACGATGTGTCTTCTTCCCCCATCAGGAGCAGTACTGGGAACCAGATGGTCGATCTGCCTTCTTCCCCTTCGAAGCCACTGCGGAAAGTGAAGCGCGTCAACTTTTCGTTGTCACCGACCTGCATGGAGCCTGGGTCTTCGCCCAAAACTCCGAACCACGGCATAATATTCACAGGCAAGTCAATTCTCAAGACAAGATCTTCATTTCCTGAAGACTCATCACCAGGATCATCACCAACAATTCCTCTCAGTCTCGGGGCCTATCCCTCGTTTGCTGCGATGGTGCAAACTGTGTGCAGCGCCCTGGCTGCGAATGACTCGCAGACCAAGCTAGAGATATATCTAATGCTTTTGAACGCTATAAGGGGTCTCAAGAACTATCCAGACTCTGGTTCTCTTGAGGACCATCTTAGCACTCTTGTTTCGTTCATTCGGCGAGATATCGAGAATCCTACCGATGGTTTAGAAGGTTGCGAGTCTAGAGTGATGATGCAGGCGATCAAGCTATTTACCAGTCTAGCATCCATCGATACACTTATTCCATTAATAGACCCTCAGACTGTTTCATGGATCTTGGATTTGAGCGTTACAACCCTGGAGCAAGAGAACATCAAGAAGGTAGGAGGCCACTATTGTCTTTACTCTGGGAGCTTTGCTAATTACGATTGCACATACAGAGCATTTTAGTTTGTCATCTGGCATTGTTAGGGAGCCAGCGATTTTCAGCTCGTTTTATAACTCCAGACCTGGTTGAACGTATCCAGACAATCGTAATGAGAGTTTGCGGGCGCTCCAAAGGAGTCGAGGGACATTGCCATTTAGTTCTCGATATGCTTCTTCAGGCTAATTCGAGAATAATGCTCGATAGAGCAGAAGAGTGGATGCCTCTTTGTCTGAGATCTAGCTTCAGTACGATTGGAGCTATTCACTCAAAAGCTATCCTCCCCTTGAAAACAGCTTCGCGAGTGTTCTTAGGAAGCAAGGAGCTTTCCTTGGTCGTGCGCACAGCTTTCGACCAGCCAGTCGAAATTATTCGTAAAACTGATCATGTCGATGAATCGATGACTTTATTTGATTCTTGCTTCTGTAATATTGACTCGCTCTTCAAGAACAAGCAAGAGGAACACATCCTTCTTCTCTGGGAAACAGTGGTGATCCTTCTGTCAAGCTGGGGTAGGAAGAGAGAGGAGAGACTCGACAAATGGAAGCATCTCAATTCCTGGCTTGAAGTGTTTCGAAGATGTACGGCGTCAAACGAGCCACATATTAGAAAACTAGCAATCATCAATTGGCAGAGACTGGCCTATGCTTGGATCACTTGTCCCGTCATAGCATTTGAGTCCGAAACCTCCAAGAGACGCATGAATATCATCTTATCTGTGTTCAAATTTTTCAGCGATAATAGAGAAGAGTCGATCACAGCTTTGACAAATACCTTTATTAAGATATCATGTATCATTCTACGCAATGGACCAGCGCCTGCCTCAGTCACTCCCTTAGAGTACTCTCTTCGACAAAATGAATTCCTATGGATAAACCTGGTCAACCCTGTCATCAAGGACATCTGCTTCAAGAGTACAGCAGTATCTTCTTACGGCGTTACCTTACTCCAAGGTTTGCTTTCAGCTACAAAGACACAGGCTAGACCAGACAGAGAAATCTGTTTTGGTCTTCCTTGTCTCATGGATATTCCAAAGATGAACTCGAAGTGGCTTCGCTCCCGAGCTGAGTCAGTCTTGGATCTCATTTATATAGCAATTCAGAAAGCTCAAAATGAACGGGATTATCAAGCTGCATTTCAGTGCTGGTTGGCGTATTTGAAACACATGCAGTCCGCAACAAACAGGGAAGTTCGAAAATCAGCAGAGACTGTCGAGTGTTTAGCGTCAATCTGCAACTTCTTGCAGAGATATGTACAATCTGCCCATATGAAGCCAGGTATGAGAACGTGTGATCTGTTTTAATAACCTCACTTACTAACTGCAACATTAGACACTTTCGCAGAGCTTCTGAAGGCTGCAATTGATAACTTTGATCCGCTAGATTTCACTGAACGTTCCTTTGTTCTAGATACCTCAGAGAACTTCACTGCCAGCTCTCCTTCAAAGGCGGTTGCGAAGGCAACTTCTCGCAGTCCTGCGTTCACACGACTTCTTCAGCTTTTCATCAAGTCGGCTCCGTTACAGGAAGATCAAGCTAAGCTAATTATTACCTCTCTTGGAACTATGATTGATGGACCGTTCAAGCGATTATCGAAGAGCAACCGAGCATCAGTCTTCACTTCTATTCTTAGAATGATTATAGCGCTGTCAACTTCAGCAAGGTCTGGCAAGTCAACAGACAAGAATGGGATCATGTCTCAGGCTGATAGATCTGCAGCAGTTTGGGTCGTGGCAGCAAAATACGCGAGTCAACTGCTACTTGAAGATCCTACCACTCTGTCTCTGACTACTGGCGCTTTTAAGGGATCAGAACCCTGGGTCGAGGATCTGGCTGATGCGCTGTGTGTCTCTGGCTATCGGTAAGTTGATCGATGCATACACACAGAGATGATAGATACTAAAAGTATGGATAGAGTTGCAAATGAATATGATCTTCAAGAATTATTTTCGTTCATGACGGTAGAACAGCAAGATGTGGGCCGTATCATCTTATCTCTGCTATCCGAACTAGAACGAGACGCGCTCGAGGATTGTCAGAGCAGAGTTTTTGGTACTTTGTCAGTCCTGATGAAGTATATGGACAATAGTTTGGTCAGCGGTCAAGATATTGATGGGTATGCTATATTTTCATGTGTACATGATTGCCGCTTCATGCTGATTGTTTGTGATAGATATAAAAGATTGCGTTTGCAAGCTTTGCAAATTGCGTTCCATTTATCTCTGTTATCTGATAAGTCTTTAAATTCTACTGATTTATGGGATTCAGCGATCGCACTCCTCACGCATATTTCTCCGAATGAGTTTTTCCATGTTATTAATGACTACGCCTCGCTTTGCTCCTCAGTTATTGCAGATACCGAAGTTTTATCTTCATTTTTTGATTTTGACAGTGAATGCTTCAAATTTCATATTGCTCTCTGTCATAGAGTATTCAATAGAACAACTAAAGAGGAAGATATGCACCGAATCCAACCTCTTATTTCTTTATACTTGAGGTGTAAGGTTTTGCCTATTGTTGAGATTGCACTTGATTCGGTTGGTGATTTGCCCGGGGAAGAGTCATCAGAACTGCGTTCCTGTATTCGAGATGCGGAGAACTTTGCACGCAGGGATCAGGATCCAGAAACCATACCCAAGGTTATTGACTGCCCTGAGGAAGTACTGGTGATTCCTTACTACGAAGATGAGAAACTTCCATCGACGTTACCAATTGAAACTCCACTGGAAGAGCAGCAGGATCAATCTATGCCTCATACACCTGAAGTTTCTAGCACAGTACTTAATATGACTTCAGAGGATGTAGATGACACTCTGCTCATTGCCGAACCAGTCGAAGACTCTACTGGCAATAAGGAACAAGAAATTGCGAGTGAAGAGCTGTATTCCTCTCTTCCCGCTCTCTCAACGCCTCGTGAAGAAGTTATGATCGAAACCGCTGAGGTTATGGACATTGAAGAGATAGACGCCGAGCATCCAGCGACAGCTAGTTCCACAATATCTGCCACAATCTCTGAAATGACTGACTCAACTACCGAGGTACAGGAGGTTAGCAGTGAAGAAGTACAGTCATCTGTTGCCGAGGAACGACAAGAAGAAGCAGTCTCTAGTGCGACGCGCGTGGAAATTATTATAATGGATCAGGATGATTTACAAGGGGAGTCATCAGAAGCTGATACTCTACTTATTGAAGATGAGACCTCCTTTTTATCTGTTAAATCCAGCAATAGCAGCAAGTCGTCAGAAGCTGATTTCGACGCTATAGTTGGACGCACATCAGAGGAGCTCGACACTGAACTGCAGAAGGCCAAGATATTGAGGAGTCAGCATTCGAAATATGTCGCAACAGCTATTCAAGGTGAAGCTGCTCCTCTCTCTGATTCGTCGGTAGAATCGGATACTCTTCTTCAGACAAGGTCGAGATCGAAAGGAGCGAGTGCTAGATCAGTGGTGTCTTTGCCGACTCGACCAAGTACGATACAGTCTAGAAGCTCCGGAACTATTTCAAAAAAGAGGTCTGGCCGCACTCGTGGAGCAAAAGCGAGGGCCCAACCCAGCGTAGATATAGAAGATAGGTCAGAGTCTCCAACACAGGAGATTCTTGATACTATTGTCGTCTCGGTGCCTTCAAAGAAGCGAACTTGTATGTCTATATTTTTGCTTATTGTTTGGTGATGATACTTACTAGAGATACAGCTCAAAAGCGCGCACATAGCGAGCTAACTGCTACCGAGGCAAGTTCCTCAAGCACCTCGTCTCCTGGTACGTGCTGCAGTGTTTCTTACGTTTTATTGATACTCACACACTACAGATGTGCAAGAAGAATTTTCTACTCCCGCAAAGCGTCTCAAAACATCTTCTCCTATCAGCTCGTTCCTACCGCTGTTCAGCACCCCCATACGCAAGAATAAGTCGATGAAAAGCGTTTCACAGCTTGATGAAGATGACGACGAAATCCAGTCACCTGCTTCTGGCAGTTCGATTACTTCTAAGAGGTACTTTATACAATCTCCTAATTTTGAAAATGGTATACATGAATTACTAGATGATACCATTATATTACCGCGTAGCCAATACTAACTTTCGCTCGATTAGTGAAACCTATACGCCTAGATTCGGAAAACGGGTCTCGAACTACATTTCAAAATCAATCTGGAGACCATGGTTGGAGCGTCCATCTCCCGCGTCCATCTCGTCAACTCCAATCACCTCACCCCTCGAAGAAGATAAAGAAAAGGAAGCAGTCCAGAGACGAGGCGGTGTTCTTGGAGGAGAAGACTCTTCAGACAGCGAAGAAGGACAAGGTAGCGCGGAAAAAACGACACCCACAAAATCCTCTTCTTCCCGCCGAGCCGTCAGTGGTATCTTCAAAAAGTCACCACAACTCAGGATCAGCAAACCTCAACGAATCCAACCGAGAGCTCATCTTGTCCGCGGACAGAGAGACGGAGAGCGGGAGACAACACCAAGCAGGCTTGGGTACGTATTCCAAAAGCTTGGCATCAGATTTCCTTGGTCGAATTGAAGATTTGGAGGATATTGGCGAGCTTGCGATTTCGATGATGACAGAGGAGCAGAAAGGTAGATTGCAAGGCTCTTTGCTAAGGTTGATGATGAATGCTCATAATATGACATTTATCGCGAGTAGCTAGGCCGTGTTTACAGTAACACATATATTTATTCCTGATACTTATGTCTATTTCTGGCCTTCCAATTGCGAAGGCAGTTTACTTTATGATAATTGTATATAGACTAACATGAATAAACACTTCAAATGTTCCTATATTTACAATTTCCAAAAACAGTAAGCACGCCGGACTTCAAAGCTGGTTAAAGTTTACACTCGAGACGCGCCGCACTCGCTTGGCCCAAAATTTACAATCGCGACTTATTCGAACGGTGCAAGTTTATCAGTATTGAAGGCGTCTGGTTGTGTACAATCTAGATAAAGGCAGTTATCTTTGAGAAATTCTTTCTGTTGAATACTTTGGGAGTGAAAGTGGTTGCGTGAAGCGTAGTGGACAAATGCCGACATTTAGCAATCTCTTCGCCGCGAGGCTATACTCGACGCGGTCACGAACATATTCGGTAAGTATTTCAGTCATTTCTTTCCTGATTGAACTGAGCAATTGACTAAGTTATTTTCAAGGATGCAATTGATGCGCTTAATTCTCTACAGACTAACTTCGCGACGTTGGAGTTGATTAGGAAGTCGCAAAAGAAATCCCAACCACTTGCGATTCCAGAGATGATTGAATGGACAAAACGAGTGGGATACAAAGTGAGTTCCATTCTTTCTTCTCATTTCAAAGTGATACTTATATGTGATAGCCATCTGATTTGGATAAACTGAATATCATCCATGTTACGGGTACGAAAGGAAAAGGCTCAACCTGCGCGTTCATATACTCGATCCTATCGCAATACGTTCCCTCAAAGTTCTCAAAAATAGGTTTATATACTTCTCCACATCTCAAATCGGTGCGTGAACGAATCTCAATAAATGGTAAACCACTACCTGAAGAATTGTTTACTCGCTACTTTTTCGAAGTGTGGGATCGACTAGAACATACGAGTTCAGACACGGAGAAGTTTGCTGCGATGGGACCCGGAATGAAGCCTGTATATTTTCGATTTCTGACGTTGCTGTCGTTTCATGTGTTTATGTCTGAAAACGTTGATACTGCGATTTATGAAGTTGGAATTGGAGGAGAATATGATTCAACCAATATTATCGAGAATCCTACCGCAGTTGGAATGACTAGTATCGGAATAGATCATACTCGGATTCTCGGTTCAACGTTGAAAGAGATTGCGTGGAATAAAGGCGGAATTATGAAGAATGGTACGAAAGCATTTAGCGTGCAACAAGCTCAGGAGGCGTGGGATGCTTTGCAGTCGCGAGCTGATGAGAAGAAGGTACTGTACATAGCTCTTGCGTGAGACAGATTTACTGACAGGAGTAGGTTGAACTTGTCGAAGTGCCAATTCATCCAGTGATCGAGCAAGTTAAGCTAGGAATTGACGCAGATTATCAACAAATCAACGCGTCGCTAGCTGTTGCGCTTGCACAAGAGCATTTGAATGTTCTTGGACAAGCGTCTGACCAGCCAGAATGCACTTCTACAACTTTATCGCCTAAATTCATTAAAGGAGTCGAAAATGCATCAT
Source organism: [Lipomyces] yamanashiensis (assembly GCA_030572775.1). NCBI lineage: Eukaryota > Fungi > Ascomycota > Lipomycetes > Lipomycetales > Lipomycetaceae > Myxozyma > [Lipomyces] yamanashiensis. Next base: position 278,342 of record JAJMBS010000005.1, read on the forward strand.
GGCCCGGACGATGTCAGACAATCATTGACACGACGAAAGAAAATGACGAGCATAAGCTAGAATGGCTATTAGACGGTGCACATACCGACGAGAGTATCACAGTCGCTACGAAATGGTTTGGAAAGAAAGCCAGGAAAGAGTCACGGAAAGTATTAATATTTAATCAGCAAACGAGGGATGCAAAGTCACTTGTAGGGAAACTACATTCAATTTTGGGAACAGAGGTGATGTTTGATGAGGTTATCTTTTGCTCGAATATTACGTGGTCGTCGGCGGGTTACCAATCTGGTGAGAATCCTTCATGAACATTTTCGTGACCCGTGCTAACAATGCATCGAAATAGAGCTGACTTCAATGAACACATCTGAGCAAGAAGTGCGAGATCTCGTAGTTCAGAAACAATTAGCAGAGTACTGGCAAGAACTCGACCCTCACAGCAAGCGCACCGTCGTGCCGACTATCGAAGAAGCAGTCAAGTACGTGCGCAGTCTGGAGTATCCTGATGTTCAGGTATTAGTTACCGGTAGCCTGCATTTAGTTGGAGGATTGCTGGTTGTTTTGGATAAATAATATAACGAAAGGTTTGTAATATATACAATAATGATGTACACTATACCATACACTGGCATACAAAATAAGAATAAATGCATAATTCAGAGCGCTTGTTGCGTTAACTGTAGCTATATGGCCGTAAAGCGTAACTTCTAACTGGATATAGGCCGGAGGGTAGACCTTGTTGTATTTCTGTGACTAAAAGCTCGAGTCCTGCCATATTGAAGATTGATCTGAAGGAGTCGTCTGATCTGGTTACTGAACTGTCTGTGCTATCAAATTCGTCTTCGTCTGTTGAAGTGTTGTTTTCCTGAGCAAGTAAGTAAGATTTCTGATGTAGATAGAAAGAAGCCATGCTTACCTTGACAAAAATCAATCCGCCATCGACTACAGATTCTGCGCACCTCCGCAAAAAGCTCACCAAATGCTCATCTTTCAATTGTCCCAAGCACCACTGACACCAAACAAACCAATACACTTTTTTTTCGGGATAAAAATCTTGCATTCCAAGACGATGGATAGTGCCTAGTTTGTCGTGGACATTTGCAAGAGTAAGCTCGACTTCTATTTGGTTGGCGAAGGGAAGGACGGGTTCGACGAGGTCGACTTTGTCGCAGACTTGTGAGAGGACGTCACGCGTTACTCTGCCAATTCTAGCAAAGTAAATGTCAGCTCATTTGTATTTTACATTGCAAGTTATCAAGATAAATACCCAGCTCCGATATCGCATCCTCGTTTTGTAGCAGAACTCTTGCCAATCGCGTCAAATTCAGGCACTTTCCTCCGCGTCGATCTAATAAATTGCAAAGACCCACGCACATCCGTCTTCGGCAACGAAGTATTTCCAAATCCACCTAAAACACCGTCGACAGTAGCCGGGACACCGGTCCAGTAATCGATTGCGTCTGCGTAGGAGATTGCGGAGTCTGGCGCGTCGTCGAGGATGGGTGTTGCGCCATCGCTGCTGCTGTTGCCGTTATTGCTGCTTCGGCTTTCTTCTGTTGTCATTTTATTCCTTATTCCTCTACTCTCTACTTCTTATTATATTAAAAGACAGTAGCAAAAGCGTAGATGAGGTCTGGGTCTTCGAGGACGCGCATTGAAGGATCTGCTGAGCCACACCTTGAATGGCTGTGCAGTAGTGGCTTGTGCAGTCCACGGGTTTATTCTGCCATCGTCTCTCAACGCTTGTTTGATGACAAGCCGTGCCTGAGTTGAGATTACTGTTGATTGTGAAAGCATTCGATAACCACAACGATTTTGATTGATTAGCTGGGATAGCAGAGTAGAAGATTTATATACAGAAGGGATTTTGAATTAGATTGAAGCAGAATGTCAAGTATGTGCATCGAAAGGGCTTGTTCCTTGCGGATCAAAGCTATTGACACGGCTATGATCACTGGCTATATATTGCGAGAAGCAAACACTGACAATCATTTACAACAGATAGCGCAGGATTTGATCGTCATATCACTATCTTTTCTCCGGAAGGACGGTTATACCAAGTTGGTGAGTACATCTATCGACTATCACGCGAATTAGATCATGAGTTCTGACAATCAAGTAGAATATGCGTTCAAGGCAGTGACGGCGGCGAATATCACGTCTATTGCTCTGAGAGGCAAGGATTGTGCCGTTGTGATTTCACAGAAGAAGGTTCCGGTGAGTACTGAATTGATAGAACAAGAGAAGAGCTGGTGTTGATGAATGTGTAGGATAAATTGCTGGATCCAGAGTCGATCAGTTACATTTTCCAAATTTCTCCTGGTATCGGAGCTGTGCTTACTGGTCAAATTGGTTTGTACTCTTTTTTAATAATTCGAATAGAAGGTACTGACGAAAACAGCGGATGCCCGCGCGGAGGTTACAAGAGCACGATCTGAAGCTGCTGAGTTCTGCTACAAATACGGCTACGAGATGCCAGCAGACGTGTTAGCCAAGCGATTGGCTAATATTAACCAGGTTTATACTCAGCGCGCATATATGCGTCCTTTAGGTGTGGCGATCACTATGATTTCGGTCGATGATGAGTTTGGACCGCAGCTGTACAAATGTGATCCTGCTGGATACTATGTCTCATACAAGGCCACATCAACCGGACCTAAGCAGCAAGAAGCAATGAACTATCTTGAGAAGAAGTTAAAGAAGATGGATTGCGCTGAAGGAAACTGGGAGGCTGTTGTTGAGCTCGGAATCACTGCGCTGTCGAGTGTTTTGAGCGTCGATTTCCGGAAGAATGATATTGAGATTGGAGTTGTGGCCAAGAGCGAGACGGAAGGTGGCGAGAGCCGGTTCCGTAAGTTGACTCCGGATGAGATTGATGAGCGATTGGTTGCGATTGCGGAGAAGGATTAGGTACGAAGAGTAGGCAAATGCAAGTTATTGTGAAACTAGAAGATGGACTACCGTAGAGTAAACGAGCCAAGTAGTCGTATGACTAGGCTTTCGTATTTAGATGACGCTAGTTCTTTTGAAGTTATGAGAGGATTAATTTGAGTGAAATGTGATGCCAGCTATATGGAGGGGGGGAGGATAGGGAAGGGAGTGAGAGGTCGAGAGTTTAGAAAGCTATCGAGGGCTGTCAGATTGTATTGTATGCATCAATGTATGGTGTACTAAAGCGCGGAAATGATGATATAGCTCTGATTCCGTGAGTTTTGAGTATTGTAAGCGGGAGTGAGTATGTAAGTATGATTTGTGAATTGAACTTGAGTAGGAGTGTTGTATTAGTTGATTGAAGAGAAACTGATGAGTAGACGATGTCTTTTGTTGTTGTTGTTGTTGTATCTTTCATGTGTTTGCGTATCTAAGATGAGTGTCCAATTGCTCGTGAACGACAAATCAAAAGTAATGAGTGATCGGCAGGGCAGCTTGCTTGAGAAGGAAACCAAGACGAGACTAGTCAGGGCACAAAGAGCGATGTGAACGTGGTAGAAGATCGGGTGACGGACGAGTAGATATGAATCAAACGTATGGAAATATAAACAATTAATTGATTTCATTAATTGCATTGCATTTAGCTGAGTGTTTATTCACAGAGAGTGTTTATTCACAGAGAGTGTTTATGTGTATGGTGAAGATAGAAGCGAAGAGCTATAACCTCAGCTTAAATGATCGATAAGCGTCACTGATTACACTGATTAGTGTGCGTTTTTTTGCAGTTGCGTATTTCGCAGCGCATGCAATATTAATCCAGTTTATTTGATTGCATTTTAAATATAATGATGTTCGTGGAGAAGATGAGAGAAGTTCTAGTCTGTCTCAAGTTTGGTTTCAGATGTGTCTGAAGAGCTGGTTCTTTAGAGCACAAGATGCCACCAAGAGTAAATACTATCTATTAACTAAGCTTAATGATGATGCAACACACAATACAGAGTATATTGCGTAATACATTGCATGCATCTCATCGCAGGAGTAAAGAGTGTGGAGCAGATTGATGGTCGTGGTGGTGGTGGTCTCAGGTGCAGAGGAGGCACTTTACTTTGCCTCGTCTGAACTCAAGTCTCAATCTCTCTGCCTTTCCTTGTTTCTCTGTTCAGTGTTCAGTGTGAATTGATGTGTTTTTACATTGGTTCATTCTTAGTAACTAGAACTGAATATGTATGACTTGATGAGCATGTCAGCTGTGGATTTAGAGTAAATACGGTAATGCTTTCAAGATCGAGTGTTTTGAGTTAACTACATTGTGCACCGCTGCTGTAACCGCACCGCTTCACTAATCGCTCCACTAACTACAAACTAAATTGCAGTTTTATATTCTGCTTTTGATAATAATTTTGCATTATATCAACATATTTACACAGAAATACAAATAAACAAATAAGAGTTCATTTCACGTGTTTGAACCGTGCGGCTCTTCACAGTTTAATTAAGAACTTTGTTTTATTACAGTTTCATATATTTACAACAATGCTCAGCAGTTAGAGTGTCAACTATAGTCAACTATATTCACTTTGTATATAGTGATTGTTTATGCGATCTACTTAGATTGCAGTTGTTTTCCCCGGGTACGAAGTGGCAGACCTGAAATATTTGGTAGGATTTCTATCCTTGGAAACACGCGTAGTTGCGGATCGACCTCTGTCTGCAAAAACCACTCGATCTTGGATACGAGTTCGCGTACCTGCGCAAACGATAGTGAACGGGGAGTAGATGAATTCAGACTCGAGGTGAAGCTAACCGAGTCAATGTATGCGTTTAAATCGTCGTATGAGGACTCTCCTTTGTGAAGTGCGCGGTTATCATAAGATTGGCTCACTTTTTTGGGCGCTCTGCGGGTCACGGTGAAACTTGATACCTGGCCCCATGATTCGAGTTTGTCGAGCTGTAGTTTGACAAGTCTGGCTTGTAGTAGAGGAAACTTGTCTTTGCGATAGCTTTCTCTATATCACTTATTAGTGCTGCTTTAACAATCAAGTAGAGTAACGCACCTCTGATAATGACGGCGACAGATGGTAACCCAGACTGTTTCTGGAATGGCCAGGGTCTGGCGCTTGTTACGTCCGAAGATGTGCGAGACGACTTTGCGGGTCGGAACGTTTGTTGAAGAGGTTGAGGAGGTATGATTAGAGCGCGGCAGACTTGAGCAGTCTGTCGATATTGTGCAGGGCTCTGGCGGTAGTGTGAGAGATGGGGATTGAGGTGCTGTAGTGGCTGCGGAGCTGTCAGTGGCGATACTGCTAGATGGCAGCGAGAAGGGTTCAGAGGGGATACAGTGCACTGGGTCGACATCAAAGTCGTTGATGATGTCTGTAATCCGGATGCTTTGTAGATGCATTGTGGTAGAAGCTGTGAGAGTGGTCGGCGCCGATGAGGAGCAGGGAGGAGGGTGGCCGGAGAGAATATATCTAGTGCTGTTGGAATGTAGCACGCAGCGCTCTACCAAGGCGCACTGAGAGTACGCAAGAGGGGCTCCGCTGTATTTACTCTGACAATAATTTGCGTGCAAAGTAAGCAGGAACGGGTACCCCGGACAGTCAGCCTGAGCGTGACCGAGCAGGCGTCGGGCATGCATCGCAGGCTGAGCAGGAGCCTCTGAACAGTGAGCAGTGGCAGAACAGGGAACAGCAGCAGAGATCAGACGAGACCTTGTCTAAGCCCAAAGCCTCATCTGGCGTCAGTTTCCGGCTGCAGTGCTTTTTGCTGTCCTTTTTGTTGGCGATCTGACAAGCATTCGAGGACGCGTTGGTGCAGTGCACTAGACTGGATTGAGGATGGACCCGTTGGAGCGAGTCGTGAAGCGCAGCAAGAGAAATAGAGTGCGTATACGCTCGTTTGCGGATCCCACACTGTTGGGTCGCCCTAGCCTAACTCTTTCCTTTTGCCATCGTTTATTCCTGCATAATCTTTGTTAGCTGTTGCTTGCTGTACTGTTGTTGCTCGTGGTGTTGATGCTGATGGCCAGCTGAACAGTGAGCTGTCTCCGCGATACGGGAGCTATCGTGTCTGCGGATTAGGGCTCCATCAACTCGCTCAGTACCGTACTAGAATGGGTCAGTTATCTTCATTTACAATTAATTACATAGTGAGGATGATACAGACTAAGAGACTAACTAAAGAATATAGATAAATAGCTGCTCATACCAATTTATCCCTATCAAAAACAGGCAAACAGGCGGTCAGACGCGCCAAACTACGTCTGAACACTCAGTCCTCGGGTACCTTCTCGCATCGCGACTGGCGATTATCTTCGTCGGACCCACATGGGCTGCCCCTTATTCGACCATTGGTTTGCTCATTGCGATAAGAAGTATTGTATGTGGATTGTAGTGTATACTCTGTTTGAGTTGGAGAGCGGGGATTCGGTTGTTTCTCATCTCTTATCCTACTACACTTCTTCACTCTATTCTCATACTGCTCGTCTCCACTTCTCAACTTCTCAGTAACGACACAGTCCAAAATGCCTACATCCAAGCCATCACTGCATACATGCACTCAACCCCCCTAGTAAGCTGCATATAAATCTGCACTATAAGCTTGTAGCTGTAGGCTGTATACTCACTATTGCTCTCCTCCTTATGCTCTACTCCTAATGCTCCTCCTCTTTGCCCGCTCTTCTCTCTTCGCCTCCCTTAAACCTCCCCTCAAGCTATAAAATGACCCTGCTAACTCAAAAAAAAGCATGCGAGCCCACATGCAAGCCACTGATCGGCATTCTCACAATCTGTTCTGGTCTGAACTACCTTGCACCTCCCTATTTCCTGCTTGCGTTTTGCTTCTTTTTGCATGCTCCTGCTTCTTCCTACAACCACTGTGTTCTCTTTAGACATATTCGCAACGCTGAGACTTGTTCGTGCGCCGTTGAGACTAATGAGTACTCTGCATATCTCGTCAAACATCCTCCCTCCTATCCGCCTCTTCATACTCAAACACCCCTATTTCCCCGCCTTACAGTCCAACCAGACGCAGACTATACGCCACCCAAACTATACGCTTCTCCAGCCTGCAGGACCCTCGTAAGTCTCCTAATACGCGCTCTTTGCATGTCTGAAGTAGCGTCTAGTCTGGCAAGTTCTCGCTAAAACATTAAATCCACTATAACAACTTACACTATTCGCCTTCACTATCGTGGCTCACTCTGTGTTCATCTCTATCTATCGTTCATTTCATTTCATTATCTATATATACCTAAATACCCAATAGCACAAACCGCCTGTAACTATACCCTCCCGAAATAAATACTCCAGCCTTAATCTGTTACCATTCTTCTTACATCTACTGCTTCGTCAATCAAATCCCGGCGCGCCATCCGCTTCGGCGTGCTAACAACTCGATATCGGCAATCACAAAACAACACACCACTCTCTCAAAGATCTCTGCGACGCGAGCGACCGCCGCGTCTGCCCGCTTTGCTGCATCGATTCGCTCGCTTGCCGTGCGTACGTCGGGACGAGAGGTTAGAGACGCTCTCGCAGTCGAGTCGAGAGCTAAAGTGTGCTCAAAGAGAATCGCCAGAACTTGGACGTACTTTGAGAATGGACCGGAGAGAACGTCGTCGCGGATCTGAGCACTCACTCGTGAGATCTCTTTGTCCATTACGTTTACCATACCGCTCGGGACACTAATCTGGCTTGGCACGGATAGTGGAGTGGTTGCGGTGTAGTATGTTCCTGGTGTTGGTGCTGATACGCGGCTGTTGTAGTTTGCCGAGGATGATCTTGACGAATACGAAGATGATGTTGAAGAACTCGACGATCGGGACTTGAGCAGTCCACGCCATCCTGAGCTTGAACTCTTGCTCTTAGCTGTTGTCACTGGAGGAGGCTTTGTCGACGATGACGAAAACATTTCGTAAAGCGACTGGTCACTGGTCCCGGCGCCACGAGTCGAAGCAGAGGCACGTCTAATTGCCGCAGCTTGTGTCATATGCGGAGACGAGGATCCTGTTGACGACGCTGACGACTGCGACGAGATCGACGTGTTTGTCGCGCGTGGGGTCAGCGGTGCGCCTCCTAACTGCACCGCTGCAGCTGCGGATGCAGATAACGCGGGAGGCGACGAGCCTTTTAGATGTCGAAGCTGCGCTGAACTTGACGCCAAATGATCCTCCATTGTCTTCAACGCACTCACAATCTTCCGCAGTCGCGCAATCGAAGGATCCCCTTCATACTTTAGCAACTCCCCAATCACCAACTGGCAGCACACAATCTTATCAACCATATCCGGCAACGTGACATCGGTGTTGAGAAACAGCTCGGGAGACAATCGCAGTGTCGAGTTCGCGACGATAAGACCGCCTTTGGGGTTGATTAACGCGGCGTGAATTTGCTTGATTTGCCAGAAGGCACGTTGTCGCGAGTCCAAAGGCGGCTGCTCAATTTCCTCGACTTCGACAGCAGTTTTGAAAAGAGTGAGTGGAGCTCCTAGAGCTGGAATGTACGATTCTTCATCGGCGAGTAACGAGCGGCGAGAGTGGATCGAGGCAAGTGACTGGCGAGATTGTGTTTTCTCTGACCCTTCTCCTGATGATGCAATCGATACCGAATCAATTGACGACAATGTAGTCGGTGTCACTGGCGCCGAAAGCGCCGTGGACGACACTCGTCTGACGACTCTGATAGGAGGAAGTCGACGAGGAGCTGTGGTGCCTTGCGAAGATGTAGGTCCAGGTACTATTTTAAAGAACGAAGCTATTGGCGATTGTGTTATAACCGGCGATGGAGGAGCAAACTGCGCTGATGAGGTCGACATTGGAGTTGTCGGAGCTGAAATTGACTCTGTCTCTTGCTTAGTCTGTAATTCTGCTGGGATTGACGGGAGATCCTTATCGAAATGTTTAGATTTTTGCTTGTTTGATAGAGTCGGCTGAGAAGTTTGCGGCCATTCTTGTCCTGCGAGAGAGTATTCGGCATCCAGGTCGCGCGCCGACTACAAAAAGTTAGTCTTAGTCTTATATAACTAATAGAAATGAGATTACCTTTACAGGAGATGCCTGTTTGCTAGTTGCGACGCTTGTTGCCTCACTTTCTTGGTACCGGTACTCATCTTCATCGTCATCATGATTCTCACTTTCGGTCGAAGACGAGGTTCGTGTATTCTCTTCATATTCACTGTCACCACTACTAACCGCCCCAGCTTGCGCGACAGGAGGATGACTATACCCAGCTTTCGCGATTTCTACTTCAAGGTCGAATTCGTTCAAGATGCGATCTTTTGAAAGATTGTCCAAGTCTCCAATTTCGTTGTCGATGTGCTGGGCTTGTTTGTCGAGGTATTTAAAGATTGTTTGCGAGTGGTCTAGCGTGGTTGAGGATTGTCGACGCTGAGAGAGGTCGAGTGGGTAAACTATATTTTCTGAGATATCGTCGGAGGAAACTGATCCATTTCTACCAGTAAGATCTCCAACTGCTGTCACGGCTAGTAACGCGTCTGCAAAGGAAGATGCCGAGATACCACTGTACGTCGGCGAAGCCGCCGTGTCCTTCGGATACTCTCCAGGCAAGCTCTTACTCTCGCTTAATTTCCTGTCGAATTTGGTGCCATTGCTGCTACTATCGCTTATAGTTTCAGCCAGACTTGAACGAGAAGACGAGTCCACACTTGAGTTGCGAGAACGAGAACGAGAACTTTGGTAGGCTGCTGATTTTGACTTTGCGACGAGACGGGAACGTTGGCGATGATTTGGGTCTGCGCAGACGATATCGAGTTCACCGATACGAAGGGCGTAGACGTCGAACTATACGACTGTTAGCTGACTTTCGCAAAGAAAAGAGGAAGAACGTACGATGCTGCGGAGACGATCGCGTTCGGTGTTGCTTTCGGAGCGCTCGATACCAAGTCTTAGAAGCCTGCATGCTTCGATATAAGAAGTTCGAGCTGGTACTTTGTCAGATCCCATTTTAAGATAGCTTCTTCTTGGAGAACATACCGTCATCGGAGTTATGATCATTATCGAATTCAACAGCTTCGTTGGCACAGCGCAAGGCACTCATAAGTAATTTCCGATTCGACCGATTCCTATCGAGCGAAGCATCGCGACTTTTCGAGCGCGAAATTCTGGTTCCGGCAGCTGCTGACTTGGTCGAGTGCAGAGAGGGAGATGGCTGTAAAGCTGCGTCGGTGGGGATTGCTAGCAATTTTGAGAATTGAGAGATGAGAGAGGGTTCTGTTGAAGCCGTTGTCGCCATTGTACTGAGATATGCTGTGGATATGGTTCAAGATGCGATGAGGGTTGAGATGAGACTGATATTTAGCAGTACGGGGTAGAAAGAAACCGGGACGAGGATAAGACCGAGCAGGGCCCTTTTAAAAGAGAACGCACGCTTACGAGTGGAGTAGGCCGGGACAAGTAGTGGACGAAGAGCAGTGGCACCGAGAAGGCAACGCGAAGCGGGCTGATGCTGGTGCAGGTGCCTGTTTGCTCTGCCTTTTCCCTTCTAGAGCCAATTTAAGTACAGTACATTGAGCAGTACACCCCCCCCTTTTTAATATATCCACAGAACCTGCCGCCCTCTCGGTTTTTATCCCTTGTTTACTTGTTTGCTTGTTTACTAGCAACTGTTATAATGTATTCTTCATCCCTGAGATACACACTCGATCTCTCGCGTACGCTCACCTCAGTCCGTGGAGCCGCAGAGCTCACGATAGTGAGTCGGTTTCAGGGGTAAACCTTACTGTGAACTTAATTCACGACTAGCGTGGCTGAATTTTCTTTTCCTGGTCTTTGCAGTTGGAGTAGTAGTTGTGCTTTGTATGTCTCTGAATTTAGCTGGATTGGGTGGGTGGAAAAAACGGGAGATTTGGCGGTTTTGGAATAGACAAGAGTCGTCGACGTCAGAGCGGGAGAGCAGGAGTGACTGTTGTGTTCGGAGTGCTGTGTTGAGAACAGTCACTGGTTTACTTCCTGTTTACTTGCATGCTGTGCATTCTGTCTTGTGCTTATATCTTGTTCCTACAAGATATTCATTCCTGCAAGATATATTGAACCGCAGTAGAATTGTTCTTCGGAATTATCCTGATGTATAACGCAAGCCACTCATTTCCGACAGCCACACCAGAGTCCTTTTCAACCAGGCAGGATTCAGTAAGGCAGTCCCCGAGCCCGCCACAAGAATGCAACCAGGAGTTTGGTGAGAAAGAGACTAGAAAAGAGAAACTGTCTTAGGCAATGAGAGAAAAAGGAAACTTAGAAGCAGAACTCTATGCGCTAATCACATGGACGGCACGCGCTCTTGCAAGTTTATTTGAGAACGGTGTTGCTTTTAGCTTGGAAGAGGGCCGGGTGTGTAAGAAGAAGCTCATTTATAGCGACTGCTGAGCATCTTTTGTCAATATAAACACAAAAACAAGAAGAAAGAGCAGTTTATCTCAACTGTATGCATGTTTTAGCTATCTTCTGTCAACTCATCTGGTGTCTTTTCTCGTCCTGTCTGAACTGCAGTAGCACAGCGATAGCGCAAAGCTAACCCTCGAGCTTCTTTTCCTTCTTCCAAATACCGGTTTTAGACAACAACAGCGCCATGTAATTTGAATCTAATGGCATCTTCAACGTTCTCTTGCGCTCTATTTCTCTTCTTATTCGTACACAGTTTCATTCTATAGAAGAAAAAAAAGCAGCTTAAACTGCCCTTTTCTGACCCTTTTCTTGCCCTTTTTTTTGCAACGTAGACGTCCGCACAGGGCACCGAAGTAATCTTCCGTATTCGCCTTGTCCGTGTCCAGTCCAGCCAGCCAGTTCAGTCTATTTTGTTTGTGGACTAACTTAGTCTAGTTTAGTGAGTTGAGCGTGTTTCTGACTGACGTGTCGCCGCTTTTGTTTGAATTTCTAATTCTACGCTTTGTGAGTCGTCTTTTGCTTCGTCTTTTCGCCGTCGCTGTATGTCTTTTCGTATGTCTTTCTTATGTTTGTCTTTATCGCAGTAATTCTCTCTTATAAATTAACATATGCGTAATTGACTTAAACAGCCTCAGTTCTTATCTGCACTCGCTAGCCGCAGTATTCCACATCCAACACTATCAATTCATCCTGTCTTTTAGCTCGCCTGGAATTACTCTCTCGTTATATTGCCAGTTCTAGATCAGCACGAGCTCGTTCTTCTCTACTGCCACTCCCCCGACTACTATATTTTTAATAAAAAAAATCTAGCAAGGTAAATAGTTCATTCAGCCGTTTTACGATAAATTAATATATCTCAGACATCCAGCTAAGAAATTATAAACAAGCAGTAACTTGCTTTGTCTTCTCTTCGGTTTTTCTGATTACTAGGAGTCTGTAATATGGACTCTTGGTTGAATTCGTCATATATATTATCACTACATATCAACTATCATAATCCTCACTATCATACTTTACTCAATTCCCAATCTAGATATAATCATCAATCATTTTTACATATTCTACGACGGCGCAAATCTCTCCTCCTCGCATCATCCTCGCCTATAAGATTTTTTTATTCACATCAGACAGCCCGTCATCCCTTGCATACGCCGCCTCCTTTTTTGCACTTCCGTTGAAGCTCTTGACTTGGTGAGTACATTGACAGCGGAGGTTCGAGCGTAAGAGGAGATAAAAATAGAAAAGTATTGTGAAAATGTTGTATGTAGTTGTGAACATATTTTTTCAGATGCTATTCTTTCAATCTTTCTCTTCGCCATTTACAATATACTTTTCATCAAGCACATCTTCAAGATGAAAACTAGAAAAAAAACCTCGATCTTACTCTCCTCATTCTCAACAGTCAATGTACATTATCTTCCATGGCGTCATTGTACTTTATCTATATTACTACCCCTTCGCTCGTCCTCTCGTAAGGGGGGGGGGTTGTTACCTTATCTGTTTGTCTTTTTTTTAAATCTATTATACTATATAAAACCTTTTCGATAGTGAAAATTTATGCAATTGATACATAATGACATGAATATTATATTTTGAAGGGGTAAACCGTAGACGGATTTTTGCATTGGTCACTTTACCTGTGATTTTGGGATACTATCAGTGACTCTACTCACTCAGTGTATCTTTCCTGAATAACTTAACTATATAATCATCTATTTATTTCATACTCTTCTCCACAAACAAATCACATATATTACATCTCTCTAATTCTCCCCCGTAACAGTTCTCGCGCGTTTCCGCTCCGGCAGCTCATCTTCAGACTCTGATTCCTCTTCCGCGATCTCGGTCTCGACTAAGGATGTGATTTCGTCGAATTTGCTGAGGAGTAGTTCATTCATGTTTTCGATATCGGTTTTGATTACACTTCCGAATCGTTTTTTGGGACCTTTGGAAGATGAAAAGGAGCCGTTACCGCTGGAACCCGCGTTGCCGCCGGGTGCAGGAGGCGCTTCATAAGAGTAGATCCGCGAATTCTTATGATACCAATCGATAATAAATTCATCCATGATCGGCATTATTGCGTGTAACCTATGCTTTCCGGCAAACGAGATACTCGTTCGCATCCTATTCCTCACCTCTCGATGCCCGAGTAAGTACACGACGCCAGCAGCGGCATCACCCACGCTCATAAAGACAAAGTTTTTGGCATCAGAAAGTTCGAGATAATTATCCCACACGTAAATACACAGATCCTGAATCGCGACTTGCGGGTTAAGTCCGTCGTCGTCTTGGTCGGTATACAATTCTGGCGCGTTGATGTCCAACACACCATATCCTTGCGACCGTGCCCATTGTACGTATTTTACCGCGCCATCAAGTAAATACGTCTCGTGCAGCGAGATCTTACCTGTGACAGAGTCCGGCTCGGTCCATACTTGCGGAGCATCATGCACAATCACAACGATATTCTTCGCCGATTGGAAACCAGGCGAACAAAGCACCTGTTCGTCAAACGAGCGCGACACGCGATCACGAAAAATAGGCAACGACGTCATTCCACAACTCGTAAACAACTGCACAGATTGGTATCTTCTGAGTACATCGTGGAGACGCTCTGCAGCGGGAGATCCCGGCATGTCTTTAATCGTACGGCCAATCTTCATGCATTTCCAGTATTTGGCCTGGCATTTGATTACGCTGTCGACAGTCTGTACCGCCTCGTTTTGAGCATATACGTTTGTCAGTGGCAGCGGTGCGTCGCCTACGAGAACTTTAGTCACTCCGAGAGCTGAAGTTGCAATCGAGTCAAGATTGTAGCCGCCCTATATCGTTAGTACACGCAAAAAAAAAAAAACTCCAAAAGTCTTGTTTCTTACCTCCAAAACAACAGCAAGTTTTCCAGACGCAAGAGATTTCAGCATATGCGTCATATGTCCATACGCAGCCGGCGAAACAAAACACTCGCCTAGCTCATCACCAGGCGCGGCATCAAAGCCCGACGACAAAATCACAAGATCAGGGTTAAACTCCTGCGCAATCGGCATGACAACTCTCTGGAAGGCGTATATGTAGTCACCATCTTGCATACCACCTTTCGGCCAAGGGATGTTGACACTGCAGCCTTCACCAGGACCTTCGCCGCATTTGTCGTAATTTGCAAACGTCGAGCCGGGGTAGAACTTACCGCCGTCATAGCGATGAAGAGATATATAGAGAACGTTTGGATCGTTGTAGAAGGCTCGCTGGGTACCGTTTCCGTGGTGAATATCCCAGTCAAGGATCAAGATCTTTTTAATCTGCTCGGGATATTCCTTCATTATAACACGCGACGCGACAGCAACATTGTTAAACATGCAAAACCCAGCTGGTTTGTTCGGTTCGGCGTGATGGCCAGGAGGTCGTACTACTGCGATCGCGTTCTTGACTTTTCCCTCGACGACAGCTTTACAAGTATCGATAACTCCACCTGCGCTCAATTTCGCGCAAAACCAAGAATCATTATTAAAATAAACTGAATCGCCGATCTTTGTCTCGTCAAGTAACTCCTCGTTCGACATCGTCGCCGTCCGCTTGATGAACTCCCAATGCTCTTCACTATGCGTGAGGATGATTTCCTCCTTTGTAGCCTCGCGCGCGGGCACGAGCTGCATCAGCGTCGACTCGATGAGCGCTGCCCCGCTGGCTCCGTTCAGCGGCACAAGGCCAGCCTCAGCAAGCGCTTTATAGATCCGGTACACTCGTCGCGGGTCTTCGGGGTGTGGGTCGGTGTAGTCGGACTGGCTGTTGACGACTTTCGCGTGATATCTCATGCGGACGTCATAGCAGAGTCCGGTCTTGAGAGCGACGAAGGGTAGTGGGTTGCTCGGAGTGATTTGGAGCGCGGTGCCGTTGCTGATTGTGTTGCCGTTCGTGACTGTCACTGTGCCGTTTGTTGTAGCCATGATGTAAAATGTATGTTTGTGTGTATTGATCTTGTATGTCTTCGATTGTATCTATCCCTTAAACAATCTACTTGAATCAGTATAAGTCCATGTAATTATCCATATCTCTTCCATGAATCTATTAAAAACTCACAAAATGAAAACAAAAACATACCCGCACGAGACGCGCAATCCAGGTGATTCCAAATAAAAGATCCACGCTTTCCTAGCTATTCCCACTTTCTCTCTTCAACACAAAACATTCAAAGTTTCAAAAAACCCTCAAAACCTTCTTCACCTTGTTAAATCACTAGCAAAACAGAACACCTGCTTCCTCTTTCTCGGTGGTATAAAGATCTAAGCGTATTGGTGGAGAAGTCTTGAGTGTGTGAAAGTGTCTGTGTGGAAGTTTCCGTCACGCCGCAGCCCTGCAAAGCTGCGCGCTCAGATGAGCTTCTCTGTTCGGAGCCGTCCGCTAATCTGATTTACAAGAATAGGTAGCCTACAATTAATTGCATACAATACGAATAATGTCATAGTTGTTTACCCCACTTATTTGTTATTTATTGAAAAACTAGTAATCACAGGCTTCTATAATCTGCCAGCAGATCAGACAATGCAATCTCACAAAGAAGTCATTACTTTTATATTTCGATGGCACATGCACCTAAGTGATAATATAGATATAGGAAAAAAGAATAGTAGGAGAATCGAATGATATGCCTCGGTGGTTTATCCACCAAGTCTTCTTGATCGTAGGGTAAAATATATGAACACACCTCTCCCAACCAAAAATTTGCCCTCAGAAACTACATCCTATTAGCTGTCATGAGACAGCAACAAAACACAACTCTTGGGAAAATTAAATGGCGCTTTCCGTTTTGATTTTGTGTAAGAGAAGAGAGCATTTAAGCGCTGGCGTCAACACCGGCGATGTAGACGAGCAAGTCAACGACACGGGCAGAGTATCCGAACTCGTTGTCGTACCACGAAACGAGCTTGACGAACTTGTCGTTCAAAGCAATACCGGCCTTAGCGTCGAAGATGGAGGAGTGGTTGTCACCGACAAAGTCCTGGGAGACGACCTCGTCCTCGGTGTAGCCCATGATTCCCTTGTAGTCGGTCTCAGACGCCTTCTTGATGGTAGCCTTGATCTCCTCGTAAGTAGCGGGCTTCTCGAGACGGACGGTAAGATCGACGACGGAGACGTCGGTGGTGGGGACACGCATCGACATACCGGTGAGCTTTCCGTTGAGGGAGGGGATGACCTTGCCGACGGCCTTGGCGGCACCAGTCGACGAGGGAATGATGTTGCCAGAGGCGGTACGGCCTCCACGCCAGTCCTTGTGCGAGGGACCGTCGACGGTCTTCTGGGTGGCGGTGATGGAGTGGACGGTAGTCATGAGACCCTCGACGATACCGAAGTTGTCGTTGATGATCTTGGCAAGGGGAGCGAGGCAGTTGGTGGTGCACGAGGCGTTGGAGATAACCTCGTACTCGGTCTTGTAGGCGTCGAGGTTGACTCCGCAGACGAACATAGGGGCGTCAGCCGAAGGAGCCGAGATGACGACCTTCTTAGCACCGCCAGCCAAATGGGCCTTGGCCTTCTCGGTGGTGGTGAAGACACCGGTGGACTCTACGACGTAGTCGGCACCGACGGATCCCCAGGGGATGGCGGCAGGGTCACGCTCGCCAAAGACCTTGACCTTGTGGCCGGAGATGACGAGGTAGTCACCGTCAGCCTCGACGGTTCCCTTGAAGCTATAGACGAGTTAGAATTGGGTGATTTTAAAGAAAATGACGCATGATCCGCATCGATCTCGCTTAGCACTAGACAACCCTAAGCTGACTAGAAACATTGGATGATTGGCTGATCAGAAGGAATATGCATGTATAGCGCATGGCATATCTGCTGTGGATACAGTGTGATGTCTCTAGAAATAATTGATTGTAGAGAGCAATTGATTGCAGAGAGGGATGTATACGGATCATGCGGTAGATCAATATCGGATCAGCTAGATCAGGGATACATACCGACCATGAGTCGAATCGTACTTGAACATGTACGCGGCGTAGTCAGGGGTGATGAAGGGGTCGTTGACGGCAACGATCTCGACGTCGTCACGGAGGAGGGCGTTTCTGAAGACCTGATAGGGGAGTTAGATTGAGATGGGGGCGAGGTGGGGCGGTCATGATGACGATGAGGAAGTACTTACGATACGGCCGATTCTGCCGAATCCGTTGATTCCAACCTTAGTAACCATTGTGATAGTGAGTAGTGATTAAGTAGTGAGAGAGTAAGCAAGAGAGCAAAGACTTGAGTCTGTGAAGAAAGAGAGAGAAAAGAGAAGAGGCAGAGGAGGACGAGCGGTGACCTAAATACGCGGCGGGGCGGGCGGTGCGGAAGCATGGAGCACGCTCAGAGTTCTAACACGCTCACTGTTTTTTTTTTCCTGCTGAGGTCATGCGCACCGCCACTGCATCACCCATCACCGAGGCGGTGCATACTACAGTACCCTAAGCCTATAAGCCGCACGGTTGCGTCGCCGCACGCTCACACTTTGAGAGGCAGATTTACGGTGCAAGAAGAGAGTTGAAAGTGTTGAATGTGAGAAGTTGATGTGAGCAGAAACAAGAGAAGAGCAAACAGAACGGTCTGAGATGCGGGGTTGGGCGGTGAGCCGAACGAGAAGCAGTCGGGTTTAGCGGGGTGCCGGATGAGCGGCCATTGGAGAGGTGTAGCTAGCGGGGGTCTGACTGTGTAATTACATAATAATACTAACAATGATTGGTAACAGTAGTAGAAAGCACATTGGGATCAACAGAGTCTGATTGGCCATGTAAACTATCTGCTGTTCAGATCTGGCGAACTTCAATCATCAATATGAGATTGTTTGTCTATGATGCAATTATGGGCTAAATTGTATGAAAATCACAATAAACACAAAGAATAATTGTAATTTCCCATAAAAAAAAGCAGATAATTGCAGATTAACAGCAAACAGAATAAACACAGCGCAGCCACAGGTTACATCATTCTACAGCAACTACGCACAAGAACCAATGAAGAGCGCAGACTGAAAGACTCATCCAATCTTGTTTCTTCATCAACGTCGCACTCTGATTCGCTGAGATGCCTCGAACGTGCTCAGAAGTGCAGACACTACGCAGTCCGAGCCCAACACGGCCCAGCCCGAAATTCTGAGTTGTTCTTTGAATTGCACACTGAGACTGTCGAGTAGTGCAGGGGTTTGTGTGTGTGTGTGTAAGTGTGAGGGTGTTGTGTTGTGAGGGCAAGGGTGTTGTGTGTGCTGTATTGTACTGTATTGTACTGTGTGCTACTGAGAAGTGTACCGTAGTGCACAGTGTGTCAAACAGCAGGAGCAAAAGCAGCAAAAAGAGCGGAAGTTGACGAGATCAAGCACGGGAACAAGGCGGTATTTGTATGTGCGGGCGTCGTCGTGGGGGCTGACCGGGAGGAGCGCTGCAAAGGAAGAAAAGCGCTGCGTTTTGGTGTGAAGTCCCGGACTGTCCCGGGATATCGTCGGTAGTTTTGAGCACTCTTCCGATGCACGGCTGTATGGTATGTGTTTTTGTGTTTTTGTGTAGTGCTGTGTTTGTAGTATGTAAAGTGTGTTATTGTATTACAATAAGATCGAATAATTAGTACTGATTATAGTATATAGCACAGCATATGAGGTGCTGAGAATATGTGCTGTTGTCGCTGTGTAGAGTAGCAACACTCTAGTAAATAGTATCGTACCAGCAGCACTTCAGCACAGCTGTAGTGGAATATTGTTAGTAGTTATAGTTCACTATAGTTAACTAAAATAGCAGTACAATAACTAACTAACAGTAGCATCATTAATACCGACACTGGTGTTGTTACTACACTCTCTCGAATTCACCATCGCGCCCACTCTGTCGGCACTCTGCCGGCCTCACCACCAGTCGACTCCCAACTCATCATCAACAACGCCTTCTGGCTCGCGCTCACTCGGCTTCCCCCGCATTATCACATCATTATTATCATATCATTATTCTTAATGTATTCAATTCATTCTATTGTATTGTATTTATTCTATTGTATTCACTTATATTCCATTCTATTCCTTTGTACTCGTACACTACTCCACCACCACCACTCCTCAACTTTTACTCACAACCACCCTCACTCTCTACACATCCCCATCTCCCTTCCCCCGCTAATTCATCACCCGTCTCTCTTCCTCCCTTCTCTTCCGATATTCCTTCTTCTTCGACCTTCCCGGTTGTTACCCGCTGTGGCTGGTGTCTCTTTCGTTACCTTTCTCGATCCGCTTCCCTCTCTTTACTATCTGCTCTTTGCAGCCCTCTGTTCTTCCTCTCGGCTGCCAACCGCGGCCTTCTCTGCCCTGCTCTCTCCACATCTTCTTCGTCCTCTTCGGCCTATCTCGTGTCCACTTCTCTTTCCGCTTTCGGACTGCCGCTGTCGCTCTCTTTTGCGGGGCTTTGTCGGAGCACAACCTACCCGTCTTCTTCCGGTCCATCTCCGATTCATCCCGTGTGATCTCACTCTCATCAACTTGCTATCCTACTGCTTTATGTGGGACACCATTCTCCAGTTTGTAACCTATTCCGTAGAAACATGCTGCCTTATCCGTCTCATTCATTGGATCTGCTGTCTATCAGCCCACTCTTGATCCCATGCTAATCTCTTAATGCTATATATTCTACCCTCTTGTTTATAGCTCAATTACTCTACATCCTATACAATTCATTCTCTAGAAATAAGTCTAATCATGTATTATTGCTGATCATATATACGCAGCACCACGGCTCTAGCTCCATCCAAAATTGCCTACCACTGCTACCTACCAGCACAACAACTAATGCCATAAGTATCATAATTCTTCTTTTTATATTCCCTATTTTCCTTATATATTGTCATCCAACTCAAATCTTTGTCCAATACACTCGTCATCTCAATTCGCGTCAATTTACACATCCTAGTTCTACCCTCTCTGTTCTATCCTCATTCCATCTCCTATTTCATAATTAACTATTTTACTACTATACTCCTTAATTTACTTGAGCTCTCTTATCTCTTCTAATTTCATTGAGTTTATATATCTTCCTCCTGATTATGTCTCTATTTACCTAAATTACCGTCTCCACGCGTCGATCAATCAAGCCGCATGTCCGACCGGGGTATCGGAAATCGTAAACAGTGGTAAGACTCTGGTGTCTTATCTGTAGATTTCTGTCTTATTTCTTTAAAGTAAAATATGATCAATATTTTAAATTCTATAACTTAAATATGCTTGATCAAGATAGTCTCTTCGTCTGCCAAAGTGGCATTTATTGCTCTGATTTGATCTTCCATTGTTGATGTTCAAAGAGTACTACCGAGCTCTAGAGAATCAACAATTTCGCAAAAACCTCTAAATATCGTAAAATTTTTCTGATATTCCAACGCTATTGTTTTATGTTGTATTCTGGATTTGCTATTACAGTAACGCGTTTTATATCCTTGTATCTATTCATGTGTTCTATTGCTCTTGCGTTCCGTATACGCGATTCTTGCCCGGATCTAAGACTACTCATACCCTGGCACTCAATTACTACTAGATTTATGCAAAATATTCAAAAATCATCATAAATAAATCCAGTGAAGCCTATAGACCGCTCAAATACTCATCTTATACAGAAGCTCTTATTCATAATGAGAGCGCACTTATTCCTCTCGCATGCCTTATACTTACAATTGCGTATTTACTTGATGATGAATTCAATCATCCGCTAGTTAAATAGTAAACAATTCTCGTCTCGAACATCTGGATATCGATTCTATATTCAAACACGTCTTTATAATCACGCGTCGTAGTCTCCGGTGATCTCTCGCACGTATACTTCAAACCCAAACTTTACACCAAGAAAGTGCATCTCAGCAGGAAACAGTCGAGAGACGCGATTCAATCACATTCACACAACCTATCCAGAACCGCTCTCTGTTGTGACGCTTCGATCTAAATTGTAAAGCGCTGTTGAGATATTGCGTCTAGAGGTCACACTTGTAGAGTGGGATCCAGGACGTGCGAAATGGCGGTCAATCGAGAAATTGTATCTGATGAATTAGCAGAGGAAGAAACCGAGGTATGTCTATCTTGATCACCACGAAGTAAAGATTATGATCTGATTTGTTTTTTTATAGGGATTCGGGTTTATGTCGATAGGCAAAGATGCAGTCGTGTCTTTGGAGAATCCAATCGTGGATCCTGAGTACTCGTCTAACCTGCTCTCGATTGCAAACGGCCGTGGATTAGTCGCGATCGCAGTCACAGGCGGTAAGATATTCTCATTCAATGACGTGATTTGAGTATTGGCTAATAGGATACAGGATTTATCGTGGAAAAAACTGAGACTATCCGCGCAAAATTTTTGGACTCTGACAAGATTTTCAAATCTACACCTGTCCCGATCTCAACCAAACTAAGCCATGTTCTATTCACCTTCGACGAGAACTCTATAGTCGCAGTTGATACCAGTGGGATGGTTGCGTGGTATGCTGTTGATGAAGTTCTCGCGAGTTGCAATGCGGCGAAGCCAGTGTGGTCTACGAGTAATGGAACAGTGGTTGATATCAAGGCTGGTCCGAATTTGACTTCTACGGTTGCTATTTTGACATCAGAAAATGCTGTTCATGTTCTGGACAAGACAAGAAAGAATACTATTACAATTTGTGCATCGAATGCTGCTAGCTGTATGTATAATTTAATTCCAAGATGGGCGAGATACTGACTGTGATCTAGTTGACTGGGCGCAAGATGGAACGCAGATTGTGATTGGTACAGATGAAGGCGTGCTCGAGAAATTTAGTTTAAATGGAAAATTAGAATCAGAAGTACCGCATCCGGGCGACGATCTCGATTCAAAATATGTTATTTCAGTAACATGGATCAGCCCAGATCAATTTCTGGTCGTATACTCCGGTCCACCAGCCCCCGACGAACATCAATACGACTACTTCATGGTGACTTATACCAACGATTCTATCAGGTTTGCCAAGATTGTTGAGTTATGTCCTCCATTCGGTCTTACCGCTCGTCAAGGTTGGTGGTACTCTCTTGTGCTCCGCAACTGGTCCTCACTCGAAAACCTCATCATTCTCGCGTCAACCCCATCAATCGACCTCTCACTAATGACATCCGAGCATACATTCTACTTACTCGAAGATACGAAACGCGCAACTCTTCCATACCACAATAACTCCGACACATCGCCGACCGGTCTCGCGCTCGATTTCACGGCAGTTGAGAGGCTGCTCGCGCCTGCGCCTGCTATCGAAGAATGTGCTCCCCAGCCTTTGCTATGGTTGCTGAATGATCAGGGACAGTTGAAGATCTGGAATTTAATGTGGTATGACGGGATCAAACAAGGCGAAGGCGGCGCAGCTTCCTTACTCGAAGAATGCAAGGAGAAGAGTGCAAGCGCACAGATATTACCGCAGAGTGAGCTGATGTCGAAGTCTGTTAGTCCGCTTGGAGAGGAGTTTGTGGAAGTTGGATATGATGATATGGAGAAGACTGCTGTTGGCGAGTTGGTTGATGTGGAGCCTAATGAGCCTACGAAGACCGAGCCAGCTAAGATCGAGCCAGTGGAGACCGAGGAGCTAGCGAACACCGAGGAGCCAATGAAAACTGAGGAGCCAGCTAAAACAGAAAAGGCAGACGTGACTAGTAAAGACGAGAATGCTACTCCACCCGCCAACCCCTCTCCCTTTTCATTTGCGCAACCAGCGACAGAGCCATCGACTAAGCCCACATCATCTCTATTCAACGCGACAAAAACGACAACGAGTCCAGCACCGTCATCTACATCTGCAGGGTTTAAACAGTCTTCGTTATTTGAGAAATACCAGTCGACACCTGCTCTCGGCGCATCGTCAGAGACAACTGGAGCTGCTGCGACTAGTTCTGCGTCCTCGCTCTTTTCGAAATATGCCAGTGCGCCGCCTCTTGGTTTGGGGGCGTCGTCAGAAACAGTTTCTGCGCCTGCTTTTGGACAATCTACATTTGGCCAGTCTACATTTGGCCAGTCTACATTTGGCAAAGCCCCAGAATCAGGGGGTTTTGGCCAACAAGCAGTTTTTGGACAATCATCATTTGGAACATCCCAACCGTCTTTATTCGGCCAGAAAAAGCCAGCGTCACCTGCGTTCGGTGCAACCTCGACATCGTCGACGGCTAGCGCAAGTCCGTTTGCTGCGTTTGGCAGTGGCGGAGCCGCTGGTGGTGCTACGTCTGGATTTGGGAAGTATACTGGAAGCGCGAGTTTGTTGTCTGCAGTAGCTAAATCTGCGACTTCTGAATCTTCTGAAAAGGGAAAGGACTCGGCTACCGAGCCCAAATCAAGCCCTGCCAAACAGACTACGGACTCGCAAAAGATGTTTTCGATTAAAGGATCTGCTAATGCAACGCCTTCGCAATTCTCTGGCTCAGCACAAACACTCGCTACAAGTTCACCTACCCCTACACTCTTTTCAAACTTACAAACACCAGGCAAATCCTCACCTGGCATGTTTAGCATTAAAGGCAGCGCCGGAGGTATTTCAAAAGGTTCTATTTCGAAGACACCGCATTCTCAAGGTACACCTAGATCGTCACCCGCAGCGTCGGCGTTTGGTGCAAGGCTAGGAATTACGCCGCGACGAGCTAGTAGTGATGAGGAGGAGCGGAGTAGTTCTGGATATGAGGATATTACTGAGAGTGAGGAGTATGATGAGGATGAAGGTGATGAGAGTGGACTTGAAGAAGAGGAGGAGGAGGAGGTTGATGGGGAGAGTGAGTTTGATGAGGATAATGAGGAAGAGTATGATGAGGACGAAGAAGTCGATGAAGAGGAGGAGGAGGAGGAGAGTGAAGAAGAAGAGAGAATTGGCGCGGTTGCCGCGTTATCAAAGATTTCGTTAACAGCAAACCCCGCGTCCACATCATCTCTTTTCACAAAGCAACCATCGTCAACTGTATCGCCGTTTGCGGGATTCGCGTCGGCGGGAGAGAAGATGGAAGGCGCGCCATTTTTGTCGAGAGTGACGACGAAGACGCCGCCGCCTGGGTTTTCGTTTGGTGCTGGTGCTGGTGCTACGACTGCTACGACTGCTACTGCCGAATCGGCTAAAAAGAAATCAGAGGATACTCCGGCAATACCGTCTCAGATCCCAGAAACAACTACTCCATCAGCGTTTGCACTTGGAAAAACTACGACCCCGTTTACATCTTCTCCGTTTGCGCCGTCAAATGCGAGACCATTTAGCGAGTTTGCGTCTGCGAAGAAAGAGAAGGAGGAGAGTAAACCGGCTGGAGTTAACGGCACCCCTGCTGTCACGGATGAAAATAAGATGACGGAGGGTGGTGACTCGAAAACGGAAGCAGAATCCGTGGAGAAGGAAGCAGAAGTTGAAACTCCAGTGCCTGCAGGACCAGATGTCAGCCGAGCCGAGGAAGAAGAAGAAGAGGAAGAGGAAGAAGAGGAAGAGGAAGAAGAGGAAGAGGAAGAAGAGGAAGAGGAACAGGAAGAGTTGCCTGTAGTTCCTGAGTACGTGGCTTTGAGTGCGCGACCGCATATTGAGCTCGATTCCGACGAACCCAGCATGACGCGCGCGTTCGAACGCGTGTACGAAGATACTACATACGAACTCAACGTTGCGGGCGAGAACGCGACACTTTTATCCGAGTATATCACTAGCCACAAACTTTCCGCGGAGGAGGAGGAAATTGAGCGGACGGTGGAGGATCTTGAGTGGCCCGAGTGGTGGAAGATGGATGAGTGTGCTAAGATTGGCGTGATGGTTGATGATGCGTTGGAGAGTCTGAGGAAGAGTACCGAAGCGTGTGTGCTTGATGAAGCTGCGTTATGTGAAGTCGCCGCGAGTCTAATCAAACGTGAGTCATCCGAGATTTAGTGAGTTTCGAGCGTTACTAACATGAAGATAGTCGACAAGAGATTAATGGTTACAGAAGACGTGATCCAGCATCGCTCAGACACAAAGTACATTTCTCGTCTGAAATCGCGCGCGCTGCCTGCCGATGCACTCGATCTTCAACGACAAGTTCGTCAGAAGATGCAGGATATCTATACCAAACTCGAGAGTCTTGAAAAAGCCAATACAGAAGCTAAATCCAAATTGAGCTTTGTAGCGGCTGCTGCTGCCGCAGCTGGCTCAAAGATGAAAGAGGGAGGGATTGAACCGATTGTTTCGATTGACGGTGTGCAGAAGTCGATTTTGCGTATCACGAAGTATGCGCAACGACGTGCGCGGACAGTTTCGAGCATTCAACACGAATTCGGACAACTCAAGCTATTGAGCGGCGCTGCTGCTATGTCTCCTACATCAGGATCAGACTCGCCGGCGCCGTCTACGCCGTTGCGAAATCTCAGTCTCGCATCGCCGAGACGCGAGGATAGTCTTCGCAAGCGCCTTAATATCTCCGCTTCTACGCCTTTATCCAGTGATCGGAACCTTGAACGAGATATAACAGCTACGCCGCCGGCGAAGTTTGCGATTGATCAGGAAACGGTTGAGGAGTTTAATATGCGAAAGAAGATGCGGAAGAAGTTGCGGGAAATTATGAAGACGAGAAGTGAGACTTCGTTGTTTACGAATGAGTAGGTTGATGCGACGGGGTCTTTGTATTTATTAGTCTGTATAATATTAATTCACTTTGCTCTTACACACTGTAAACTGCTAAACAAACGACTGTAAATTGCTTAGCCGGGGTTAACCCTATCCCGCCTCTCACACAGACTAGCGGGTCATTGATACTCTGATTATCAGCTCGCAGCTATCGTTGACGTACGAATTGCGAATTGATCTGATCTGAACTGCTACTACGAACTTGTCAAATCTGTGAAATTTGTTGATTTACTTTGCTTGAGTTGATTGGTTACTTTTATACCTGCGATCGTTGAAGAGAGTTGCAGATACGCGCAATATCAACCATGACGACCATCAATAAATCGCAACTCTCGCCGCTTCTCTCGATCTGGAGTAGTATCAATCTCGAAGCATCTGATACGACTACTTTTGAAGATGAGAAGGAGAAATTAGAGGCGTTGATGATGTTTAAGGCTGGGGAGGAGGAGAAGTCTGTAAGTGGGTTGTTGGTTGTGGAGAAAGCGGAGGCGGAGTATATTTTGAAGAATACGGATCCGAAGAGTGCTACTGCCCTTTGGATTGTTGCGTTGTGAGTATTTGTGTGAAGAGAAGATTGGTGGATGTCTAACGAGTTTAGGAATACGCGGTATGGAACTGGCGAGAAGTTCGAGCCCTTAGAGATGTTCACGATGGCTGAGAAGCTGCTTTCCGAGTATTCTTCTGCACAGGCTGTTCTTGTTCCTGAAGCTTGTATGTATATTTTGTAAGAGTTACAGAAAGTGATTAACGAGTGTAGTTGCATCGTTGGTGCAGGTTATTGCGAAGGCATCGAATATCATCAAGAAGGTATGTTTGCTAACTGATTCTAGCTAACTAATCTGACTTCTATCTAGCCATCTTTATCGCTAAAAGCGTTATATGATGCAGCATATGGCTTTTCCGAAGCCCACGATACACTCTCGCCCGCCCATGCTCTCTTCGTCGAACAATCTCTCCGCGCCAAATCCTACACCGCATCCTCTTTCTCGCTTCTCTCCCATCCTCTTTCGAAATTTGAAAGTAAACTGGGAGTATCTTATCACGATCATCTGCGTTACCATTACTACGGTGCGCAGCTTTTACTTTCAGCGCCTGGAGCCGATCCGGAAGTGCTATCTCTCGCGCGCGAGTTCCTAGCCTTCACATACTGCGCGCCGACAATGAACTATACCGTCTCTGCTCTCCAGATCGCTAGCTACAAAAAACTAATCCTTCTTGATCTTGTGATTCGAGGAAAAAGAGGTGCAAGATCGAAAGTCGTGAGTGAGTATGTGGCGAGTACGGCGAGAACTGTTGCGCAGCCTTATGATTTTTTGAGACTTGCGTTTGAGAATGGCGATGCGCTGGTGTTGAGGATGGTTTGGTTACAAGTAAACCATTATTTCAAGAAGGTACGTCATATTTTTTTTTCTGTTACTGAGAAATTGAGCTGACGATGAGTAGGATGGAAATGAGGAACTTGCGATGAAAGTGTTGACAGCGTTTCGCAAGTTCAGGATTATAAATCTGCGCAAGACGTTTGTGACGGTACCGTTGGCATATGTTGCTGCGCGAGACTCGGATATTATTGGCACTGGTCCTGATGCGCGGAGTTTGATTCTTGATATGGTACGTTATTCTGCTGCAGAATATGTGGATTTTTGCTGACGAATGGTAGATTGCGAGTAATGAGTTATCTGCTTCGTTATCGCAGAAATCCAGCGATGCGCCTGAAATTTTGAAGTTTATCGATACACCGCTAACTGCGTCCGAACTCGCAAAGCTCGAATCAACACTGGCAAGTGTCCAATCGACCAACGACGCGCTGGCGTTGACTGATCGACGAGTCGGTCTGGCGCGAGAATATCTGACATTACGAATGGCTGGAGGTCCTCCTGGTAGAGCTAGTGGTATGGGCGGAGCAGCCGGCGGGCCTGCTGGGTATGCTGCTATGATGGCTGAGTACGACGCAGTTGGCGAAGACGAATATTATAGTTCTGAGTTTGCGCGACGGTCTGAGCTTGGACGGATGAAAGGGGGAATGGAGAGTGGCTCGAGGATGGAGATTGAGACTGGGATGTTGGATGAGGATGATGAATCTGAGTAGGGTTACATTGTAGAGCTTTGTAAATGAGGTATAATGCATTAATTATATACAAAAAAATCAGCTTGTAGAAGTTTTCAGGTCTCCTTCATTCGCAGCGGTATTTGAATAGCCCGGTAAACCCAGATTTTTCCAATCATCTTGTTTCATCAAACCTTTCTGCATCCTACAATTCAAATAATCCTGCGCCTTAAGGCGGCAATTTTCTGGTACCCGAGTTGATTGTGAGACGTTAGCAAGACAGCTCATGTATGCTGTCATTGCCTCTTTACATTCTCCTAAATGTTGCTGTTAGTAACCATTAGTTTGGACAAGAGGAGGCAGGAGAGGTACCGTCATGGTCGAGGGGAAAGGAACCGCGATCTGGTGCGGTTGGTTGGAAAAACGAGTTTCCTAAACATATTCGAAATGTTAGATTATATCTTTCATGAGTTTCTTGAAGTGTTGATATAGCAAAGAAGTGATAAAAATTACCTCCACCGGGTCCTCCAAAGCTCATTTCAAATTCCTCTTTCTTATCTATCCCGCGAAATAAATACAGCAAGACACACTTGTATGCTCTTTTGAAAGGATATGAATGCGGATAAGAAGACGAGGGCGTGAAAAGGGAGATTTCGATTTCGAAGTTTCCGGAGTTTGAATATGAAATTGGGAGTTTTTAGGGGTTTTGACTTTTTTGGTGGTTTTAGTGTTGATGCAGTTGCTGGAATTGAGGTAGTGGGATATCTAGAAGATACTGACGTATGGTTTAGCTATATCTATTGTAATTCTATTCAATAAGATACAAAAAATGTATTTGCATTAAAGCGGCAATAGCATGATTACATAACAACACAGTCAGCATATAAAGTTACTCAAGTCGCGTGAAGAGTATAAACCCACGCGTCTGATGTTTGTTGACCACATAAACACCTTCAATCTAGCATCCGTTCACGATTCACAAAGCAAGAGAAGGAAGAGTCTAAGAGTTGAAGATGGGTAAAGTTGGATATGCTGATATAACGCGGTATTTACATCTAGCACATACCTATCGTCATGAACATCATCGAGAAATAGGCTCGTCTTTGTCGAGGGCAGTTTTGGAGGAAGCGAAAGTTGATGAGATGATTGCGCGAGTTGAGAAGATGATTGCGGATGTGAAGAGAGAGATTGAAGTAGGAGAAGAGAATTTGAGGAATGAAGATGAGATTAGCAAGGATATTCGGACGATTATCGCGTCGAGGCGGTTCGTGTCTATGGAGAATGACGAGACAGATGAGGAGATAGGAGCGGTGTTGGATGGAATGGAAGAAAGCGAGATGCTTGGAGTTAGTCGAGAAACGATTGCGAGACTTGAGAGACAGATTTCGGAAGCCAAGAGCGAGCTTACGAAGGAAGTCGAAGAACAGAGCGAGTTGGCTAGTTTAAGCAAGTTACTCGATGCTCGATACACTGAAGTTTCAGCAGCAAATAAGTCTGGTCATAACAGTGGGCACGAAAGCGAAAGACAAGTAAGGAAATGGTATAGCCGTCGCGAAGAGTCTGGGCAGAAACTACGGCGGTTGATGACTGTGTTGAAGAGATTGCTGGATGGCAGGTTAGCGGAGCAGCTTGTTGAGGAAGAGAATGGAGCTCCGGTAGGCGGATTTTCAGAGAAGAAAGGCGCTGATTCGAGACCGGCGACGTTGGATGAACATTGGACGCAGGCGAGGAGTACAAAAGTCGGTGAGGAAGCCAAGCGACTGGTCGAGGTGAGCTAGAGATAATGAGTTATTACGGAGTAAGTGCTGATTGGATAGGATTTGCTGAATGCAGCGTTTAGTGCGCAAGGATCCGGGTGGATTGAATTGGAAGATGCGGATAGTATTGTTGTGCGGTTGCTGCTGCGGTCTGAGGTGGCAGTTTTGAGACCGAACGATGGAAGATATATGCGATTACGAGACTTTGCCTCGAGTTTTTGATATATAGCTGAGATGAGATTGGACATTGTTTGTATACAAAATAGCGTGGGAATAATGACATAATTTGAGTGGACTCGAGCAGACAGACAATGGCAAGTGTGGATTAGGAATAAGCATAAGAAGAGTGCGGGGCCTATCAAAGACGCCACGGGGAAGCCACGAAGCCACGAAGCCACGAGCGGAAGAAGCCACGGAGTGAGTCAGCAGGTACGGGCAAGTCCGAGGGTAGTTACAGCGCAGAAGCAGCAGATTGCTTGAGACATTAGGATTGATTGTATGAGAAGAGTGGGTTATATATTGTGTGTATTCTTGACAATGTTTATGAAGAGAAACAGATTTGTTGTGCGCGGACAAGGGGCATTGCTTGCGGGTTAGGGTCAATTTTAAGAACAGACAATCAACAAGTTGCGAGCAGAAGAAAAGAAGAGTGACAAGTGACTTTTAAGGAGCAGGGTGAAATAGCAGAATAAGACGATAATTGCGACTTAAGTCACATGTTTGCTGTGCCAAGAGATGACTTTGATTGAGTTTCAAATTGTGGATTTTATTGATTGCGATGCGATGAGCCAAAGAAAGTCATATGATTACTTCCCCACCTGAACGGTTCGCAATCAAAGATAGAAAATCAGTTCATTTTATGGAGATTACACAAAATGATAAAAGAAAACTGGAATATTATCGAAAGAAACAAAAAAGGAAAAAAAGAATGAACAGTCAGGTGACTGACAGTGCACATCAGAGACAAATCAAGAAGGGGGCTCATCACATGCAACCACTTTCTTTCTTGGCCAACGGATAACTGTACTCAGAACTGAAGTGCTCAGTATGGGATTCAACAGCTTAAGCAGTTAATTGTCCAGCTGTCTTTGGGTATCAGTGCACATGTTACTTTTATATACCATTCAATATCAGATACTGCTTCTATATTCTGCTGTTATACTTCTCTGATCAGGTTGTGAAGCCACTGTACTCAACTATTCTCTTCAATTGACACCCGAAACCGCCCGCGCGTCCGTTTGTCCAGCCAGATCACACCGCAGCCATCATCGCTTACCGGCGTCTGAGACCGCCCCCCTCCTCCATTATATAGTCTCCTGTCCTCTCCTTCTTTTCTGCATCCTCTCTTTCCACACACCACACACTCTTCTACTACAATGGCCGCTTCTATGTCTTCTTATCAGCGTCGCATGTCCGGCGGTGGACTCGGAAACGGATCCATAGGCATGCTCTCAAACTCCAACGGATCATCCGCTGCCTCCTCGACCTCGCCAACCCTCAAAGCCTCCTCCGGTCCCTTCCTCGGATCGGTCTACATCCGCCTCGTCGACGACAAAACTTCTTACCAGTACTTGATCCCTCTCTCTGAGGTCTCCACTTACCCCGTAAGTTGTTCTCTTCTATGTACTGAGTGCAAGCTGACAAATCAGAACCTCTTCGCAATGATCAAGAAACTCAACACAAGCAAGACCATCTACGAAGGCGAAAATGCCTTCTCCGTCCATGTCGACGAAGACGGCAAACCCGGTGCAGTCATCCTCGAGCGTTTCTGGGACAAAGTCGTCCGCGATGGTCTTCGCGTGATCATCATCTACAAGTCTCCCACTGCCCCGAGAGTCACCCTGCCTATTGATCGCTCGCTTGGAAGTGGACTTGGATCACTGAAGGATCAGGATGATTCTTTCTATCCTCATTATTCTTAGTTTGCTGTTTATTTGTTTATTTCTGTTATTTGCTGCTTTAGTTCAAGTTCAAAGTGGTATGTGTAATGTCTAAATGCTCCGTACATGTCTTCTTGCCTCGTGATTAGGATAATTCTAGATAACTAGTGATTGTAATGTAATATACTCTTAAGAACCAAATAAATTAGGCTCCAAAATGCAAATACCATCTTTCAGGCACTAAACTGTCTCTGTCTTAGTCTCGATCGCTCATTTTATGCTTCTTTTTAGTTTTGTCATTCTTTCAAGTTATGTTCAAAATTGATAAGCGAATCGGAGGATGTGATTAGGATCGGATTCTCATCACAATCGTTAGTTTATCAGTATTATATTCCAGTTCTCAGATTATTCACCTGACTCAGTACTCCGATCTTCTTATCTCCACTTTCACAATCACCTTTCTTTCTTCTTTTTACTGCCTTTTCGACTTTTCTTCTTTATTCTATCAATTTAGTTAGTTATTATTATTATTATTAATTATTATCTGTCTCGCACCGGTGATTCGGCTTCGATCTGCTTAACAATAGCGCCGCGAGTGATGCGGCAGGACTTTGATGTACTCATAACCCGGGAAAAGTGTTTTTATGACTGAGATTGGTTGGCTATTTGATTGTTATCAATGTTGTTGGAGTTAACAGTTGGTGAATATAGATTATCGGAGCTGGATTTAGTGGCTGTGACCATTTTGTGGAGAACTTGAAGCTCGTTCTGTCAACTTTTTTGATTTCATGATAAACACCATATGAAGAGAGAATCCAGTCTTCACTTCATTGAACTACAGCTATTAACAATATCAATAACTTATATCAAGCCACTATTTATACAAATTCAATGAACTGATAATCAGTTTAGCAGGTTGGATACTGCAGACTATACTTCGATCTCAGCTTGCATTTGACATCTAAATAGAGAATCATACACAGAATGCTTCGTGACTACAGTCGGGTTAAAATATTGATAAACAGCACTACAAAATCTGAATCTATGAATATATACTGAACTAACTATACTACTCGCGAACACTCTAGTTCGCAATCATAGCAGCTTGTCGTCAAGGCATTCAGATTCGTGCTCTTCTGGGATCGTTCAAATATAGACAACCCCAAAGTTGACTCAACTAACTTTGATTAGCACAAATAACTAGAAGTCCTACTCTTTTATTACAGAGAGCTCACAGCTATTGAATAAGTCAATCATTAACGCCAGATACAGATTCAACACGTATATAATAGATTATATAATCAAGGGACTTGTACCGCTCAGCCATATTTGTTCTTTTTCTTTCAATCTGATCTCTTCGTCATCGCTCTTTAACTCAGTTTGTCAGAAACGAGAGAAAAATGTCTTCGAGAACTACTTTATACGTCACAGGTGTGTTTAATCATTTTGTTTATATGTTTGTGTTTATCGGTCAGAGCTGATTTGTTTTAATAGGATTCGCATCGGATGTGCGTGCTCGCGATCTAGCACACGAGTTCGAACGGTACGTATTCTTGCCTTTTTTTTTTTCAGAGCATTTCTGTAATATTATAGAGTACTTTGATGCGTGTCGTTGATGTGAGAGTTTGTGCTGATCAAATTTTGTAGGTTTGGAAGACTTGTGCGTTGCGATATTCCTGCACCCAGAAACCCTTCTTCTCGACCGTGTGTTTCCTATGCCGCTATGAAGATTGATTTGGATCTAACGAGTGTCAATAGATTTGCGTTTGTAGAGTACGAGGACCGTCGTGATGCTGATGATGCGTACTATGACATGCACAACCGCCGTATTCGCTCCGGAGATATTCTAAACATCGAAGTACGTCTCGTCATGATTCTCTCTTTTTACAATTGCTAACTTGTGTTTATAGTGGGCACGAAACACACCTTCTGCTTCCTGGCGCTACGATGATCGTCCTCGTCGTCGCGGCCCATCATACTCTCCCCCTCCCCGCCGTGGCGGCCACCGTGGTGACCGCGACGACTCTCGCTCGCCTCCTCCACGCAACCGTCGCTCATTAAGTCCCCGCGGTGACCGCCGTTCCTCACGGGACGACGATGATCGACGTGAGAATGGTGTGCGGGATAGTAGCGTCGAACCTGTGAAAGATATTGAACGCGAGCAAAGCCCGTATGGTAATGACAACAGCGAAGATTCCAGTACGTATAACAGTGTTTGGTTTGAATGAAGCATGAGAATTAACAATGCCCTTACAGAGGAGAGATCCTACGATGAACAAGACGCCGATGTTGCCGAAGACTAGATGCCACAGTTGCCGCCGGAAAATGGTGTTGCTTGTACGATTTTTGAGTATATTGTGTAATGCTATTTGCGTCTGAAAAAGGAGATTGATTACTTACCTGTTTATATTATTGGTAACTTATTTGTGTGTTTGCTTTAATTATGAGTCTTTTTATAGTGTTATAGTGCGTATCGAATCGGACCCCCGCGTCGGATTTCAGCCAGCAGCAAAATCAGCAGCGGCAACAAAGAAACGTCGATCGATCAAATACTTGTCTTGAAGGCAGCGCGCGTCGAAGACTTCGCCGTCGAAGAATCGTCAGTACCTCGCTTTCAGTGCGTTTTCTTGTAACAACCAAACGAATGGATGTGCGACCTACAGCGACGACGATGCCGATGACGATAGACGACGATTTCCTTGTGATACGACCTGTAACTGTTTTTAGATAAATCAACCAGTTGTAAATAAATGATCTTGTTTTAAAGAACTGATGTATTGATGTATCTGTGATGCCATTCAGTTGATATCTGTCCATATTGAGCGATCCACTCTCGAGCGTTATTAAGTTTGAACTACAGATTATTTTATTCATTATCTGTCTACTTAACATTCACAAATAACAATTGAATACAATAACAATCAGTTATCAGAATGCTTAAGATACTTCAACAAAGAACAGACAGCTGTAATTGAAACCTTAAATTCACTTCCAGTTTTGGGTTCGTCGCGGGACTTTCAACAACACTGCAATCTCCAGAACGAGATAGCGAAAGAGTTGATATAGTGCAGACTATCAGTTTAAATACTGGTGGAATTTTATGTAACAAGAGAGAGTGTCGATAAGAGTGAGGAAATTTTGAGATCTTGAGAAGGGAAGAAGAGTGGATTGAGAACGTGTAACGTTTGTGTTGTGGACGAGAGAACTGTTTCCGGAGATTCAAGGTTGAACAAGTTTAGTCCTCGGACATACAAGTGCCAGTGAAACGCGACAGGTGAGTTATTCATTGTTGTGATAAGAGATTTGTTTAACTACAAAATGAGTATACTAATCAGAGATATCGTGGCAGGTTAGTAAGAAGAGAACAACGATAAGAATCACTATCTACAACTTCCGGATCACCCTCCTTGATTTCAGATTTTCAATATGTACGGCAATGTGTGCAACATGCAATAATTTGTCGTGCACCTTCCACAAATAATCTCTTAAATAAACAACACCCTCGACAAAGAGCGCACGGCGATAATGGACGATAGCTTAAAAGCAGCGTGCGACAAGATCCTGAACGATCCTTCGGTTCTGGAAGAAGAGCAGACAGATCAGGTATCGCGGATTATCGAGCAGTTTTATGGCGCAAAGGGCCAACTTCTTACCGCTGCGGATTTGGATACGCTGGTGTTAGATGCGTTGTGGCGGCATCGTGCGGCAATAGCATCCTCATCGTCGTCAGTATCAGGCTCCACGACAATGGGAAGTTTCAAGACCGCGAAGACAACAGGAACTAGGAAGAAAAAGATTGTGAAGAATAGGTTTTCGGGGACTTCCTCGCCGGTGACGACTGCGGTTGGAAGTGCTGCCTCGTCGCTGCCGTCTACGCGGTCGCCCTCGCCGGATTCGACGTTTGGTGGAGGATCACCGTTTCCTGGGTTTGCGGGATACTCTGTGTTTGGACCTGATAACATGCCGGCGCTGAGTAGCAGTACGATGCCGATGCTGTTTGAGAGTAGTAGTCAGCAGAGCGGAAGTAGTAATGCGACTTCTGCAAGACTTGCTGACTTGACGAGTACTTTCAACACCTTCGATCCGTTTGGTCAACAGACAGCCCAACACCACAGTAATACCTTTGACGATGACGATGACGACGATATTTATCGACCTTTAACACAGGCTCAGCAGCAACGACTGCAAGAAGAGCAGACTGAGCAACAAGAGTATCAGCCACAGTCGACGCAACAATACTCTCCTATTTTACAGTATTCTGATTCTACAGCTGCGTCACCTGCTCCAGTTACTTATGATGTGTATGATGCGCATGCAGTCGCAGACGCTGCAGGATTCATGCCGATTCCCCCGTCGACAGCATCTACAGCATCATCACCATCGACTGTAGCATCCTCATTCACAGCTATTGGCACAAGCGCCACTACGAGCTCCACCGGCGCGTTATACTCTCCAGCAGGAATCCATACCTCTTTATCTCCAAATACCCAATACAACTTCTCTTCAGTCGGAGACTCCGCTTCACTCACAATGACGGCCGACGACTCGACTTCGCCATTCGAGCACATCCGCGCGGCTCTCACTTTCCCTGCCGCCGCTACGTTACCTGATACTGCAATCACAGCATCGCTTGAGCGAAACGGATACGATATCTCGCTCACTCTTAACGAACTGTTTGATCGGTTGTCGTCTGGTTCGTCGGCTGGCGGTGGTGGTGGTGGTGTGGGATCTAATGTGAGATCTAGTGTGAGAGTGCAGACTATTGGGCCTGCGTATAGTGTTCCGGTGTCGAATTCCGGTAAAGATCTATCAAAGATTCCCACTGTTTGCCGTGAGTTTATAAATTTATATTTTTCTGTGCAACATTGCTAATGTTACAAACAGGCTACTTCTTAACAACAGGACATTGCCCAAGACAAGATTGCCGGTTTGTGCATGACTTATCAGCAACTGTATGCCGATACTGGCTTCAAAACTCATGCTTAGCTGGCACGACATGCGTCTTTCTTCACTCAATTCCACCTGAACTATTATCTAAATTTGAAGGTCGTGCGCAGGGTGTTGCCGCAACAATTATTCCAGGCGCGAATGCAACAGCAAGTTCCTCGACGACGAATGGGTATTCACCACGACAACCAGGTTCGCGCAAGAATATTGCGTTGCTAGCTGATGAATCTGAATTTCCTTCTTTGTCAGACTCATTCAAAAAAGGCAAAGCTGTCCCGTCTATGAAGTCGATGGAAGAGTTTCCTAGCCTGGGATTATCCTCTTCACCGCAAGTTACAGTCAGACATAAGATGCCGAAGGGCTCTCGAGGCCGGAGTCGCGCGGCGATGTCGGGGAAGGAGAGGTCTGCTGGTGGATAGAATGTATTTCAGCATCAATGAAAAAACAATTGAAAATAACAGAGTAATGTAGAATCAGTAATTGGATCTAGTCTGTGTTTACTGTAGCGGAATATTCAACCCATAATAAGAACAAGGGCACTTAAAATGATAGAGCATACTATTCTGGGAGTCAACAGTTCGCGTCTTGGCTCCTTGTATCCATAACCGCTAAGTGTTCTCACGAAGCAGCAAGCTGCCCCTCGCTGCTCTGATCCTTCTCTCGTTGCTGAAAGATGAGAGTTCTCACGGTTTTCTCAGCAATTGCCACTTATGGTGCGCTGTTCGCATCTGCAATCACCTACGACGAAGTCATTCAGGCACCTCGGCGTTCAGAAGCCGTTCCCAACCTATCCGGTGCCTTTGCAGTCTTCACCGAGTCTTCGTACTCCTTTGCGACGCGGTCATGGTCTGGTGTGTTGAAGACGATCTCACTGACGACTGGAGCGACGAAGACTGTGATTGCTGATGCGGCGGATGTGGGCGACGTTGCGTGGGCGGGCAGTGATGATTCGTCGTTGCTGTATCTCAACTCGAGCTCGGCGTACACTTCGCTCTGGGTTATCGACGTCAACTCTGGTGTCAATTCGAAGATTTACGAGTTTTCTGGATCGGTGTCGTTGTTGAAGACGCATGCGTCGGCGGAAGGTGTGCGTGTGGTCACGTCTGGCTGGGCGACTCCGTCTGGTGAGCTTCTATCGCCTGATGCACCCGCGAAGGAGGACTCCGGATTGCTCTACGACTCGACCTTTGTTCGTCACTGGGACTACTGGCTCACCGAGAACCGAAAGTCTGTATTTGGACTCTTGCTCGCCGACGATCTCAAGACAATCAAACAGCCGTTCACAAACTACCTCAAAGGTCTGGGCATCGAATCGCCTATCATGCCGTTCCCTAGCGACTCTGATATCGATCTCGCCGATGACAAGCTCGTGGTGAATGCGAAAGCGCCTGAGATGTCTCCCGCGAACAACACCGCGACGTATTTCTATGTGCTGGATTATAAAGATACGAATGTGCCGAATAAGCCGCTGAACAAGGCCGGTCTGGGTGCGTGCTCGTCGCCCGTGTTTTCGCCCGATGGATCAAAGATCGCGGGTCTTGTAATGCTCGAGAATGGATATGAGTCCGATCAGAACATTGTTTTTGTGTACGACCTTGCGGCAGACGGCAAGTCGGCCGTGTCGGCGAAGAACGTCACCACGGGCAAGGCTTTTGATCGGTCGCCGTCGTCTGTCATGTGGGCTCCTGACAAACAAGACTTTTTAGTACTTACCGGTGGCGATCTTGGTTTTGAAGTAGTGTGGACTTTGGATATTTCTACTTCTGGAAAGTTGCCGGTGAAGTTGAACACGCAGCACTCTGTTTTGTCGGTAGCGTTTATCGGCGGTTCGTTGTCGAAGATGTTGTTCACCAAAAGTGCAATTGTCAAGTCCACTTACTTTGAGATTTACAATCTCGAGACTGATTCTTCCTCGATGCTTCTCGACGCGCTAATGATCCTTCCCGAAGCGCGCGTTGGCGAGTTCTGGTTCACCGGCTCAAGAGACGTTAAAGTCCACGGTTTCATCGTGTACCCCGAGAACTTTGATTCCACAAAGAAATATCCACTTGCATTTTTGATCCACGGTGGTCCTCAATCAGCATGGATGGACACCTGGTCAACTCGCTGGAACCCTGCCGTGTGGGCTGATAACGGACCTGATGGATACGTCGTTGTGACTATCAATCCTACTGGTTCGACTACTTATGGTAAGGATTTCACTGATAAGATCCAAAACAACTGGGGATCGTATCCGTACATTGATCTTGTCCTGGGTCTTGAGTACTGTTACAAATCTTTCGACTTTATTGATACCGAGCGTATGATCGCTGCTGGTGCGTCGTACGGTGGCTACATGATCAACTGGATCCAAGGCTCCGCTCTCGGCCGTGTTTTCAAAGCCCTCGTCACCCACGACGGTGTCTTTTCTACCCTCAACCAATTTAGTTCCGAGGAACTTTACTTCCCTGCTCATGACTTTGGCGGTTCATTTGTGAAAAACACTCGCGGATATTACAAATATAACCCGATGAATCGGATGTATCATTGGGCCACGCCGCATTTCATCATTCATAACGCTCGAGATTATAGATTACCTGAAAGTGAAGGTCTTTTAGCATTTAATGTGCTTCAGGAACTAGGAGTTCCTAGTAAACTGTTGCATTTTCCTGGTACGTATCTTTCTTTTCTTGTCTAGTTGGCTGATGTTAATATGTCCACGTAGATGAGAATCATTGGGTTTTGAAACCGGATAACTCTAGAAGATGGCATAAAGAAATCTTTGCCTTTATCAACACATACTCTGCATCCTCTGTCACAGCTAAACGTAGTGCGGATCAGAAATCGGCGGCGCAGATTCTTGAGGATGTCGTTGCTAACGTGCAAGGTGAGATTTTCTTTTAAGAGGTTCTTGTGAGAAATGTCCTCGTAGTATCA
Source organism: [Lipomyces] yamanashiensis (assembly GCA_030572775.1). Classification (NCBI taxonomy): domain Eukaryota; kingdom Fungi; phylum Ascomycota; class Lipomycetes; order Lipomycetales; family Lipomycetaceae; genus Myxozyma; species [Lipomyces] yamanashiensis. Next base: position 317,807 of record JAJMBS010000005.1, read on the forward strand.
ACCTTTGGTAGTGGTCTAGAGTTGTTTTGGTTAAGCATTTTCTATTATTATTATTAAATAAATTCTTATGCAGAATGTAGGCGCATTGTGACCTTCAGTATGTACTACTATAATACATGATAATTACAAGCAAATCAAGCAAACTCCTTAAAGCAGCAGAACAGCAAACAAAGGTACACAAACAAGAGAAGAGGAAATCCGCAAAATTTCGCAACATAATACAAACCATCCAAAAAGAATGAATTACTCTAAACGACGGCGACTGTCGATTGTTATTGGCGGTAGGAATTGTTCGAGTTCGAGAGATGAATCACTTGAAATTGAAATTGGTCTTGTGTCTGAGATAAGTTTTTTTATTAGTTCTGATGATTCTGCTTTCACGGATGGGTTGAGCTCTGCTGAAGGGAGTTGATTGTGATTAGAGACAGAGGTGTGTGTCGTTGATGAAGAAATTGATAAATTTGATTTGATTTCAGAAACGTCGACAGCTAATTGCAGTAATCCATTATCAACTCGAGTTATCCGTTCAGTGAGGTTTGTTAGCGAGTTGCGTATATCATTCATATGCGAATTTAAACCGTGAATAGCTGTTTTCACTAGATATTCGTCAGTATATACACCAATAACTCTATACAACCACATTGAAAAGCAGAACAGACAGTCATTAAATTGCTCTGCATTTTTTTCATTATTCTCTGGATATTTCTCAGACGTGCTTAGAGTAGCAGTACGAGTGCGAATCAATTTCTCCCATGCCGATTCGGCAGTTGATAATTTAACCAGCGCGGCTTGGAATTGGTGTTTTGCTTCAATTGCTTCGAATGCAAGTTTTCTCGCCCAAATAGACGAATCTTCGGATCTGAATGAAGTGAAAAGGGCGGCGGATGAAAGATTTGCGGTGAGATCGTCGTCTGCGGTGTGGGAGATGTGTTGGCTGGCGGTGGGATCGAGGGAGGTTGGAACGCTTTCTGGTTCGAGAAGGTGATGTCGCGAGTCTGAGACTGTAGATGAGGTCGTCATACTCTGGCGAGAGTCTAGCTTCACCCGCGAAGACACCTCCATAGCTGAAGGTGATACAAACCGCTCGACACTCGGGTGATTGAGCGCTGTCTTGATCTGTTGCGATGGTAATGAAGTTTTCGGGTTTGTAGATAATGTATTCTTAACCGGTGACGATGCTAATGTCTTTGATATCGTGCGATTTCGCAAAGGAGGCGATTTCGAAGGTAATTGTAGCGCCGCCAATTTCTTTGATCTAACCGGTGCTTTCTTTCTCAGTTTTGGTTTTTTGACATCAGTGATAGAGTCTGGTAATAACTGAGGTTGATCATGTGCTAAATCAATATAATTCGTGAAATTCAAAGGCTTTTGCGTCGGAGTAGGAGATGACAAAACACTCAAGTCTTGTCTTGAGTCGTCGCTGTTCGCGACTTTCTCGTTTGTTTGCGTAGAAATACTCGGATTCGCAGCTTGACTAAACAGCGCTGATGCATCAAGTTGAAGAACATCTCTAGATGACGAAATAGCTGGTTTTATAGTGCGGAGTGGAGATACGAAGCTCATGGTGTTTGTGCGGTGGTGAGAGAGTGTTGACTGTTAGAGAGCAGTTTACTCGTTGCGCGTATAGTGAATTAGGTTCCTGATTCGCGCTCGACTTTTACGGAAGGAAATTGCCCAATATCTCTTAAGATGAATTTAGAAAAGTAGTAGTGAATAATTGTTGTTTATTGGTGGATGATTGGGGAATTTGAAATGTCTTGGTTTTTCTTGGGTATTTTTGTTGTGGTTGTTGGCTGTTTAGTATGAACTGCGTAGAGATAGTCAGCTTTCACGGTCTATTTCTGAGATTATGTTAAGTTATCTAGTTAGTCTGCATAAGGATGAATGTAAAATTGAATAGAATCTCAAATATAACAGCTTTCAATAGCTGAGACTGCTCGACAAGAAATCGCCAGCTCTTTGATAATGAGAGATTCTCTTATTTATTAGCAAGAGTAGATATGTACAAGACTTCAACTAGCATAACCAAACCAGCCCGCCACTATTCCACTAAACAACGATATTGAACTAACAACAACAAAATGCGCAAATCCTCAAATCCATGATACAAACACAAATCGGTTATTTAGAATTGTGTATCGGGGACGCTTATTGTCATGCTATTCTTCTTCGAGTCGCCTATGGATTCATCAAGTTTGCACTAAAAAAATATCAGCATCCACACACTTAAACAATATAATCAATACTAACGATACCTCTCTTCGTTGAATCTCAGCTCGAGACGCTGCTGGAACTTCATGAACTTCTCACCGCAGGTCTTGACACAGGTCTCCTCCTTCTTGGTCATCGCTCTAGAAGTCATGTCATTAATGCACTGCGAAAAGCATCTGCCAATCATGCCCATATAAGTCTATTCCACAATTGTTAGCACTTCCCACTGCAATATCTGGTCCTTTGATGACCACTCATGAACTACTCACGCTGGAGATGGAGCTCATGGTCAACTCGATGTTGATCTCCTCCAACTTCTTCTGCTCCTTCTGAGTGAAACTGCTCGGATCCATTGTTTAGTGTTCTTTTCTTTCTCGAATTATTCCTTTGTTGTTTCGTGAAGATACTCAACTGAAGCCAGTTTCCTGAGGGATACACTGAAAATTTGAGAGCCGTCCCGCTCGTGGCGGTGCTGTGGCGGTGTCATAAGGCGCAGCAGAGCCAGGAAAGCAGCAGAGCAGGGCTGCTACGCTTGAAAAGAGCCATTCGCAGTGGGAATTTTGCAGGCGAAGAGATGGCTTGGCGGTTTTCGTGCATGTGAGTGATTGTTTTGTTGATTGTTTTCCAGATTTGCGTGTGTGCGGACGCATCTTGATTTGGACGCGTGCAGTGGTTTGAGCAGAGGCGACTAGACTATCTCGATAAACACCCAAACACCTCTGCGGTTTCTTATCGCAGTCTCTAATCAGCTAGCACATTGTCAGACTTTTTGATGGCGTCTTCTGTGCTTGGAGACTTGTTCAGATCAAGCAGTGACAGTATCGCTACCGACGCGTCGACGCCGAGGAACGGTACCGCGCAGACTGGGTCAGCTGCTGGCGGCCCCGGAGTCGAAATGACGACCACAGCAGCAATTGAACCATCACTGCTAGATCCGCTTGATCAAACTGACTATGATCCTGTTTCGCATCTCTCAGAGATCTTTGCGAACCCGGAGACTTTCGTAGCAGTCGGGAACGTGCGTCAGACTCTCAGTATCTACTCGCGCGGCCTCGACAACAAAGTCGATGAACTTCTCGCCGCCCAGGCTGCTGCTGAACCGAGTGTTCAGCGTGTTGCGCGAGCCCACACGGAATTATCAGAGATTTTTAATCATATCGAGACAGTCAGGCAGCGCGCTGTCGTGGCGGAGACCGTGATCAGAGATATGACGGCGGATATAAGAAAGCTGGACGAAACTAAACGCAATCTGACCTCATCGATGACTATGCTCAAGCGATTACAGATGCTTACCACTGCCTACGAACAACTAAACACAATGGTGAAAAACAGAGAATACAAAGAAGCATCGCAATTGCTCGAGGCAGTCATCGAACTTGTCGGATACTTCAAATCATACCGATCCATTAGCCAAATCGCTAATCTCAGCAAAAGCGTCGCGACACTTGAATACAACATCACAGAACAGGTCTCGACTGACTTTGAAATGGCTATCGATGGACGAAAGCCGGAATATTTCAGTGAGAGGTCAACAGTTCTGCAGGAGGCATGTGCCATGCTTGATGCATTGGGCGAATCTCATCGTCAACGGCAGATCACCTGGTACTGCAACATCCAGCTACGCGAGTACCGAAATATATTCAGAGGCAGTGATGAGGTGTGTTGGTGCGATTTTATTCTGCTCATGTGTTAATGCTAATGTTAATAGGCTGGATCGTTGGATAACATTTCAAGACGATACTCATACCTCAAACGTATGCTCAAAGGAATCGAGCCACAGATCAACCAAATATTCCCTCCACAATGGGAAGTCGCGCAAGCTCTATGCCGCTCATTTTGCGAGATTACTCGCGACGATTACAAAATGCTTTTATCTCAAAGCGGACGGACATTGAATGTTGATTTGTTACTGCAAGCATTAGAAGAAACCATGGAGTTTGAACAGTTTTTGGAGAAAAAATTTAATCAATCGCGAATATCAATCGACAGCACTGAAGCTTCTGCTGGTGATAAGACTACTCTAGCATTTGGACGTGCCATTTCGGAGGCGTTTGAGCCATACCTTGGTCTCTGGGTTGAGTCGCAGGATCGGAAGCTCTCTGCTCTTGTTTCGCAGTACAGCAATCAAATGATTACTCCGCCAAACGCAGAGGACGAGACATCGCAGCAGGTGCTACCGTCATCAGTCGACTTGTTTTTATCATACAGAAAGTTACTTGCGCAGTCGGCAAAGATATCAACTGGTGCTCAGCTTCTCAACTTGTCAAAGATATTTGCAAAACATCTCCAGCAATACGCCGATCGTGCACTAAGTCCGCACGTCTTAGAACGCGCTGCAACTGAGCAAGATGTCCAATTAGCGTGCTTGATCATCGCCACGACAAACTACTGCCATACCACCGCCGACCAACTTGAGCAACGAATCAGCGATGTTATCGACGAGGAATTTAAATCCCAGGTGAACTTTGATAAGGAGAAGGATGCGTTTATCGCTGTAACGAATAACGCTGTGCAGAGTTTAGTCCGCAAAGTCGAGACTGACTGTAGACCAGCATGGCGCGAGATGCTCAACACCAACTGGGGAAAACTTCACAGCGTCGGCGATCAAAGCGCGTACGTTACCGAGCTGATCAAAGCCATCGAAAGCAACGTCCGATTCGTGATTCAATACTCGCCTAAAGAAATGTTCGTCCGTTCGTTCTGCGACCGCGTGCTCGAAATGACTGTCAACGCATTCTTGCCAAATATCGCAAGATGTAAACCGCTTACTGACCTCGTCACCGAACAATTACTGCTCGATTGCTATGTTCTCAAAAAGAGCTTTACTAGACTCCCTGTCATCGACTCCCCCCCAGACATCCAAGCTTCTTCCTCGTACGTCTCTTTTTACCGTCTCTTTGAAAATTACTAACACGATATATAGATATCTACAGCTTGTCAGTCGCGTAATGAGTCGTCTCGAGGCTGTTTTGAAAGCAGTTCTCACAGGCGAATCCTCGGATTTACCGGAAAATCTAAAGCTGTATTTGCCATCTACGAATATCGTCAAGCGGGCGTTTAATAACGAGAAGTTTCGTTGGAGGGGAGAGTAAATAGGCAATTTTTATGAGGTTATAATGACAATGTAGATTACGTTACAGAGTGAAATTCGCCAAAAGCATATGATGCAAAGAATTCAACTTTTATTCGCAAACCGTAGATAAACTTGAAAATATTTTAATCCCAAACTAAGGTACTATACAATAGCCATTTCGAACTAAAACACAACCACAGGTTTAACTAGTTTAGTCGAAAAGACCGAATCCCATGTCGTCGTCAGACTCATCAGCCTCCTCAGAAGGAGCCTCCTCGGCGGCGGCAGCGGAAGAGTCCTCAGCAGCAGCAGCGACGGGGGCGGCGGCAGCGTAAGCGTCGGGGTTGGCGATGCGGTCCTTGATAGCCTCGGAACCAGGGAAGGTGTAGTCGGTCGCAATGGAAACGGCGAGCACCTTCTTGTAGGTGTTGATGAGGTGGTGGATGACGGCGGGGAGGGTGGGGTAGCCGGTAGCCAAGGAGATGGCAGTGACGGCGGCGACAGCGGACGAGAAGCTGGCAAGGAGGGTAGACTCTTCGATGTCGAGGATTTCGGGGGTGAAGACCTGGCCCTGGTCGTAGACCTGGAAGATGACCATACCGTAGGTAAAGGGCGAGATGTTCAACATGTTAAGGAGGGTAGCCTCGGAGGCACCAACCTTGGTGTTGGCAGACACGACCTGGACATCGGAGGTAATTTCGATGGTACCACGGGCAATCTTGGTGGGGACACCGAGGGCCTGGAAGAACGAGGTCTTACCGGGCTCCATACCGGTGTTTCCGGCGGGGACCCAGACGTCCTTAGGGGCGACGGCACCAGCACGAGCGGGAGCAGCGACCTTGTTGGCGATGATGACCTCACGGATCTCCTTCAAGTCGGAGTTGGTGAAGACGAAACCGACGTTTCCACGGACGTAGGGAAGAAGACGCTCAAACTCGGGGAAGTCAGAGAGGAATCCACGAATGGCGCGACGGACCATGGTGTTCTTTCCCATAAGGATGACACCATTGCCACGGAGAGCCTTACGGATCTCGTGCATCTGCTGCGAGGAGACATTGTCAACTCCGACAATGAAGATGCTCTTGTACTCCTCGAGGAGAGCGCGGAGCTTCTCAAAGTATTCGACTTTCTTTTCACGAGTGCCTCCCATTTCGACTCTTGTTAGGAAGATAGGATGTTTAAAGGACTATTGTTATTGTCAGTATTTCTATTGAAATAGTAATTGAAGATAGTGACGACGAACCTCGAAGGTGGTTGTTTGGTTGGTGTTGGAATCAGGTTTCCTGTACAACTTCAATATTGGAGATCTGGGTGGACGAACAGAGTTCTGGCGGTGAATAAAAGCAGTCACGGCTACAATCACGTGTAAATTAGCCCTACTAGCCCTACTTTATGTTTATATCAGCTGGTAGTAATCATTGGTGGCGATATTGGGAATACAGCGCGCATTTTGTTTCTGAAGAGTGCGATTCAAGTTGATAATTATTATGAGTTATAAACACTCATTGCAGCACTCAAAAGATATATTTACTATATGCTTATTAATACATTACATAATCACATTATCATATCAGTATTAAATATACTCCAGCAGCATTATATATTCAAATAAGCACAACTCAAATACTAATCATAATGCAATTTTTATTCTACTTCCTTCTCTTTCTCTCTCACGCGCACTAATCCACAAAACACACAATCGAAATCCCTGGAAATCCGTGGAATCCGCCAGAACGAACGTGCTGACTAACAAACTCCGTTCTTATTAAACCAAAACAAGCTCACACACAAGAAAAGGTACGCGTTTTCAGAAATAATTGCACAGTGGAGAAACTTGCTTGAAAGTGCCACTGTTTGATAGAGATTTCTTCAGCTCAACAAGACACTCACATTCACTCACAACAACAACAACACTCAGAATACTTGTTGTTCTTGTTCTTTTCATTACATTCATCAAATAGTAATCTCCTTCGTGTTTACTCCGTCTCATAATTCGCACAAACCAAATGGCCAAAGAATCAAAGCTCTATGATACTCTAGGTATTCAACCTTCTATTCCTCCGTTTCTTCCTCCTTACTCACTCTCTTCTTCCAGGTGTTCCGGCTGATGCCACCGATGCTCAGCTCAAGAAAGCGTACAGGTGAGTGGCGGCACATACATCCCCTATACACACATTTCTGACTCGTACAGAGTAAACGCTTTAAAATATCACCCCGATAAGAACCAGCACAACCCCGAGGCCGCTGAGAAATTCAAGGACATCTCTCATGCGTACGTATCATCGTCTTCTTTTCATCCTATTTTTTTCAGATCACAATGCTGACATGATCTAGATACGACATCCTCTCAGATCCACAGAAGCGCGAAATCTACGACAAGTTCGGCGAAGAAGGTCTTTCCGGCGCCGGCGGCCCCGACATGGGCGGCATGAACGGTGCCGAGGCGCTCTTTTCGCAGTTCTTTGGCGGCGGTGCCGGTGGTTTCGGCGGTATGTTTGGCGGTGCTGGTGGTCGGCCAAGTGGACCTCGCCGGAGCCGTGACATTGTTCATGCTCTGCGAGTCAGTTTGGAGGATTTGTATAAGGGAAAGATCGCCAAGCTTGCCCTCACACGAACAATCTCATGCCAAAAGTGCAACGGTAAGGGTGGTAAGGAAGGTGCGGTCAAGAAATGTAGCACTTGCAATGGCTCTGGTTCAGTCACTTTCCAGCGCGGTATGGGCCACATTATCCAGCAATTCCAGACCGTGTGCCAGGACTGTAAGGGAGAAGGAGAGATCATCAAGGACAAGGATCGGTGCAAGACTTGCAACGGAAAGAAGACCGTCAGCGAGAAAAAGATCCTCGAGGTTCACATAGACAAGGGCATGACCAACGGCCAGAAGATCACTTTCCCCGAAGAAGGTGACCAGGGTCCCGATATTTTGCCCGGTGACGTTATCTTTGTCATTGACGAGCAGCCGCACGAGCGATTCACCAGAAAGAAAGACGATCTGTACTACCACGCCAAGATTGATCTTTTGACCGCGCTTGCCGGCGGCAGCATCGCCATCCAGCACCTCGACAACGAATGGCTTAAGGTCGACATCATTCCCGGTGAGACCATCAGGCCCGGTGCGCTCAAGGTCATCGAGGGCCGCGGTATGCCTTCCTACAGACTGCACAACAACGGCAACCTCTACATCGAATTTGAAGTCGAGTTCCCGTCCGATAACTTCACCACCGCTGACAAGCTCGCCTTGCTCGAGACTATCCTGCCTGCGCGACCCGAGCTCGAGATACCTGCCGATGCGATGGTCGAGGATGTTGTTTTGCAGGATGTCGATCCTAGCCAGCAGAGCCGGGTTAACGTTCGATCAGACGAGGAGGAAGACGATGATGAGCAGGGCGGCGAGCGCGCTCAGTGCACTTCGCAGTAAAAGCCCCCACAGCGCTATATTGCAAGTGCTTTTTCTTGTCTTTCGTCGTTGTTGTTGATTGTATCTGCTCTTTTGCTATACATATTTTTTGGGGGGTGTTTTTCGGACTTAGAAAGTGTGCTTTTGTTATGACTTGAATATATGTGCACTCCAGTGTCTGTGTTTCTTTTAGTTATGCCGATAAAAATGAATCTGTGTTTTGCGTTCTGTGTTTAATGTGTATTGTCCTGTGAATTTGGTATAGTTAATGCATTTGGCAATCCCAATACTGTAGCAATTACAATGTAGAATGTAGAAATATATTAGAAACGAAGCACTCCGACTCTGACCTCGCTTGAGACGTATGCAAAATTACCAAGCTTGCCATAACAAGATACAAGATATAAGACACAAGAGAGAGATTATTTGACCTTTCGCAAAGCCCGATCAGCTCTGCGTAACTTTGCATCCGAATTATCGACATCATCTTCCAACATTCTTATCATCTCACTCTGTAATTCCAATTCATCGTTTATCTCAATACCAAGCTGTTTTTGACGAGAGAGGATTTTACTAAACTCTTCGAGAGAAGATTCTTGGTCTGCCATTTTTTGCATTTGTAATGTGAGAAGACCGCGGTTGTCTAGTTGACGGGTTTCGGAGGTTTCGGTAAGGGGGCCTAGGACGCGGCGGGCGGAGGTCGTGACGGCGGAGAGGGCTGAGGGTCCTGATTTTGAGGATGTGAAGAGAGCTGTGCGGTCAGCGTCAGCTTGCGGATCATCTGAATGTTGCGAAGAGGATGAAGCGGAAGCAGAAAGAGACGACGGTTTGCTGCGAGAGACTGTAGCGGCAAGGCTATCGAGACCTTCGCGTTCTTTGCGGACGAGATTTAGCATATCTGTTCGTCTGCGAAGTTCGCCTTGTCCGATCGTATTCGCGAGATCTTTAAGGCCACGGTCAAGCATCACGATCTTAGTCCCCGACTGGACCAGACATTTCTTGGCTTCCGCGGCGGCAGTGCGTGAGTCTGTGGCTGCGGAAGAAGTGTCGCGGTCAGAAAGACATTTGCGGGCGTCGTGGAGGAGGGATTTCACTTCGTGCAGGGTATCAAGCCAGACGACGGGGTCGCCTACATTTCGTCCACTAGGCAAGATAAGCGAGGCGTTTGATGCACTTCCATTGGACGACAGAAGAGAACTACCACCGCTGCTACCTTCTAGCTGTTGTTGCTGTTTTCCTAATAGTCCCATGAAATCTCTCCAGGCATCTGTCAATCGCCATCGCGAGTCCGCAGACTTCTGAATCTCTTTCAAAAACCGCTCAAGCCCTTCACGTCTTTCTTCCACTATGTCAAGATTCGTGACTGAATTGTTGAATAAATGTTTCTTTGGCAGTTTAAACGGGATATCGGCGTCGACTTCGTGCTCCAACATCGACGCCAGAGTCACAAATTCAGAATATCGCTTCATAAGAGTATACGAACGTAAAGAAAGACGCACTTGGATGTGGTAGACGGTGTGCGGTTTGGGAATCGGGTTGGTCGAGTAGGACCGGATTGAGATGTCGACGTCGGACATCTTGGTGTTGAAATGTGCTGATGTGTGGAAGTTGGAGGTGGTTGGGGCGATTGATCTAGTCTTGATGTTGCTTCTTGAAGTTGCTTCGGTGTCTAGAATCCTTTAATTCGTAATAACCACCTCTTGAATGAACCAATGTAGTTCTCTTCTCTTAAATCAAACAAAACACCAACGAATAGACAGTCAAGACCGCGTTTCTCATCGAAAGTTCAGCTCAGCTTCTCAATGTGCCGAACCTCTCTGACAACGGGAGGTGCGGCGCCCCTAAACTTTGCTGTGTTTGATAGTTTGTGGAAGATATGCTCTGTATTTGAATATGTGTTTTGAGGATGATTGTGGATTGTGAGTGCTTGTTGTATCTATGGAGCTGGGATTAAGTTGGTATACCTGTCGTGGTGAAAGACGAGATTAATATCGCTGGACTAGATGTAGTTGATTGAATATCTACATTCAACTACGCCCACAAAGATTTGCTTCAAAGCGAAGGGATATCGTTTATTTATTGTTATATACCAATTTGTTCATCTGAATGGCGAGCCTGTCAAAGATTTTCCGAGGGAAAGAATTGTGGGTTTGCTGCCGTTTATTTGTGGACTTGATATCGTTTGTTGATGTCGAACGCAATTGGATTTACTCAACAAACAACAGGGTATAGCTCAAGCAACTATCAGAGAAAAAAGATTCATTTTTGTGTTTTTAATTGATTTGCGCCGAGGTATAGGTATGCAGGTATCAGTATTCAATCACATAACTAACAAATACACAATCTCCATATCAAACCACTGTATCAATCTACCCTTTAAACATCCACGAAGCATGCAAGACATTTGAATCTACACTGAGAATACAAGCGAAAACGAGAACGAAAGAAGTGAGAAGAGAGTGCGGTATCTATGTTTATTGTCTATAGTTGAGATGTCTGCGAGATTTACGGGATTTGAGATCTAATAGGGGATGCAGTTGGTTATATCGTTTCCACGACTCAGAAGGTAATATCAAACGATATATAACTCTTTCTGCAGTTACTCTTTTGGCAGTATAAAGAAGAAAACGCGATGCTGTTTCTGTAAAGATTTATTCTCTTCGAGCAATTAATATACCCAGCAGAACTATAGAATCCACAGGAACGGCTGGTTACAAAAGACATCAAACACATGTCCAAAGGACCAGAGACATCAACTGAACTATCTAAAGAATGGTACGAGTGCGGTACACAGCGCTACTGAGCCTGGATATACAAACTTAATTGAAAAGGCTGGAGTGAGTGTAGGCAAATTTGCATATTCGAGGAGTTATTGAGTCAGTCGTGGTTTTGGTGCGCCGTGTTCGTCTGTGAAGCAGACTGGATTGGGTTGTGGATTTGACTTTGACGGGATACTCTTTCTCGAGCTGAGCACTTCCGCACTGATTCAGCGCTTTGGTCAATATACTATACACACCTTGCAAAAGCAAGATTGAAAGCCAAGCGCGTACTTAAGCGCGAAGACATGGCTCCGGTGTGAACTTCGAGGAAGACCGCATTGCGCCCAAGGAATTTATGCAGGTTTTGTTTGGACTCTTCACCCTTTGAGTCTTTGACGAAAACTAGCTGTGTAGAATTGATAGTTTACAAGTATGCAAATGATACACTAATATAAATGAAGATCAAATTGGCGTATTTAGTCTCACAATGCATTGTTGGTGCAAGAAAAAAATGAGGATGTGTCAGGGTGTTTGATGATAGAAACCAGGCTTGGCCACAACGCCATTCAGCAAACATCCGGAACACAATTCTATGCGTACGCAATTATACACACAATTATACTCAATTACATGAATAGTAAACACGCTGCAGAGTCATTCTATTTGAACTCCATCATATATCTCAATTCATTCGCAAGCTGTCACGTCTGCAGTGCTTCTACAGTGGGCGGTGGGTATTTACATCCAAAAGATGGCGAAACGACAGCGCGTAGCAAAGTGGATCCTCGAAAACAGAACGCGCTTGGCTCGCTCGCATTGCAGACGAGCAGATTGTTCTGATTTGTTGTGTGTGTTTAAATATTATTTTATGTTGTCTGTTTCCAGGCGCTTATCTGAGAACAGAAAGTGGATCCGAAAGATTGTTGTGGCGGCGTCCGAGACGGGCTCGTTCGCCGGGGAATTCCGCGTACTCTGGTTTAATGGGAACCTAATAGGCGAGAAGAAGTGAATTTACTGTGTTGGATTGTCGCGCTGTTTTTGACGAATTGCGAAAGTAAGAGGATCCACGCTGGAGGATCTGTCGAGAGCCAACGAGAGCCAAGCGCGCGAGTTCGGAGGAGATTCGGATCAGAGCGAACGAGAGATTGACGCGACGAGGAAAGTGGAACATGAGCCACGTTGTTGTTGCTGGCATGGTTCTGGTGAATATACTGGAAGTGATGGAGCGTGGAAGAGTGAATGTGAATGTGCCTGGTTCTATCAAATATCTGAGAAGGATTTAGGTACTTTTGGAGTACTGTACTCTGTTGTTGATGCTGTTTCTTCCAAGAGTCGTGAGAACACACGTGGAGTGGATGTACCCCACCAGTTACATACCGCACTTTGTCTGTGTTGCAAGTTACCAAATTGACAGAATAATAAACGATCTGAATATCCAAATACATTCAATTTTTATTTCTATAAACATTTATAAACAGTATATAATCACTATATTTCTCATAGTAATCCAGACAACTGAGGTCAGCCCACCCACGTAGCTCAGAAATAACTCTGGAAATAATTAATTATTTCTTGTCAAATAAATTAAATAATTAATAAAGAGAACGGAACCGAATTATGCCTTATTGAGTGTATTGTGTATAGTATCAAGTGTAGTTATAGTGTGTATATTTGCATTATAAGCGAGGTTATAAGCAACTTGATTTATTGTAGGTAACTTATAATAAAACAAACCAGAAAAAGACAGAACAATTACCAATTCCAGCGCAGGGGTACAATCTATTCAACAATTTAACCATACTAAGCTCAGATCAAAAATCTCTCGGAATATCTCAGAATACAATAATATTCACTCGAATTTGCCACTATATTCCATCCATGCGTTCAGATTCACTAGAAATACTTCATATCAACCATAAATCAGAGCAAGCTTCACTGAATTGACATAGCCGTATCAATATCAAATTCTTACTCAATAAACACTTCTCACACTTCATTAACACAACCAACTCCTCTCCGTTCTCTAATTCTTCTTTTTCTTCTTCTTCGCGTCTTCTTTTCTCTAAATTGAGACTATTTCCTTAACTGTAAGCATTCCGTGGCAAATAGTTCTCAATCGCTAGCGCGTGTCTCGAGTGCGCTTATCACACAAAAGTTCTCTGCCCTGGCCGAATAAATTATCTGTTAATTACTAATTTAATAGAGCTTTAATTGTCATTGCTTACTCACTTATGTCACGTGAATGAGCCGCAGTAAGAGTCTTCTTCAGATAAAATAGATAAGTGGATGACTGACATCCATCAGTCGTACTCACGAACTCCGCACTCCTCACAGCAAGTTGACGACGGTCCTAGCAAAGAAAGAGAGATGGAGCAGAGTGGAGATGATTTACACCGGATTCTAGACATTTCGTCGCATGTGGTGCACGGGTACGTGGGGAATAGAGCGTCGACGTTCCCGTTGCAACTTCTAGGATGGGACGTGGATGTGCTGAATACTGTTTCGTTTTCAAATCATACTGGGTACACGCAGTGGACTGGCACTCGAGCCACCGCTGAGCAGATTAGAGAAGTGTATGAAGGACTTAAGAAGAATACCTTGACGGACTATGATGTCGTGTTGACGGGCTATATCCCCGGCGCGGAAGCAGTCAAAGAGGTCGGCAAAGTTATCGAGGACCTGCGAAGAGACCAGGCTAGTTCAATCTACGGGCGCGACGAAGTCGTCTGGGTGCTTGATCCTGTCATGGGTGACGAGAATAAGCTATATGTTGCGCCGGATGTCGTGCCTGCGTACGAGAGTCTCTTGCCGCTCGCGACTGTTATCACTCCTAACCAATTCGAAACCGAGCTCTTGACCGGCATGAAATTGCGAACCGAGCAAGACGTATTCACGGCTTTATCAATCTTGCATAAAAAATTCGGCACCCCGAACATTATCATCTCTTCCGCGGTTTTGTCGCCCGAAGACTCTGACTCTGAAGCAATCACCACTGCGGCATCCAGCACCGCAGAAGAGTTCATTTGCGCCGGTCAGACGATCAGACACGATGGCTCGCAATGCCAGTTTTTCCTTCGTCTCCCGTTCATCAACGCCTACTTCACCGGCACAGGCGACTTATTCGCCTCCCTCGTCGCCGATAAATACTTCAAACATCTTCTCCGCATCAAAAATTCCTACTCCTCCCCGTCCTCAATCCCAGACTCTGACCTCCCGCTCGTCCGCACAATCGAAGACGTATCCGCAATCGTGCAAACAGTGCTCCGCAATACCGCCATCGCAGTCTCGGCTTACGACTCTCGCGAGTCAAAACGCGAACTAGCATCAGGAATAAAACGCCCGGAAATGGGATCTAAAGAACGCAGAATCGCAGATATGAAACATGGCGAGTTACGCCTAATTCAGAGTCAAGATGCATTCAAAACTGCGCTGCCGACCAAGAAAGTCCAGTTTTTCTCTTTATAGATTTCGCAACTGCATTTAGATTGTACGATGGAATACATAGACGAATATAAAAGATACTATACGATTTAATAAATGATTTCTCAAACTTTCGATTTTTTCGTCGCTTTTTTCGTCTCCTCGAATTTTTTCGCGAGACCTGAAAGCAAACAAAAAGTATAAACGTATCTAATATGTACATAATCATAGCAATTACGGAACAAAATTCCATAATCATCCAGAATTAGTATAAATATAATAGTAAAAAGTACACTCAAATTTCAGCCTGCAAACCCTAACTATGACTCCCGTAATTGCAACCCTCCTTTCCCATTTTCTCTTTTTTCAACAAGTAGATAGTTGATTGAAACTTCTTATCCTGTTTTCAAAAGAATCAAAATTACCCAAAAGACACATATTCAAATCAGAGAATAATAAAAAAATAACAAAACGCCTGTGTAATTCATTTCACAAGAACAAAAATAAAACCCGACCAAAAAACAAGACTTAACTCCATTGACTCATCACTTTGCTTATTAGAATTAAAAAATAGAAAAAAAAAAGAATACAAAACAATCTCCAGCTCTCTCAGTTCGCTTTTCATCATCATCAACACATCCTCTTTTATTAATTTTTTAGGATCCCTAGCAGCTTTCACGGTGCACCCGCTTATGTCGTCGCAAGTTTGAGACAACACTGAACCGCCGTCCACAAGCATGATGATCACACTGGAACGGCTTCTCACCAGTGTGCGAAAAGATGTGGGTCTGGAGACTGCTGGGACGGGTGAAGCGCTTGTTGCAGACAGGGCACTTGTGCTTCTTTTGTGTGCCGGCAGAGACGCGCGACGAGAAGGTCGACATCAGGCTCTTGGCGGCACTGTCAGCTGTGGACGACGATACCGCAGAGGCAGTGGCAGTAGCGCTAGCTGTGGAGGCAGCGGCAGGGAAGCCAGTGGCGATGGGCTCGACGGAGCTGAGAGAGATCATGTCGTCAACGTATCCAATCGAGGAGGAAGGTGAAGTGACTGACGATGCGATTGACTCTCGACGCGTGTGCAGGTGTTGCTGTGGGGTAGGAACCTGCTCCGGCTGCTCGAGGCTGAGGAACAGATCAAGTGAGGGGTCAGGCAGGATCGCGGTAGTGTTGAACATAGCAGGAGCAACATGATGATGCTGTTCATCCTTAATGACAAACTGCTGATCAAGGGGCGAAGCCGAGCCCTCGAGGAAGGAAGATGCCGCGGTAGAGAGAGAGACGGAGGATTGAGGGGAGCACGACTCTGCACGATCATCGTTGGCGCTAGCGTAGCCGCGCGAGGCGTTGCGTCGACGAACGTAGATTGGTACCGAGCCATCTGCGGTAGTGTTGGGGACAGCGTCAAGCGAAGCGGGCATGCAGAGCATTGGCATCATGTTTGTGATACCGAGCTGTGGTTGTGGTTGAGTTAGTAGTGACTGTGGTTGGGAAGGCACAAGCGAGGGCTGTTGCTGGGGTTGGTTGTTGTACAGCTGCTGGGCGATTTCATTGACGTCGACGAGGGCGCTGCCGTAAACGTCGTCAGCATGCGAAGCTCTGCGGGAGAAGGAATTGCTGAGGGGATCGTCTTCGTCGTCGCCATTGGAGTGAGTGTTGCTGGGGGAGAGGGCGGTGGGGGGAGGGACGGCGACGGGGCAGTAGTACGGATGGGACTGCTGGAGCTGGAGTGGAGGATGTGAGTGTGACTGCTGATGCACGTGCTGCTGTTGCTGTTGCTGCTGTTGCTGCTGCAGGTGCTGAGTCTGGGCGAAGTGAGCAGCAGCCCAAGCCGAGCTGTCGATGTCTGAGGCGTGCCGAGGGATGGAAGCAGAGGGATCGAGTGCCGAGGCGGAAGTAGCCGAAGGCGAAGGCGCGAAGGGATTGTGGAAGCCCATGAGACTGCCTGCGTGGACGACGGGGTCTAGGTGGTGGGTGCCCATGGAAGCTGAGTCTGATAAGGAGAACATGGTGGTGCGGTGAGGTGTGTGATGTTGCGAGGTACTGTGCTAGAGTGAAAGTGAAGTGAGAGTGAGAGAGTCACTGCTGCCGGCTGATCTGCGAGGAGTAGGGTCCGATCTGGCCCAAGACACTAGACGCAAATAGTGTAAGATAGAGGGATCAAGGCAAGGTGTGTCAGGGGAAGGGACAGAGAGCAGAGTGGTGAAGAGGAAGGGTCGAGGAGGAGAGGCGGAAGCGGGCAGAGGCAAGCGTTTTAAAGAGATTGCGCGCGGCGAGTACGCTGGCGTGAAGAGCGACGTTGGCCGACCCCGCCAAAGCAAGCGTAATAAACTCTAAAAGTTGCTGGCAGGCAGCGCGCGCAAGCCCAAGCCCACGTTCGCGGGTGCCAGGTTGGGGAGAGTGTGTTTTGGGTACCGATTTGAGTACCGTTTGTATCTGCACTGCCACAGGCATGCGAGACACAGCCACGGTACCAGAGTACATTGTGTTCTATTGCTTTCATACTTGTGTGCTTTTGCTTTTACTATTATTACTGCTGATGTTATGATCCGGACTATTGTTGCTGTATGTGCCTTTTACTCAACGCATCTATTAATTAACATCATCATAATTCAGAACTGCACCTAGCACTTACCGGCAATATGATGTAATACACCCTGATTGGCACCGGACTTCTTCTCCGGGCCTGCCATTTCACGTGCTGGCCCTCCCTAGACGAACCGCTAACGAGCCTCAGCTGCACTGCTCTACCCGACCCAGCTCATATTCACCACATCTGATCCATCTGCGCGGTCAAAGTCCCTCGTTCCTGGTGCGAACACTCTCTGCGTCGATATAGCCTCGCGTCTGCTGTATTGTGCTGCTGCGTGAAGTAGCAGTCCCGAGTGACGTAGATGTTACTAAGTGGGCGGAAGTCTTTCATCAATCCTTAATGCGATTTTTCGGTACTGCTGATATTACAGATCCAGTCTACTTATCCTATGCAATACTTTTTTTAATACACATCCATTACTCTTACAATACTTTTGCAATACTTCTACAATACTTATCAATCTATTTATTCATACCATTCAATGCATTCCCCCATTCCATCCTATCATCTTGCGCTGTTCTCTGATCCTTCGAACAACACCTTCCCGCCGAGCGCGTCCGCAAACGCACAATTGCGTAACTATCGCCCGTTTCCACACGAGCCAGGACCAATACTTCCGGTTCATTAAACCCAGTCCTTGGCCTGCCCTTTCATTTATCTCCTTTGCATCTTGTTCCCTGCTCCCTCTGTCGTCATATTCTCAAACACCTGACGTCATTCCAAATTTTAGCCCTTACCCAGACTTCTTGCCCACCTTTGCGTCGTCTCACAACTAAACGACGCATTTACTGTTGATTCCACCCTGAAATTGCTGATTTAGATCTTGGTTGTTCGTAGGACTAATATTATAACATCCCTACTATGTGTGTTCCTTTCTCTGCTTGGTTCCCGCTGTTCTCGGTTCGTCCTCGCCAGCGAACTCGTCCATCAACATTTGTCGATTCTGTCTGCGGCTCACAAAGTGGGCTCCTTTCCTCCCTAGCCGACCCTTCTTCAGCACAGCCTGCTATCGCGCACGGAATCCCTTTATTTGTTAATAATCTGTGGTTTATTCTGTGTTCAATACTATATAGTAAACAGTAGCGCTTTAATTGCTAGTTCTTTCAGTTTAATTTCCCTTCATCTTCATCCCGTGTTCCAACGTCTTCCACCGTCCTCTTTTTCTCGGCTCTGCGCTTTCTCTAGAACTGGCTCAACACCTGTTTCATATCAAACTAGCCCTGCTCGCTCCGGTGTTCATCATCTCAGTTGCTTTTTCTGATGTTATGTTATGTTATATTTTTATAGACGCCGTGGTGCAAATACAAAAGTCCCAAAATTACAAAAGAAACTCTAAGACCCCTAATACAAAGACTCATCGCATAGTGGGAATTAAAATAATATCTTTCTAATTCTAATGATCTCTTCAATTGGTGTCTTTTCAACACAATTCCTCTAGTTCCCATAGTTAATCATCCCGGCCAGTAGCCGGATTCACCCTGTAATGTGGCATAGACAGAGATCTCAAACACACCAGCTCACGCTTTCTGATGCTTCTCTGCAAATCTCTGCGCTTTGGTTCCTCTGATTAGATATGGACCGTCTATGATTACTACTCTCGCCTTATTTGCTTAGCGGCTTGTCTGCTCGACGAATATTGCTTTTTGTTCGCATCACCATCCAACCATCCCAATCCAAAGTCAGATCCTTCATCAAGTATAGTTGCTCTGTTTAGAAAAGCAATAATAGCCCTCGCTAGACCGACAAGCAATTATCACCAGCAATCAATATCGAGCCTTCGATAAACACGTCTTATAGCCACTATATCCATTTATTATCTTCGTGACAGGGTAAAGTGAATTTTGACTGTATGTATTTTACACAGATTTATATCCTGAATTATTTTAGCCATTCAAGCAATCAGGTGAATTGTGTTTTGGGTATTTCGGCCAATTTGCACAATATCACGGTAATCGTTTCTATGGAAACACTCACATTCTACAACTGTCACTACCTCCATATTCGTCTAATAAATTCTAGTCTATTTCCAATTCCTTCCCTCGTTCTGCTGTAGCCTGTTTCCTTCTGTATACTCTGTATACTCTGAGCGCCCTGATCTGCGCCTTAGTGTCATGCAGTTTGGCTTAGTCTGACAGGTAGGCTGCTGGGCTCTTGCTCTTGTTTGTCAACGCACTTCTCGGTTTATACCTCTTACTTCCGCGACTCAATTCCTGGGGTTTATGCACTTTGTCGCAGTTTTGTCTTCACTCTTTTTCAAATATATCTGTTACATCTTTATTTGGGCATAT
This sequence comes from [Lipomyces] yamanashiensis, assembly GCA_030572775.1. Lineage (NCBI taxonomy): Eukaryota > Fungi > Ascomycota > Lipomycetes > Lipomycetales > Lipomycetaceae > Myxozyma > [Lipomyces] yamanashiensis. The sequence continues at coordinate 337,545 of JAJMBS010000005.1, forward strand.
TCTTAGTAGAATTACAGTAAATACATACAATTTGTATCGCATGCTGCTCCTCTCTCCTCGTATTTCAGTTAAATTCTTTAAGCTTTAACTTAAGCAGCACCCACGCAGTAAATAATAAAGGAACACTGATGACAAGAAACGAAGTTAAACCAAAACAAAAATAGTTTAGCTGCCCTCGTGATTTTCAGGGAAGAGCAGATTTGGCAGAGGAGCACTGTAGTCGGTCACTGTAGTCAAGTGGCGGTGGAGGTGGTGGTCTTGCGCTGTTGTTAATTCCGCAGACCGTGTGACCACTGCCCAATCTACCTTCAAGATATACAGGAAAGAACAGGCAGAAGAAGTACACAAGAAAATTCGATCTCGCAATGATCACGAATACGAAAATACATCTCTTCTCTCTTCTCTCGCTCTCCGCACTCTATCGTGCTCTTTCTCCTTGTCTCAGGATCTTCCGTAGCTGCTTTTGCTGCCGCACGCACGTCAGGATGGACGATCATGATCTACTTGCCTCGTTGCTGATAGCAAGCGCCATAATAACGGTCTTCTATGTTCTGTTCGCGCGTTCTGCCAAAGATAGAAAAAGAAGAAAGTATTGCTGATAAGACAGTTTCGAACTGAGCTATCTACATAAAGATGCACTGTAGATGCGATTTCTCTTGTAAATTCTACTGTTGTCCTATTCTCATGGCAACTCTGTACAAAAAGAGGCTCTTGGATGGCAAACGAACCCGACAAGAATATCACAGTCATTCTAGCCGTTCGGAAAAGGTCGGCGATCGTGAAATGAAAGGTGACGGCCGCTGAGTCTTTATTGCATCCATCCTAACCCCAAAGAGAAGAAACTTGGTGGGCCATGTGACGGGGTGAGCACAGAACAGCTGCAAAGGATAGATAAATTGAAAGACTAGGAGCCAGGGTGCAGGTCATGGCTGATTTTTTTTTCTATGAAAAAGGCAATTAGAAAATATCAGATTACTGTCCTAATGAATACAAAGAGTAAGGATAAATCACAAAATAGCTGATGAATGAGGAAGTGTTTGGGAGAATATTAGTATGTCGTTACGGGAACAGTCAAGGCTTGGGTATGGCTGGGCAGGTTTGTACTGGGGAGGTACGAGCGAGTACGCGATGCCGTGTGTTGACTGCCTGACCTGTGAAACAAGAGGCAAGGGCAAGGTATCAGCCACGGGTCTGTGATAGAAAGCGGAAAAAAAATTCTGACATTAGAAGAGCAGGAATTCTGCGGCGGGGAAGCTTCAAAGAACGACGGGGGAAGAGCAGCGCGGCAAGGAGCGATGGCGAAGGTTGCGTCTGCACTGAGAATAAGCTCTGAAATAAAGCCGAGTATGGAACTCTACTCCCTCATCTTTAGCGCACAGACGCAGCTTAAGACCGGACGCGTGCGTTCTTTTTTTTTGGGTGGGCGTGGTGGGCGTGGACAAGACAGGCATCGCCATCCAGCTTCGTAGCCAGCTTCGCAGCTCAACGCGGCACCTGTGCCTCATCCACCGCTCTGTATTCCGGCTTCTGACCTAGCTCAAATCAGCCAAGTATTCCAATGCCAGACTGACTCGTCCGCTTCCTTTGTGTGGGCAAGCGCAGGCGTGCCAGAAACCCGATGCCAGCTCAATACTGCTCTCGTCTTGGGGGTACAGTCCGTGTGCTGAACCTCTTGGCCTCGTCCACAAGAGCTCTTTTGGCTTGACTGATTATTCCCTTTGTCACTATAGCTTCTGGATATCGTCAGTCCTCCTCTCATGTCACAATCGCCGAATATAGCACTATACATGAGAACATTTTCACCTTAGATACAGCTGGGGACAACACGAAAACAGTGACAAACAGCCATATCTGATCCACCCGTTCGCAACTTCACTCGTACGGTACCACCGTGTTCGCCTTTTTTCCATTTTTTCTCTCTGTTTTCTGTTTCACTGAAGCTGTAGCTGTCTTTTCTTTGCCTCGCACTCTTCCGCTATAATGGATCTATGCACCGGCATGCGGCAATTGCAGTATTTCCGTTCTTGTTATCCGCTTCCGTCTCACTTCTATATGATGTCTACCTGTAGGAACCACTTGCACGTACTTACATCGTTTCTCCACTTTACCAAAACAATCTTTAGAAGTCAGAAATTATATATGTACCGATGATTTACAAATAAAGAAACTGTAGGTGCTGAATGGCAATGTCGAACCTCGGTTTACCACTTCCAGCTTCCTCCTCCTCATCAAGCTCAAGCCCAAGCTCAAGAGTGGCGAGCGCAAAAATTCTGGTGGGCAGTGCCGTGACTTTTTCACGGTGGGGTTGGAACTAATTAAAGATATTATATTTCTTGTCGCGCTTGCAGTTTGTGGATCCTTTTGCGCTTACGAGTTAGGACGTGCGGTAGATGATGGGTTGATAGTCCTCAAGCTCAGTCTGGCATAATGATGAGTGGAGCGCGCTCACAGGCACATGGCGGCATGCATTACCCTACTATAAGGTCAAAAGCTGCGGAAAGAAAGTGGCAAAAACTCTGGGGAAAAACGCATTTTAAAATATAAACCAAGAAAATACGTAAAAGACAAATTCTCGAGAGCAAACGCGCAGACCGAGGGAGAGATGTCTTTGCAGGGGAGCCCGTGACCATGATCACGACGGTTTAATGAAAGAGGGAGGAAGAACGACAACGATGGGTGTGAAACTATAGGCGAGGGCGATGCAGGCACGCCTGAGTATTGTGCATGCTCGGTGAATTCGTTTTTTGTATTTATACGCAGATTTAAGACGCGGTTTTGCGTCAAATGGCATGCTTTGGCCACCTATCGCCATCTCATGCGTGTGTGCTCATGTCTGTCTGTCTGTCTGCCATGCAGGTCACTGCACAAAGAGCGTTGTTGCCACAAGTGGGTGCTGCAGTTTCATTCATGCGCTTCGCCTCCTTGATGGCCACTCTTCTACCGCCCGCGTTCGAGCACTAAATGCAGTGCTCCTGTACAGATCATGACCGCTCCTTCTCACCACCAATCGCCACGTAACCCTAGTCCCAAGAAAAGACGCCACTCTAGCTGACGACTCTCGTCATCACAACCTGAAAACTCTTCTAGTATAGTTTAGGTTCATATTTCGTTTTACGACGATGGTGCGTGTGCAAAATGCACGTGGACAACAAATCTGACAAATCTAGATCAATCGTGAATTCTCAACTTTTAGGTTTCTCGACTGAACTGGCTTGGCTTTGTTGTGGTTATTCCATTGCCGTTCTGTGTCGTCTATAGTTGCAGATAGAGTGATAAGACTAATTGGAGATGTGCCAACCTTCTGTCGTATTCTGGTACTTTATGCTCATTTTCTGTACCTGTACGACCCTGGTACTACCCTTCAATCTACACTATATTCCTTTTGTTTAGTCAAAAAAAGGGATTGATTGATTGATAATATTTTTATAGACGGCATGATGTAAATACAAAAATCCCAAAATTACAAAAACCCTAAAACTCTTAATACAAACACTCATCGCAAAGTAGGAATTAAACAAACCGGTCTGAGGTGCAAATCATGGTTTCATAGCACGAAGTCTCGCTTGTCAGCCGCGATGGCTCTCTGCCATCTGAAAGGAGACCAGTTCACTCAAGCTAGAGACACTAGTTTTTTCACTCTTGTTCGCTTCGTTCGAGTATCTTTTTAGTTGTGTTTGTTTTTGTTATTTTATACTGAGGTTGTAGTTGCTGCATGCTCGTTTAGTTGCGGCTTTTGTTAGTCTCGTTGTTGAAAGTATGCTATATGATAGTTATAGTGATCGTAAAAAGTAGAGAGCTGTGGAAATAATACGTCGCTACTTGGGAAAAACATGTCGAGTGATCAAGAACTAATATAGACATTACACGAAGATACCCAGAATTCCTGATAGTTTAGTCTCATCCTTGGAATATCTACTATTAGTCTGCTGATACACTGAGAGGCACCTATGTATAGTCAAAACAGGCTAAGCAAGCTGGTCGTGAGCTGTGGTCGGTCGTTGTTGTTTCTCTTAAGATGGCATTTACGTTTACGTTTCGCCCACCGTCAGGAAACGAACGCTGAATAATAACAGTAAGTGCATATATCACAATATGCCCGCCGTTTGTAGGGTTAACTGCGTATTAACTGCACAGCTCCTCGGATGCACAAGATCGAATGACAGGCTATGCAAAGACTACTCCTGTCTCATCTTAATCCTCAGGCTGCACTAAGCTTGAATGACATTAGCTGATGTTCTGGTCTGATCTGTTCTTGGGTTATTAAACACTGTATCAACATATTATTGAGTCAAACAGAGACAAACAGACAAGAAGAGAGAAAAAAGCAAATAAACTTCAGCAAAGCAAAAATGAAAGGAGACCTGGTTAGTCTCGGTGGTTGCCGTTATGTGCATATCTAGTTGTTGCTTTGTTTTTACACGACAATGCAGCGTATTTCTAGCTGATT